>JACYXH010000802.1:9064511-9127011 GCA_026745465.1 Lota lota | reverse complement strand
CCATGAAGGGGGAAACGGAGGGTGCATGGAAGTAGGTGTCCTTCCACAGCGACCATGAAGGGGGAAACGGAGGGTGCATGGAAGTAGGTGTCCTTCCACAGCGACCATGAAGGGGGAAACGGAGGGTACATGGAAGTAGGTGTCCTTCCACAGCGACCATGAAGGGGGAAACGGAGGGTGCATGGAAGTAGGTGTCCTTCCACAGCGACCATGAAGGGGGAAACGGAGGGTGCATGGAAGTAGGTGTCCTTCCACAGCGACCATGAAGGGGGAAACGGAGGGTGCATGGAAGTAGGTGTCCTTCCACAGCGACCATGAAGGGGGAAACGGAGGGTGCATGGAAGTAGGTGTCCTTCCACAGCGACCATGAAGGGGCGCAGAAGCCAGTTCTAGAAATATTCTGGATGCTCCTGTATTGTTTTCCTCCCCATTAATACATTCAACAGTTTCATTGCTTTGTATTCATTAGTCTTTCAACTAGTAGCCATTGAATGAAAACCCTTTTAGGAGAAAGACATCATCATGGTCCCGTCACTACTACTGAAAACCCCTTGGTCACACATTATTTGTAGCGCAGGGTACGTGTACAATTATTTAGACGCATTAGTAGGCCCTCCCAGTTAGTAGGAGGAGACTGGCAGAATGCGGGTTTTTTTTTAAGATATGAGCTTGTTGAAATGTTGCAACTTCAAGAGTTGAGAAATACAAAGATGGAGATCTTCCAAAAGGTGAGACTATTTAGGATTAAGCGCTGAGTAGAAACAGCAGCGCATCAAAAGACACTCCCTAGCAGGGCTGTCACGTTCAGCTCGGCTGGTCGATCGGTTGGTCCGTATGCACTCGTTCGACCAAATTCTCATTCGTCTGACAATCGCTGGTGTTCCTTTCAGAAGGAAAAGAGAGCTTCTCAATGCATTCTTTTCGAGGGCGGGAGGGACAATTATTTTTATTTTTTTATTTTTGAGTGATGTGCTAGAAATAACATTACTTATGAATACAAATTATATTCGATGCTCTGTAGTTTCTGTTTTAATAATCATATGGTTTGATAGACTATAAGACTTATAAGACAGGAGGTCCAAACACGCTGGTTGTCTCAACTTTGAACTCGCCCATACGGTAGACTGCTAGTCGTAACTCACTCAACATTTACTCGGCTCCAAACTACTCGTTACCAAAAGAGTCGTCAGTCTGGCAGAGTTCGGTTAGAAAGGACGATAGAAAAGCATGCAAAGCGAGTATTCTTTTTCATGTTGCGATTCTCCATCAACATTCGTGTTTAACGCTCCATAGGCTTGGAGTGTGAACATATCAGAATTGGCACCTTGGCACGAACCTCAGCGCCATCCATTGGGACCCATTATATTAAACACAGAACAAAACCCAAAGTCGAATCTTTCAAAGGGTGTCGTCTATCTACCACGCTCCGTGGCCCTCCGTGGCTCGTCCGGTGTGTGACCCGCTCTGCTGTAACCCAGTCGGACTCGGACCACGAGTGGATCTGAAACCCACTGACTGCTCCAAACAGCACTTATGTGATATATATATATATACGCTAGCAGGTAGAGTAGAATGCACTGTGGTCGATGAAGGTAACCTAGAGATGACGTGCAGATTTATTTTCTTCTAATGTTTTGTCCACCATTTGGTTGGCTACAGCCCTGCCCTCCCTGTGATGGGAATCATAGAGCTTCTCTGGCTCCAACATTCCTCATACCAGCTCTGTGGGGGAAACAGTCAAACATGAATGGAGTACGTTGTGGTGGTGGGCGAATGATGCGACTGTCGATCCATGCGATGGTGTCCTCATCGTGTTGTGCCAGTGGCAGTGCAAGAGGGAAGGCCCTGCTGTGCCTTCTCAGCAGGGCACAGCAGGCCTCTTGGCTGCCTGGTCGGTGGGAGGGCGTTCACTCAGTGGCAGCCATCAGTGCACCAAATCCCCAAAGGAAACTTTAACCGCAGCAAAACGTCATCACATCAGTGGATCGGTTTCTTACAATTGCATTCATGGCAACTCAAGTGCAATCTATGCCAGAGACAGAGCAAAACATAAAGAGAGCAGAAAAGAGCAGAAAGGAGCAGAAGAGGGCAAGATTTTGAAACGAAACAACCAAAAACACACCCCGCCCTCTCTGCTCCCTCCCTTCCTACGTTTTTACACCATTGAGAAATATTGCATTTCACACCACTGTGATTGACAGGCAAGATGGATTCCCCGAACGAATCAGGGAAGAGGTGCCCTGATTGGTCAGAAATATGCTGGCAGAGGTCTAAAATCGAAATTGCAGACTGCAGTTGCAGTCGACAAGAACAGATCTTCTCACAGAGCATTTCACTCACTAATAGCTCACTGATGACAATGACATTTAAAAAGATATACTCTCAAACGATCACATTTACGTTTCAAGGAGCGAAATAAACACAAACTTTGAAATGATATGACAACAAACAAATATATTTACAGCCTGTACTGAATTTCTTTACACATTTTGCTCCGGTTGTATCAAAAGTTCAATTCTCTTAATGATTTTTACAGGGGGGAATGCAATGAAGCACTCATTTCTAAACGTCTTTGTCACTCACTAACAGTTTGGGCTGTGAGACATCTCAGACCACCCCTTCATTAATCGGACCTTTGCAAAAACACAAATCACACTCAAGATCGAATTGGATGCAAGCAGGATGCTATTTTCTTCTGAAAGAAATAATAAAAACAATGTAATAAATACATTGTGTGTAAATGTATTCAAAGGATTTCATTCATACATTTTATTTTGCCGGTTATTCAAACATTAATATTAAATACAATTTGGTAGCACTTTAGAATCACTGCAACTTTGAAGCATTAATAAAGTAGTAGTAACTGGTGGATTCATAGTGAATTCAACATTTACAAAGCATTGTTTCTACATGAATACGGATGCATTCACAATTAGTTATAAATGAGTAATAAGATAATGAGAAAATGGTTTATAAGATAATTTATAAAGCATAAGTTGATGACTTACAAACTATTTGTTAATAATGCTTTAATAAACAGTTAATAATGGTGCAGTTCAGGATAAGTTCAGGTACTTGTAAACCAGAAGCCTTTTGCGTGAGCCCATATGAAGTTTGGGCTATACGTGCCCTGCTGCCTATTACTACCTATTACTTGGTACTGATGCA
Source organism: Lota lota (assembly GCA_026745465.1). Classification (NCBI taxonomy): domain Eukaryota; kingdom Metazoa; phylum Chordata; class Actinopteri; order Gadiformes; family Lotidae; genus Lota; species Lota lota. The sequence continues at coordinate 9,123,843 of JACYXH010000802.1, read as the reverse complement.
ATGGTACTTTAGGCATTTCCAGCCTTTAAATGTCATTTATAAATGCTTAGTAAGACATAGATAGTCCTCACTTTAGATGAGCTCACACAGAAGATGTATGCTTTCTAACTACCTAGATTGATCAATCCAGCCTTTACGTCGTTTATAAATGCTTTACCTTGCGGTTTATAAATTATCTTATGAACCATTTTCTAATTATCTTATTGATAATATATACTTTATAATGAATAGCTTACTAATGAGTTTTCATGTCTGAACAATGCTTCATAAATGAGGAATTCTCTATTTGCTACTGCTTTATTATTTCTTAAAGGTTGCTACCAAAAAGTCTAAATTGAACTTTAATTTGGTGTCTCTGTGTGTACAAACAATCTGTGCATGTGTGTGTGTGTGTGTGTGTGTAGGCATGATAGGCATATTAATAGAGTTTAATATAAAGAAATCATGGTTAACAGTTAGGGATTTTTGGTTTCCGAACGGAAAATGAAAAAGTTGGAAGAGCTGTTGTATTTATCAGATCAGGCCATCTGCTTCCCTCTGATCACTTCCTCATGAAGAGAAAATGAGATGGACAGTGTGTGTGCGTGTTTGTGTTGTGTGTATTTATTTGTGTGTATATTATGTTGTGTGTGGGTGTGAACGTGTGTGTCTGTGGGTCTTATTGTGACTATCAATATTGAACATGGAAGCACAACATTAGCAACTTCAGCTACACTATACTTCAGACCAAACAGAAACAGGTGATTTGTTCAAACAATGTCAACACCAAACAAATAAGGTTTGCTTGTGTCCCGATTTTGACTTATTTCCACCAGAGATGGATATCGTTTCTGCATGTGTGAACAGGTGTTTGTGTGAAACACGCGCGTGTGTGTGTGTGTGTGTGTACATGTTTGTGGTGTGTAGCTGTTTGTGTGAAACACGTGTGTGTGTGTGTGTGTGTGTGTCTGTGTGTGTGAGTACACATGTGTGTCGGTTGTGTCGCTGTTTGTGGACAGCTATGCTCATTAACATATCACCCATCTTAAGTTGGCGAACATTTCAACACCAAAGCCATCAATTTCCCTTTTTCAACTTTGTTTGATTCCGATTTCTCTCTTCTGCTTTGCTCTCTTCTCATCTTTTCATGAAGATAACTGAATCAGTGCATACATATCCATATCTTAGTGGCTTTTGGAAAACACCATCTGTATTTTGTATGTTAGAGAATGGATGCAGTTGAGCAGTTGTGTGTGTGTGTGTGGGGGGGGTGGGGGGTATATGTGTGCATGTGAGGTGCACACCCATACATTTGTGTCTACCTGGAAACAGGTAGTGCATGCATGTGTGTGTGTGTGTGTGAGGTGTATGGATTGGATGGGAACTATAAGGTGAAGTAATTGTGGATAATTTAGTTTCGTGAAAACCCCTGCAGCCTGACCGGAGTGACTTTGTTTAAAATCTCGTTTACATGTTTTCCACGTCTCTTAATCATTGATTATACAGTTTGCTGTGACTGCAACAGTATATGTATAAAGCCTACCATTCGGTTTCAAACCTAACCTTTTCAAGTATAATATATTATCATCAGCATTTCAATCAACAATATTGAGCAATGCCATTTGTTAAATATCAGACATTGCTGTTAATTAACTGTATAAACTGTGGGACCACAATCCATCGCACAACCACCACTTCTCAATCACTGGATTGAAAACGATCACCTTGGATGCATAAGCTATAGCTCTATTTGTGGAGTGGAAACTGTGAGGAATATTGCATATGAACGGTGGAGCGACGCTCCCTGCTCTCTCGCAGACACTGAAGGGGGGTTGGGAGTTTGCCAAGCCCCTCTGCATGTGCTTAGTGGACCTGGAGAGAGGGAGGAGGGAGGCCGTGTTCCCCCAACGGATTCTGTGGCAGTACGGGGCGCCTGTGCACCCGTATTGTGCAGAGCTGTGTCCGCACACTCGGCCTGAAGTCAAGCGCCTTCAGACTGTTTGCCTCAGGAAAGGCTGCGTCTCCCCTCTTGCCCATGGTGTTCCTGGACAGGACATCCCTGAGCAGTGGAAATGTCAGCGAGTGTCCAGGTATCTCCGAATTAAATTCACGCGCGAGGGGATTAAAAAGGTTCTTACAATCGATCGCTGTCTCGCTGCAGCGTCTGCAGTAATGTGGCCGATGGATCGGGCTGTCCATTGCACATTTGTCGTCCAGACCTCAAATCTATTGAGATGCTGTCGGTCAGGACTTAAGGAGCTCTGTGCGTTATGGGCGAGTGGTCCTTAAACATCAATCAACCGCGGTAAGCAGTGTGGTAATGAGCATCTGTCGTAAATGTGCACATTGTTTTGGACACCGGTGGCGAAGTATGGAGCTGAGCCGGAAAGGAATCGATGCGGTTTGACGCTGCCCTGCTAACCTTTGGCCACGAGTTATGGGCAGTGACCGAAAGAAGAATACGATTGCAGATACAAGCAATCCAACCGGTTTCCTGTGAAGGAAGCCTGGGTTCACTCTCTGGAATATAGCTTGGACTCAGTGATCCGGGAGGGCCTCACAGTGGGCCCCTCTGTGTTGAGAGGGGCCGGCGAGGTGGGCTGGTCATGTCCTTCCTCTCTTTCCTCATGTTCAGATAGGGCCACAGGCCTGGCTGAAGGGCTGGGTCTTCAGGCGATATTTCTGTTCAGTAGACCCAGTGTTTCGGATGTCTGGAGGGAGGGAGCTCCAGAGGGTGGGGGCAGCCCACCCTCTTTTGGGTGCACCCAAACGACAGCACCCTAGCGTGAGGGGAGGTGAGCAGTCAAGTGTCAGAGGAGCTGAGATTTGGCGAGGGGGGGGGGGGGGGGGCGGTATTGAGGAGTTCAGATAGGCAAGGGCCTGTAGGAAGTGTCGGTGATAAGGGACTAGTCAGCAGGCTCCTTCCTTTGGGAGTGTATCAGGGGCCCAAAACTGACCACAAACCTGAGTTGGTCACTGTGTGCCAGTAGCTGTGTGCCAGTAGCTGTGTGCCAGTATGCTGGGTCGTTCGAAGGCAGCGAGCATGCCCTGTGATTCTCTGTAGCATGTGTTTGAACTGTGGCCTCACAGTGTGATGATTATGCTCTGTTGTTGTCTCCTCTCCAGCTTGCAAAGTCAGTGAGCATCGAGGGCCACTTGACTGCTGTTACAGCACACGTTTCAGAAGCAGAGACAAGAGGCTTTCCTGTTCCCACCCACCTCTCCCACTCAACACACACGCACACACACACATGCACACACTGACAAACACACATACACACACACACACACACACACACAGCCACACCGACACACACCGACACGGACGCTGACACAATTGTCATCACGCTGTCTCTTCAGTCGCAGCATGACTGCCCACTCAGATGCGTGGGAATGAACACTCTACAGTCATAATGGAGGGGGAAAACATTTGTGTATACAGCCATATGTTTGTCTAGTGTGTAGGTTAGTAATAATGCTAATGCAATAACTGCTGTCTATGGGATATTTATATTACCCGGCCCCGGTTTAGAAGTGATGTAATAAGTATGTGATGATGTAACATTTAGTATTTCTATAGGCCCTCATTTGATTATCCTTTAAAAAAAACAACCTTATTATCAGACACGGCCACAGTTTAGAAACACATCAATATCATTGCATTAAACATGCCTTTGTCCATTGGGTTGTTTTTTAGACCCATTGATTATGAATTATTTCCAATGTCACCAGCAGGTTGTTGTTTACCCTTGATTTGGTGATCATGCCATGGTCCAAAAAAAAGATGTCTCTTTTGGCGTGGCTATAATCCATAAGCACATGTGTGGGTGGTGTGTTTATATATGTGTTCACCGAGGCAGAAGGACTGTACCAAATATAAGGGAAGGATTGGAGCCGAAGGTGGAAATGTTTTCAAAGAGAGTGTGTTTCTCCTGGAGAATGTGTGGGATGTACTGGCTACCTGCTTTTTGTTGTATTCACATATCTACACACGCACACTAAACTTGATGTCTGGAACCAAAACCTTTTCATGGACACCTTGAGAATACCACAACATGAAGCTTTTACTATCACTTTCTTTCAACTTCCTGTCTTTGGTGACAAAATGACAGACCAAAACACTTATAGGTAAAAGCCATCTGTTGACACATACACACACACACACACACACACACACACACACACAAGCACAAGTTGTGGAAAGGTCTCACTAGTTTCCATTCCATTCTCCACTCCTCATGAAATATGCATGTGTGAATAAACACCAGGTTTTGATAATGTTTCTTTCCTTCTTTCTCAACAGTTTCTATTCTTTTGTGTGTGCATGTTTATAAAACTTTCTCTGGGTTGTGGGTATGTCTGTTTCTGTGTGTGTGTGTGTGTGTGTGTGTGTGTGTATGTGTGTGTTATCCTGCTCTCAGGGTGGTGTGTTTCAATAAACAGAGATAATGGAGTGAAACCTTAGATAAAAGCCGGCATCACACCTCTCATAGTGGCTTTCAGACATACACACACACACACACACACACACACACACGCACACACGCACACACGCACACACGCACACACGCACACACACACGCACGCACACGCACAAAATACACAATATACACAATATACACAAACCTAAATAAAATGAATAGATTAAAAACTCAAAGACATACAGTCTTTCACTGGCTCTATATATCCTACACGCTCTCCTTTCCTATCCTGTCCTCTCCTCCCCCTTCTGTCCTCTCATCACGCCTATCCTCTCCCCCTTCTCTCCTCTCCTCTCTTCTCTCCTCTCCTCTCTTCTCTCCTCTTCTTTCATCTCTCCTTTCTTCTCCTCTCCTCTCCCCTCATCTCTCCTCTCCTCCCCTCTTCTCCCTTCTCCTCCCCTCTCCTCTTCTACTAGGACACCTGCTGTGTCTTCCTCATCCTACATGTTTTCGAGCAAATAAATAAAGCATTGAATAATGTAAACTACGTATACATTGTGTGTGTGTGTGTGTGTGTGTGTGTGTGTGTGTGTGTGTGTGTGTGTGTGTGCATGAGCTAGCATGAGCATTTCAAAGGGTGAGGAGTTATTTGTATGAGTTTGTCCATGGCCGTGCCTCTGTTGCACGACAAAGCACATTGTGTGTGTGTGTTTGTGCATGTTTGTGTGTGTGTGTGTGTGTGTCTATGTGTGTGTGTACACACATTCGCTAGCATCATTATCAGGGGAGATAAACACGAGCGCTGTGCGACTACAACCTCTTAATAGAAGCGGTGACCTATATAATATAATAGAAAGGTCTATATAATAGAGCGGTCTGTGCATTAGCAACAGGACTCGCTGAGAGATACAATTGCATGTTTTTCTTTCGTGTTAACAGGCATGCGGGCCATGTATAGATGGCCATCCCTTTATCAGCCATCGTTTACAGCTCAGCCATCGTGGAACCAACGTAGATGTGGAATAAAACACTGGCGGGTTCCTGGCCCAGGGCTAAGGGTTAAGTGTCAGTATATTACCTATATTCCCCCTTCCAGCCCATGTAATGAACCTTCCTTGTTCAAGACTACGTTAACCCCGTAATGTGGAGCTAATGGTCACATCTGTTGACATGAAAAATGCTTGAATGTCGACAATTACATGTATTTGGTGCCACTTAAGCACACCAGAACACAGAGTCAAACCTTAGATGCACGACTGCATCACACCTCTCATAATGGCTTTAAGACACACACGCATGCACACACACACGCACGCACGCACAGACACACACACTACTGTTTTGCAAATCTCCCTGTCTTCTGTTTCTTTACCCCCTTCCTTCACTTTTCTCCTCAGCTCAATCTGCACAATCTTAAATACCCCTGATCCATGCCCTCCCCTCTGGTAAATCTAAATTTACTTACAAGACATTCAAAAATTAACAATGAACAATTATTGGTATACAATTTATACAATGTATCAAAGGTGTGCTAAGATGAAAAAATAGAGTATGCTGTGCACTCAATATTTTTCTAAATAGATATGTTTATATCCGTATGTGTTTATGTACAACATGACCACTCACTTATGCATGGCTTGCTTTTCAGCCATCATGTGGATTTCATCAACTGCTTTACCTGTGTGTCGGTGTTCCCATCTGTGTGTGTGTGTGTGTGTGTGTGTGTGTGTGTGTGTGCGCGCTGCTATCACATGTCAACTAAATGTCAGCAGAGAATGTCTGAAATGTAACATTTGCACAGAGTGACCAGAGTCTAATGTAGCATAGAAAACATATAATCTCACACATATTGTGTATTAAGGAAATCTTTCCATATGCAATTACACCCTGCCGCAAATTACCTTGAGAAAGTTTTATTTTCAGGATAAAACCCCTTGAGATGTACTGTTTTGTTTTTGAGGGGGTCCTGACGAGAGAGTGGCAGTGAATGGGAGGGAAAGAGAGAGAGAGTGTGTGAGAGGGAGAGCGATAGAGAGATAGTTATTTTTAAATGTTTATTGTTATTTTGAATCTTATTTTACCTTTTGTGCTTTGGCAATGTAAAGTACATTTTCCATGGCAATAAAGCCCTTTGAATGAGAGAGAGAGAGAGAGAGAGAGAGAGAGAGAGAGAGAGAGAGAGAGAGAGAATAATGATGACGCAGAGAGACAGCCAGGAAGGAAAACAAAAGAGTCACTGTCTGCACTGTCAAAGTTTCTCTCATTCGCCCAACTTTGCAGCTTCTTTGAAGAATAAGTGAGTGTTTTTCACACAGTAATGTCGTAAATAAGATGAGATATACTTAGATTTGTGCCGCTAGGTTTCCTACGGGCTATAACAATTTAAGTAATTGGGAAAGGTTGCCATTATAGAGCTATCTCCAAAACTATACCTGCTTCAAAAATTAGCATTATATGAATAGCAAACACCATCAGACTGGCAGACCGTCAGAGGGAGCGATGGACAGACATACAGACAAAACAACCGCATTCATCAAATCGAATTTGCTTCACACTGGTTCGCTTGGACAACTGCTTTAAGAGACATTAGTCTGAATCTGCTATTGTTTTGTTTTTCCATGAAGAATCTAAAGCACACTGGATTTGGACTCATGGTACACCAATGCCACTCCACAGGGAGATTCAGCCACGGGTCAAGTCTCTTGTTGACTCTGTCCTTGAAAATGGTCAAATATGTGATGCTGTGAAGTGAGGTCATCAAGTGTTTCCTGTGCGATTAAAACACGCCTGTGGCTTGAGAGCCTGAGAGCCTGAGGGACCTTTGTCCGCTGTGGGTCATGTATCAGGGGCCTCACGATGTCTCTCTATACCTGCCAACATGGGGAAGCGGGTGTATATTTACAAGGAAAGAAACACAAGATGCAGAGGAATACAGGGGAGGGAGAGGAGCGAGCCGCAGAGAGGGAGATGGATAGGCAACACCATCAGTCTGGACTGTCTGTCTTGGTGGGTTTGTTCTGAGTCTTCTTCATGCTCCTAGGCCCCCCATGACAGCTCCCAGACATCCTCTCTTCGAGACCTTGTCAGATCCACAGGGCCGATTTCTCTTCCCTTCCGGTGGAAGAAATGCCAGAGGAATTACTAACACTGATGTTCAGATGATAAGACAGTTAAGTGGAGAGTAAGTAGGAATTAGATTTCATCTGAACTCATGTGAAAAAAGGCTCATTTTGTTCTGGTCGTGACCACAAATATGCAGCTGTGATGCCAATTCTTTACATTTAGCAAATGTGAAATTGCTGCCCCATTACGGATTAATGCATGACATTGAGGTAGCTTTGTTAAATTAGCAATGTCCTGCTGGCACAAAAGCCAAAACCTCTTTCAAATTCAATCGAGTCTATAAGTTAGCCTGCCAATGATTTAGTTGCTGAATCCAAAGGTTAACATATTAACCAAGTAACGTCTAAACCTGCAACAACAGCTAACCAACAACACCAACTTGAAACCTTATTCCAATGTTTTCCGAAGCCTTTTCCTCGCTACGAGAGCAGCTGTCAGAACAAGGTCTTAGGCTATGTTTCGCCTGTCATGTGACTCTCTGTCTGGCGGATGTATTCGTTGGTGGGCCACTATTTGTATACCAAGAGGTGTTTTGAATTTGAATTAGTTTTGATACAGCAACAAATGTTGAATACAATTCCAGATAAACCCAGGGTATTATATCGCGTATAAAAGGACTGATTGGAAAATAAAGAATATATATATATATATATATATATATATATTATTGGTTTTGTCACCCTTCCTATATTCTTAAATATATATATATATACTTTTTTACCCTGTGTTTATCTGGAATTGTATGCAACATTTGAGACTGTAACAAAACAAATTCTAATTCAACTTCTCTGACACTTGATGTAATAAGAATGGCATACTAACAAATATAGACGACAGATTGTTTGAGACAGAAACAGAAACATAGCCTAAGACCTAGAAGAAAATACATTTCTGTTACATCATAGTTGTGTTTGTACCTTTCCACTTTCAAGTTCACATGTATTTGGAAAACATTCAACCCAGAAGTGTAAGCCCAGTGGAATCAAATCCCTGGGCATGAAAGCACTTGAAGTCTATTTTAAGGTGAAGGGGATCCACTGTCCCTCATCGGTTATTCCTATTGACACGCCGTCATTTTAATTAAATCAATCCACCTGGCATTGTGTCTTCAAGAGCCACATTTGTGTGTGTGCATGTGTGTGTGTGTGTGTGTGTGTGTGTGTGTCTGCGTGTGTTTTTGTGTGTGTGTGTGTCCATAAATGTGTGTGCATCAATGTGTTTGTGTACTCGTGAGATAGGGAATAATAGGTCAAAAAAGTGTGTTTGGAAGTCAGACCAACAACAAGAAAAAAAGCTTTAATACAAAAGGCAAAAGAAAAATGACAATTTACAGCATTAATTACTTTGGCAGCAACAGCTGGGCTAAACACCAAGAAATATCAAGAGCCAAATGAAAAGGTTAGTGTTTGTCTACTTGGGATTGCATGTTGTCTGTTCCCCATTAAGGGAAACAAAATGAGAGGGTAAAAGTTGAATGTGTGACTTATTCTTCTAAGTAACTCAGAATTGTGCTATTTAAATAGGCACAGGCCTGAAAAACAAACTGTCATTTAAATCCACTTCAGTTATATGGAAATGTATCAGAGCCGCAGTCTCCCCGGGCCTAGCAGGTTTACTGGACAGTGTAAAGAGAGAGAGATGCAGGTCCCTGGCCTAGCAGGTTTACTGGGCAGTGTAAAGAGAGAGAGATGCAGGTCCCTGGCCTAGCCGGTTTACTGGACAGTGGAAAGAGAGAGAGATGCAGGTCCCTGGCCTAGCAGGTTTACTGGACAGTGTAAAGAGAGAGAGTCTCCCCTGGCCTAGCAGGTTTACTGGACAGTGTAAAGAGAGAGAGAGATGCAGGTCCCTGGCCTAGCAGGTTTACTGGACAGTGTAAAGAGAGAGAGATGCAGTCTTCCCTGGCCTAGCAGGTTTACTGAACAGTGTAAAGAGAGAGAGATGCAGGTCCCTGGCAGACGCATGCAGGCGTTCAGCATGGGACAGGCCTGGTCCTGAGCGGCTGAGACACGCTCAGAGATGCAAGATGCTTTGCATTCAACAGCCTTCACTAAACGTCAAGCCATTCATAAGAAAGAGTCTGCGTATTAGCATCACAGATGGATCAATAGGCCTCTGTAGATGGATTTCTGCTTCTGTCAATGAACCAGTATCCAAGAGTGCTTATGTGATGAAGCTGACCCAGAAAGAGTGAAACATGAGGACGACGAGGGAGAGAGAAGGAGGAGGAGTTGGTGTAGCTATGGGTATAGGTTTGTTTATGTATAGGTATACAGTAGAGGCTATACAACTTATTTGAATTACTGGTTTTGTGAAGGGCCTCCTTATATTACAGCGTGACTTTGGTAGAGGGATTTATTCTTGGTAAAGTTGATTAACCATTATAATCACACAGCAAACCTCCTCTGCTTTCCTTATGGGTGAATGTATCTCAGTAACACAGACACACAGTACGGAATAAGTGTTAATAACTGGGTTGCTAGTTTAGTTAAGAACAGTGGATATACACCCACACACAAGCACACACTCAAACACACATCACCGTAGGTCAGGGTTTGACAGGATTAAGACTATCATAACAGCAGGCCCAGAACAATGTCTGGCAATGCCTCATTGCTCACACACTCACACATACGTTCACACAAAAACACTCACACAAACGCTCACACAGACACACAACTCATCAAAATCCCATGTCACTCTTCATCCTCTTAACAGACACAGGCGTACACACACGTATATAACCTGCTGGATTCCTGTCACGCGTGATATTCGTCAAACCCTTTACGCTCAGGAGACAACACAAAGACTCTGGGACACTGTCTACCTCGCCTATGTCTCGTGGACAATCATCTTTGATCAGGCAGTAATACTATGTCACAGCAGATCTTCTGGGGGGAGACGGCACAGAGCCTGGGGTCCAGCAGTCCTACTATGTTATAGCAGAACTTCAGGTCCAGCAGTCCTACTATGTTATAGCAGATCTTCAGATCCAGCAGTCCTACTGTGTTACAGCAGAACGTCAGGTCCAGCAGTCCTACTGTGTTATAGCAGAACTTCAGATCCAGCAGTCCTACTATGTTATAGCAGAACTTCAGATCCAGCAGTCCTACTATGTTATAGCAGATCTTCAGATCCAGCAGTCCTACTATGTTATAGCAGAACTTCAGATCCAGCAGTCCTACTGTGTTATAGCAGATCTTCAGATCCAGCAGTCCTACTATGTTATAGCAGAACTTCAGATCCAGCAGTCCTACTGTGTTATAGCAGATCTTCAGATCCAGCAGTCCTACTGTGTTATAGCAGATCTTCAGATCCAGCAGTCCTACTATGTTATAGCAGAACTTCAGATCCAGCAATCCTACTGTGTTATAGCAGATCTTCAGATCCAGCAGTCCTACTATGTTATAGCAGAACTTCAGATCCAGCAGTCCTACTGTGTTATAGCAGATCTTCAGATCCAGCAGTCCTACTGTGTTATAGCAGATCTTCAGATCCAGCAGTCCTACTATGTTATAGCAGAACTTCAGATCCAGCAGTCCTACTATGTTATAGCAGATCTTCAGATCCAGCAGTCCTACTATGTTATAGCAGCGCTTCAGATCCAGCAGTCCTACTATGTTATAGCAGATCTTATGGGGTGAGATGGCACAGAGCCTGGGCCGGAAACCAGAAGCTGAAAGGGGAGGAGTTACGCCTTGTTTCATGACAGAGGTGTTCTACTGAAGAATGCTCATTTGCATGAGTGGATAAAGCTCATGGAAGGGAGAGTGGCCAGTATACACAGTGTTCATTTGAACCTTGACAGACACTTTTACAGTTTACTACTGCTGGCTGTTTGTGTTCACCAATTCAGCGGCCTACAGATCCCCAGCAGCAGCAACATGACTGGTTGAAACTAATATGAAGCGCCCCGCTCACCCAGACTTGAGTTTGTCTACCATCAGACTTTAAATATGAATCTGAAGCCTGATTTGTGAGACTACTTGGACAATAACACACACACACACAAGATCCAGAGACAACAGCCAGCGGCATGGTGCGGTGGCACACATCGCTATTCATGTCACTAGCCAGGCTAACACAACTGCATTTCTTATCACATGTAAGTAGTAAATAAGTAAGTGTGAAAGTGAGTCATTCTTTATTCATATAGCAAACGAAGGTGACACGGTGTTTAACAGAAAGGGTGCATAACAAAATCCCAATAAGTTAACAACTAGTAAAAAGATCAGAAGCAGCCGTGTGTGTCTGTGCACATGCGTACGTGTGGGTCTGTGCGCATGCATACGTGTGTGTCTGTGTGCATGTGTACACAATGGGTTGGCATTGGAGGTTGTAATAGTTTTTATTCAAAGCATGCTTTGCTGTGTTCGCTATGTTGTTGAGCGTCAGGACATTGTTTGACCTTCAGGGCCGTCTCAGGGTCATTGCTGCTCTGATCACATGCTCATAGAAAGATCCATACGGGCTGTTTGGCAACATGTTGCTTCTTCGGTCCCCACGCTTGGTTTACAACAAGGAGCTTCTCCACAGGGTCAGGAAGAGAGTGTTCATCCAGGGAGGAGCTGCATCTGTCACAACCGCCCCTCTCCATAGAAAGGACTCTGTGAAATAAGCACAGAATAAAATATACTGATGTACGTCAAAGGACAAAACCACAGAAACTGTAGATACGGTAAGATTTACAGACAGCTGTGTTGGAACATTTTTATTGAAAATAATTGAACTGTACCAGTTTGTGTATGATCACCTGAGCACAATGTTTCACTTTGTTCCAATTGAATGTACAGATGTCATTTTCAGATGACACTGAAAAGGTAATAGAAGAACAAACCAATTCAATATGATAAACGTTGGCAGCATGGTGGTCACTGACATTCTGGATACTGGAGAGAAGAAATCAAATGTGATCGTTGTCGCCTCTTAAACGATATTTCGTTTTTTCTTTTAGCACAAAAGGTACCACATGGTCTGAAGCTGCTGTAGGGATACAGAGGCAGGTGCTACTAGGAACACACATTCCTACTGCACATTTCACTAATAGCTGATGGATGGCTATGCCATTTATATATATATATATCAACTTAAAAGACCCTGGCCAGTAGCTGTTATCTGTTAGCTGTTATCCTGAGCCCCCATCTGCCCCATAGCCCGAGCATGCAAAATACTATTACAATGCACATTAAATGTATTTGAATTGGGCCAATGGCAGCAGGTGACATTGTCTATTGTGTATACAAGTGTGAATTATGCCCTTGTCTCTCTAGTCCAGACATAAGCACTTGAAATACCCCTCTAAAGAGAAAGATGCAACTGCAGTTGGGCCTAAGTTGACTGGTAGGTGACATGACATTCAAACCCATCTAAAGTCATCAAGTCACATTTAGATATCTCTCTCCTGAGTTTCTATATGGCCATTGTTTGATGATTCTATTTGTTCTCCCTTTGTGGCAGATTGCAAAGTCATACATTTTTGCGAGTTTGACATTGTTAGAAAGAAACTCTTCAAATGTTGACCTTTAGCTTAGGCAGTTTCCCAGCCTGACACCAGCATTTAGCTCATCACTTTAGCACTCCCTTCTTCTCGATTCTCCCCTCCCTCTGTGTTCTTCTCTTTCTGTTTTATCCTTGATACATCTATTTGCCTTCTTATCAGCCTCTCCCTCCATCCACCCCCCTCTCTCTCCCTCTCTCTCTCTCTGTCTTTCCTTAATGAGTTTGTCTTCTAATTTGCCCTTTACGTTGCAGGGATACCTCCCTATTTTTGGCAAGGCTGCCAAGCCTCTGAAATGAAGCACATGGCTGAACAGAACAGGCACTCCCTCAGTGGCCATATTGGTCAGCTGTGTGGGTAAACCTTCTAGAGGCTTTGGGGAAACCATGACAACTTAATCAAAATGCATTCTAAATGCTGCCTGACATATGAACACTGTGAATCCCAATTAAAATGCTACCGGACATAGAATGCAGAGCTATAAAATATTGCATTGTGATTTCATGTTTTCCAAAGATTCCAGGAGGTTGGGGATTCTTGAATGGCGTAGGCACAAGAACCAACCATCAAGAATGAGCCAGACACCAGTATAGCGGAAGCTTTTGAATGCAGCCATTTCTTGGGGCAGATGAATGACTTTGATGTAGTGGATTCTCAACCGGAATTCATCAATACTGCTGATAAATGAAGTGTCAGGGTCGCTGTGTTTTACTTTAACCACCTTGTCGGAACTTGACTGTGGTCGTGGAAGAGGCTGGCAAGCACATCATCAACGTCATTTCAAACAATTGATCTAAGATTAGTTTAGTTTGACCCTTTCCGTGTGTGTGTGTGTGTGTGTGTGTGTGTGTGTGTGTATGTGTGTATGTATGTATGTATGTGTGTGTGTATGTATGTATTTATGTATGTGTATTTACGTTTGTGTGTGTATATGTATGTATGTGTATACATGCATTTATGTATGTGTGTGTGTATGTATGTATTTATGTATGTATATATATATATATATATATATATATATGTATTTACTTATGTGTGTGTGTATGTATGTGTATATATATGTATTTATGTATGTGTGTGTATATGTATGTATGTGTATACATGTATTTATGTATGTGTTTGTGTATGTGTGTATATATATGTATTTATGTATTTGTATATGTATGAATGTATATATGTATTTATGTGTGTTTGTATGTATGTATGTGTATATATATTTATGTATGTGTGTGTATATGTATTGCGGAGGACCAGGAGAACCTCAGCGCCCCCAAAGGGCTGAGAACGGACAGCACAGACCTGCAGGTAGAATGCAGTTGGGAAAGGTGGTTGGTAATGTGTGTGTGTGTGTCCAATATTTAAACCAATCGTTATGAAACAGTTACCTTTTCATATTGCAATGTGAATATGAAGACCTTGACTGATGTGTCATTTTGTCATTATGTCTCTAGTGTGTGCGTGTGCGTGATCTGTGCGTTTGTGTATTTGCCTGCAGACACATAGCTTTACTAGCCCCTCCCTGAGTGCATTCCAGAATCTTCACAATTGGATCATTGTGATGTTTTATATGTCACTGCTAATCCACATAGAATAAGGGGTTGTTGTACCGAGCTACATGGATGGCTGAGACGGAGTGGGTTGCTGCATGCTGGGATGTGAATGGGTCTGATTTGAACGAGGTTAGTCCACACGTCATTATGCTGTTCTGGTTTGGACTGGGTCCCATGCTTATGTGCTGGGATGGAAGGCTGCCTTTAAGTGTACATTAGTAGATGAAGCCGTTGAGGTTTCATCATCCGCCCAAGGGTTCAATAGAAGCAAACTGGGTGGGATGCCTCTGGATCATTTGGCTTCATCCGAAGAAGATACATAGTATATTAATGAGCAGGTAGGGGTTAGAGCATCTGGCTCAAGGATGTGAATTTGGTTGTTCTAACCAGAAACCTCCAGGCTAGTAGTTCTGAAAGCATGAACTATACAGATTGTGGTGTTTACAGAACCTCACAAGGTTAGCTGCGGTCCTCCAATGAAGATGGGAAACTTCTCTGTGCTTTCCGGAAAATTCATGATGTACACATTTGAGTTGACTTTTGGTTTCACCTATGGTGATCCAAGATGCAAATATATGCAATGATTTGGCAGGTTTACGTCAAGGCAGAAATTGATTGGACAACCATAATGAGTACAATCCCAATCCATGGATCTAAATAGCACAGTACACATATGCCGCAATTTCTGTTTAGTGTGAAAAGCAACATTCATTTAAATTGCACCAAGGCCGATTGTATAGTCTGTAGCCTGATTGACTGTAGCCTGCGAATAAATCAGTTTAACCAATCACAATCGGGTATCTTTGTCATAGTCACTATGGTCACTGTACAAGTTGTAGGACATGGCGGAGGTAACAGCCTGTTTGCGTTTTTCAACAGACAATGCTCTTATTGCATCCATAGTGGTAAACTACATTCATAAGCCTAGTTATGGATATCTGTTAAATGCATTTAGTTTTAATCTCGGTGGCAGTCGGCGCTACAAGCTAACGTTTCCTTGCACTGCGGTATGTGAATGTAGGTTGCTTTTGATAACATGATGGTGTGCAGTTGTTACGCAAAGGTTTCGTTTTGGAGACCAACTTTCTCCAAAACAGTGTTAGCCTGCTTAGTAATCGAACAGGGAAACAACCTAAAAACGGACAACTCCAAAACATGGATGGAACTACAGAATGCAGTTAAAACATACTTATGGATATTATACTCAATGTCTGCCAAGTCCGTTCCGCTAGATGCCATTCAATTCTGCATACTGCACCTTTTAATGTAATAATATAAAACTCAAATAAAAGGTCAGTCTCTTTTAAGGAGGAAGAGCATTTGAAAATGTGTATTATTCAAGCTACGATAAGGTTGATCAATTCACAGTTTCTAAGTAGATATGTTACAAAATGTGCAGTAAATGTCACACGCCATATCACACTATATCAGGTTGATGGCATTGAAGTTGTCTCACAGATTTGTACGCATACGTTTTACTGTTAAACAGCTCGTGGGCTAACTCCAGGGGACCACAATATGACAGTTGCCGACCAGCTGACTAGAGCAGGAAAGTGAATGGATATTTTGTAACATTACACAGCCGCCTTCACCCCACTGACAGCTCCTTCTGTGAGTGAACAGCATGCAGGAAGGGAGCAGCGATCAGCACATCGCAGAACGGCCTGCCTTTCCCTGAGCCCTTTCTCCCCAGGCCTCGGGAGGTAGAATTTTGCTGAAAGGACTCATTCACAGGGAGAGTCTTTATTCTCACCGGCCTGTTACAGAAATCATAAAGTATTCACCGCCTTGAATGGATTCCCATTGAATTTTCAAAAGTGATTTCATGCACTCATGTGAAAATACTCCCTTTTACAAGGCCCTTTTAAAATGAAGACGGATCAATGGCTTGCCAAGAATTCCCCAGAGTTCCTTTTTGTGTTTCCCTTTTTTGGTACATTTAGTCATTTAGCAGCCATTTTATCCAAGAATACAATCAATATTGATGCGACAATAACATTAAATGCTGTCTGACCAAGTTTCCAAAATTGCAATATCCATTTTTTATTTTGCTGTAGGTAGCAGGATTTTGAAACTAAAACAAAACAAATAGTATGTACTTACAAATAGTATTTAAAGTAATAAAATATAAACAACGTCCCCTCCTTTCTGCTATTCCAAACGTTTCTGCACAATTGAGAAGTGTTGCATTTGCGCACTTGTGATTGACAGGCAAACCAATCAGGGAAGATCGACGAACATGAAAAGAGGGTTGAGACTGCACGTTTGTTTTGGGCCACCACACAGGGGAGGCAGTGAGAGGTGGACCCCAAGGCCTGCTGGGGGACGGCGGTGAGAGGTGAGAGGTGAGAGGTGCGTGGGTGACCACTAAACCCAGAACGCCAGCGAGGATCTAGGATCAGTAACAGGGTACAGAGACGCAGAGCGGCGAAGCATGCGATGCTGGTTCATTGTGTGAGTGGCAGGAGATGCATTTGTTTTTTCTTTGTCAGATCCCGGACAACGTTGTGGTGTAACATGATTGAGGACTGAAATGAAACTGAGAAACAGACTGCAAAACATATTTTCAATTTGAGTTTTGCTCACTCAACGGATATTTGAGATTTAGTTATGTGTTTGAAGGAAAAGGTTTATTGTATAACTTTATTCCATCCAACTGCACCACGTGTAGATTAATAAACCCCAAATGGATACATTACACATCACAATCTTGTATTTTTCGATGCCCAGAGTATTATGCAGAATCACCCCCATGGAGGGATCATCAGATATACTGCAGCCCAAAGCTACCTTGTTATCTTTTTGAGAACGCTTGGACAAATATGATCCTCTGCAAACTTCTTTAAATGTTTAAAAAAGGGTGAGATTACTAAGAGAGTGGTAAAGGGGATTCAGCACAACCAAAGACATTAATAAATAACATTTTGATAAGGCAGATCAGTCCTGAAAAGAGAGGCGTTATCAATGGAGAAAGCGATACTCAATGAACGATGTTTCAGGGATCAGGTTGTGGTTTAGTTTTCTGCTTTAAGTTTCTCGGTTTACTCCCATTGAAGCACAACACTGACAGAGACCAGCGCACATGCATTCGGATAAGTCTGGACACTTGATCTCTTTGAAACATAAACCCTCCATTCACAGGACTAAGCCTAGCTAGGACTTGGCAGGCAGCGATACAGCCAACTTTATCCAATGCAACCTTATCTTTAAAGCAAAGTGTGTCTGAATGTGTATCACTGATATATTTAGAGTGGCCCCTTGCGTCACCCTTTCATTCTCTGTTCATGTTGCATGCACCTTTGCAGGATTGTGTGTGTTTGTGTGTGTGTGTGTGCGCGCATGCTTGTGTATATATACAGTTGTAAGAGGTTGTGTGAAGTTTATGTGTGTACTTTGCATTTGTATGAAAGTATGATTTCTATCCCACGGGTTCCCAAACTTTCTCATGCCAAATAACCCCCTGAACGTGTACGCACACACACACACAATAATGCACGTACGCACCAACACGCATGCACTTACACCCCATCCTTCCCCCCCCCCCCCCCCCCCCCCCCCCCCCCCCCCCCCCCCCCCCCCCCGCACACACACACACTAGTAGCAGCTATGCAGATGTGGAGACGGACACTTTGGAGTTTAGGAAGGTGGGGTTGCAGGGATTTGAAAGACAAATGCAGAAGTGCTGGCCAGCTGTGTGCCCAGTGTTTGTTCAGCTAGCGTCTGTAAGCCAGTAAGCTCCAGTAAAATGGAGACAGGCTGGCTGGACCGGCTCCAGGCAAGAGGAAACTTTAGGGGCGGCAACCCAGTGGAGAGAGAGAGAGAGAGAGAGAGAGAGAGAGAGAGAGAGAGAGAGGAGAGAGAGAGAGAGAGAGAGAGAGAGAGAGAGAGAGAGAGAGAGAGAGAGAGAGAGAGAGAGAGAGAGAGAGAGAGAGAGAGAGAGAGAGAGAGAGAGAGAGAGAGAGAGAGAGAGCGAGATCCAAGTTGAAAAAGAATATGAAAATGAGACAAAGATTTTCAAATCAAAGTAATTTCAAGGACAGAATATAAGATTCAAAACATGGAAAAACGAATTGAAAAGTGTTAAGGCATGACATGCAAAGCAATCCAGAGGCAGGGTTTTGGCTCCTGTAAAAAAGATCATAGGGCCCTACTGTATCTCTCTACTACATCACCGTGTGTGTTTGTAGATAACAGGAAACTTTTCTCTGAATCAGGAAATCAAGTCTTTTTCCTGGCAACACGTCAGGTGGAATGACAGCAGTGTGAAGTTGTTCTGTAGTGATGCCAACAAGAGACGACGTTGTATTTTTCACTTTAACACTTTTTTAAATTTGTGTTACAGTCTCACTGTTAACACACAGTGCGATTTCAAAGCTTTAGGCACTTTAATTAAAATATATACGATAGAAAGTAATATACCAAACCAAATCAAAGTTATCAGCCAGAGCCACATCAGACCTCTGGGTAGAGTATGTAGAAGCACCTTTAATGGGATGTTCCCAAGCAGTGCTGGGTTCAGCTAAAGTGTAAATAGTTTTTAGGGTTTGGTTTGTGGAGCTTGTCGGGTCTTTATGGGGCGCTTTTGAAATAAATAGAGGAATGGCGAAATGCTTCAATAAACACAAAATGAGAGGTAAAAAAAGACATAAGGATTTAGAAAATCCTATAATAACATGGATGATGAATAGACCATAGTGTGCGCTGAAAAGCAGTCTTTGTTAGACCCACTCCCCATTAAATGACCCCAGCTCAAAATACCAGTGAAACTGTCTGGATACCCCATAGCTTCCTGTGTGCCCACTGTGTCTGTCTACATATGTCTGGGTGTGTGTGTGCGTTTGTGTGTGTGTCTGTCACAAGTGTTATTGTAACATTAATCTGGATCAGGTTTCCCCCTGGTTAAGATTCAGGATTAACCCCTAGGGTGAGTATTTGGCTCTCTCTCTCTCTCTCTCTCTCTCTCTCTCTCTCTCTCTTTCTTTCTTTCTTTCTTTCTTTCTTTCTTTCTTTCTTTCTCTCTCTCTCTCTCTCTCTCTCTCTCTCTCTCTCTCTCTCTCTCTCTCTCTCTCTCTCTCTCTCTCTCTCTCTCTCTATTTCCCGTCGCACACACATAAAATGTTCTAAAGAACAGATGTGTAGGTGTCATTTTGACTCACCAGCCGTGTGTGTCTGTGTGCTTATGTGGTTATTTGAGTACGTGAGAATTGGTATGTGTGTATTTATGTGTGTGCGTGTGTGAATGTGCGTCTTCACACCCACCTTTCTTTGAAGTGACACTTAATGGACAGGATTAGTATAATGGTTTAAAGTTACGTTAACCTCCTCCCCGACCTAGCCCCCGCTGTTCCTCCCAGCCAGCCTCCATCACCCAGGTCCACTCCCCTCCCAGCCAGCCTCCATCACCCCAGTCCACTCCCCTCCCAGCCAGCCTCCATCACCCCAGTCCACTCCCCTCTCAGCCAGCCTCCATCACCCCGGTCCACTTCCCTCTCAGCCAGCCTCCATCACCCCGGTCCACTCCCCTCCCAGCCAGCCTCCATCACCCCGGTCCACTCCCCTCCCAGCCAGCCTCCATCACCCCGGTCCACTCCCCTCCCAGCCAGCCTCCATCACCCCAGTCCACTCCCCTCCCAGCCAGCCTCCATCACCCCGGTCCACTCCCCTCCCAGCCAGCCTCCATCACCCCAGTCCACTCCCCTCCCAGCCAGCCTCCATCACCCCGGTCCACTCCCCTCCCAGCCAGCCTCCATCACCCCGGTCCACTCCCCTCCCAGCCAGCCTCCATCACCCCGGTCCACTCCCCTCCCAGCCAGCCTCCATCACCCCGGTCCACTCCCCTCCCAGCCAGCCTCCATCACCCCGGTCCATTCCCCTCCCAGCCAGCCTCCATCACCCCAGTCCACTCCCCTCCCAGCCAGCCTCCATCACCCCGGTCCACTCCCCTCCCAGCCAGCCTCCATCACCCCGGTCCACTCCCCTCCCAGCCAGCCTCCATCACCCCGGTCCACTCCCCTCTCAGCCAGCCTCCATCACCCCGGTCCACTCCCCTCCCAGCCAGCCTCCATCACCCCGGTCCACTCCCCTCCCAGCCAGCCTCCATCACCCCGGTCCTTTCCCCTCTCAGCCAGCCAGGTTCCCTCCTCCCACGCTATCGGGTTCCAAATACATGCATGGTTAAACACACACACGCTTTCTCATGTCTGTTGCCAACAGATATTTGGCATTCGATTATGCATTTAGCATTACAATATTGTGTCGAAATGACAGCACCGTCATTATTCTTGCATAGTACTGTCGGATTGCCATGCATGTCAAAATGTGATCTCTGTTCTCCCTGTTGATAATGCTAATGTTAATCTTTGTAGCTTTTGTTTCAAACAAAATGTTGCTACTGCGTATCTAGCCCTCTATGGAATATTTCGAAGGACAGCCAAGCATAGTTGCTCATCATTTTACAGCCCAGAGGAGGCCAGTGAATGAGATTCACAGGCTTTAAGCAAGGGATACTGTCAATGAAACATGCGCCAGACCATGCAAATTCAAGGAGAAGCACACATGACTACAGCCTTTAGCTCGCAAATCAGCCTCTTCTCCCTTCCAAGCCCTTGGAAGTGTTCAACTTTAAACCTCGACATTGTTACCTTTTCACTATCACCTATTACTATACACATATTACTTTACCTACAAATCTTACTTTAGCTTCTAACTTTATCATTGCTTACTAATGAATATCCATGAAGGAACAATGCTTTGTAAGTGCTGAATTAACTATGAATTCACTATTTACTACTCCGTCTACTCCGTTTATTTATGATTCAAAGTTGCAGTTATTCTAAAGTGCTACCAAAATATCTTAATCAGACAAATAAATATATTTCCAAAAAGACATTCATGTGTGTGGCCAGCTGTGTGCCCTTCCAAGCCCTTGGAAATGTTCAACTTTAAACCTCGACATTGTTACCTTTTCACTATCACCTATTACTATACACATATTACTATACCTACTAACCTTACTTTAGCTTCTAAGTGTAACTTTAAAATGGCCCAATGTTTATTTGTGCGACACATTTTCTTCAACTGCTTTCTAGGTGATGCCAAGCTAGCTTCAACGAGCACTGCTGGGAGCCCTTTTAACTATTTCACGCTTGAGATCAAACAAAATGGACGTAGCCACGGAATCATGAACACTCACACCTGTTCCCTCGTCCATCCGGAGCCCGCTCTGCAGCCAGACGCTTGTCTGTTCACAAGCACATATTTAAACAGCCGGTGATAATTAGACATAATTATGACAATTATCATACTATTATTAAGCCATCACGAACGTCAGCGACGTTCAAACGATTCAGAGTTTCTAGGAAGTAGTCACACAGTGTAAACCTTTACATTGTCATACAAATCGCAGAAATTTGACAAAATTCCAGATATTACAAAACATAAAGTATTAAGACAGAACGAACTATGTGACTTTTGTTATTCAGGATTTGAAATGCAATGAGCTTAGCGTTATCAATTTGTGTCTTGAACCATCGTCGTCATGTTTTTCTACCCATCGGTTTTTACAATGAGCTGACACGAGACAAAGTTAATTTATAACAGGGGCACCTGAGCTCATCATTTGGCTGAACAGTATAAGTGTTGAGTAGACTTTAGATTGCCAGCATGCGTAGGAGTTGCCAGGCCATTATCAAGGCCCAGACTAAAAGACTAAAAGACAGACAAATGACTTCAAACACATAGCTGTGATCAAATGAGCCAGCCTACACACATTGTATATACATCAGGTTTCCACAGAATGCCTTTAGGATTAAACCCATGAAAAGTAAGAAAGAAATTAGTTTTAAATAATTAAATACTCGCTTCGCTCTCTCGTTTCTCCCGCTCAAAACTTGCAATGTTAATGAGTTATCAAAGTGAACTGAGTTAGATTTTTTTTCTGAATCAGTCCAATTGTATTGTAGAAGGTTTGGCCCACTCCAACACATCTCTCATGATCCCTAATGAGCTGAGGTTTGAGGGCATCCGTTTCAGTACAGGCTCCTTGAGGGTGCTACCACAGCATTCATGGAGTTAAGGACTACTGCTAGACCTTTCTTCATGTTCACACATACATTTGCTGATGCACTTGTCTGGTTAAACAACATCTGACAAGCCTTCCCCATGTGCCATGTGCATTATCAGCACGCAACTTTACTTTTCTCTCATCTGTCCATAAATACACCTTTAAAGGTGTGCTTGTGTGTGTGTGTGTGTGGTGGGGGGGGGGGGGGGGGGGGGGGGGGGACATGCCTCCATGTTATTTTTGGAGGGAAGGCCTTTCTCCTAGGTCTTTCCGTGAAACCCTGTTCCATTTGGGTTTGCTAGAGTCTAGTCTAGTGGTCAAAACATCTGCCGATATCCACCTCTTGACCAAGTAAAAAAAAACAAGCCCACGACCAAGTTTAATTCATAATATTGCTTCTCTTTTTGGATAGGAAGTGCATTAATGATGTGCTTAATGTCAAAATGTCTGCAACACTTTTGAATAACACTGTAGACTTTTTAAATAGTTCCCGTTTATGAAGCATTGTTCATACATTGATACTCATTAGTAAGTTTTTCATTATCAGTTATCAATTATTATTTAGATAATTATACAGTGTTTCATACGATCATTTATAAAGTACAAGTTAATGATTGACAAAGACAATGTGTTAATAATGTTATATAAACACTTAATAATGCTGCAATTCATGAATTACTTTAGGTAGTTAGAAAGAGCATTAGTATTTTGTGCAAGCTTATCTAAAGTGAGGAGTATCTAGGCCTTACTAATCATTTATAAAGCTAGCCTATCCACATTCTATACTGTTCAGTATGCAATAATAACTCACCAGCAAAACTTCCGTTTTGTTGTGGCTTTTGCATTTGTGTTGTGGCTTTTGCATCCCATTTTTCCGGCAAAGCGTCCTGGTTCAAATACAATAGATATCAGCCCACAGGCTGTGTTCTACACAATGGAGAGAGTCTGGGAAGGTCTCATTTTTAATGTGAAATTACAACATTTTCATATGTTGCCAATGTCAAGTGATTCATCCCTTTACAGTGATGGACAGCAGAAATCCGTAATCAACCTATAATCATGTTCATAATGGTTATCAAGGTGTTCCTTAAACATCAGAAAATGATGTTCCGTGAAATCCATAGCAATCTCACGCAATTTATTCACACTGATTTAATAATTTGAGTTTATTTTCCCTCCTGGCTAGTTAGCCAAGCAAGTCACCAATTACCAGACCCCCACATTACGGCAGCCGAATTAGGCTACGGCACTTCTGACTTTAAAGAAGTACAACCTACACAAGACATCAAGGGGATCCACACCTCTACAGTCCTGAGTCTTCCAAGACTGAGTTTATTAGCTGACTTTGAGATGCATATAAATGTACATTTTGACATTTTCCTGACAAGATATTTGGTAGGTGTGTGTGGAGTGGTAGGTGTTAGGTGGTAGGTGTGTGTGGTGTGGTAGGTGGTAGGTGTGTGTGGTGTGGTAGGTGGTAGGTGTGTGTGGTGTGGTAGGTGTTAGGTGGTAGGTGTGTGTGGTGTGGTAGGTGTTAGGTGGTAGGTGTGTGTGGTGTGGTAGGTGTTAGGTGGTAGGTGTGTGTGGTGTGGTAGGTGTGTGTGGTAGGTGTGTGTGGTGTGGTAAGTGGTAGGTGTGTGTGGTGTGGTAGGTGTTAGGTGGTAGGTGTGTGTGGTGTGGTAGGTGTGTGTGGTGTGGTAGGTGTTAGGTGGTAGGTGTGTGTGGTGTGGTAGGTGTTAGGTGGTAGGTGTGTGTGGTGTGGTAGGTGTGTGTGGTGTGGTAGGTGTTAGGTGGTAGGTGTGTGTGGTGTGGTAGGTGTGTGTGGTGTGGTAGGTGTTAGGTGGTAGGTGTGTGGTGTGGTAGGTGGTAGGTGTGTGTGGTGTGGTAGGTGTTAGGTGGTAGGTGTGTGTGGTGTGGTAGGTGTTAGGTGGTAGGTGTGTGTGGTGTGGTAGGTGTTAGGTGGTAGGTGTGTGTGGTGTGGTAGGTGTTAGGTGGTAGGTGTGTGTGGTGTGGTAGGTGTTAGGTGGTAGGTGTGTGTGGTGTGGTAGGGTTAGGTGATAGGTGGTAGGTGTGTGTGGTGTGGTAGGTGTGTGTGGTGTGGTAGGTGTTAGGTGGTAGGTGTGTGTGTGTGTGTGTGTGTGTGTATCATCAAACCTTTACAATAAACCGGTCTTCCATCACCACCACCCTGCGTCCTTGTCTGGAGGATCCCTGTTAAAGTCACCTAGGTGGAGTGTGGCAGCCACCTCGGTGGCGTGTAGCATGGACGTTGTTACAGTGTGTACTCGATACATCCCTCTTTGATAGGTTATAGTTATTTTAAGTCATGAGATGAGATGTATTTATTTTTCGTCCAAATACAGAAAGAAGAAGAATGAGAGTGTGAATGAATTGAATTGTTGTTCAATATAAATATAGGGCTTCTTTCCAAGGGGTGTCTGAAGACAGGTAGACAGAATAGATCAATCACACACACACACACACACACACACACACACACACACACACCGGCCATTAGCGTTCTTTGGATCTTCAAAGTCGACCCCTTAACTGCAGCAAAATGGCTGCCGTGTCAGAAGCTTTCCTGAGGAATCCCAAAGAGACTTCTTGTATGTGGATTACATGGACATGTTAAACCAGTCTTCATAGCACTGTGTTACAGTAGAAAACATAGGGATCAATGAGGAGGGAAAATTAACCAGAGTGATGTAGGGATGATTAAAAAAATATATATATAAATGTTTTTTTTACAACATACTAAAATGACATTAATTACATTGAACTGTTAATGTAATGCAACATAATGTGATACTTAACATAATTGAATGACAAAAAGAGACAGTGCTCCTCTTTAATCATGTGCAATGTCTCATTATTATTTCTATTACTCCATACTGTTCTGCTTACGATTGGGGTCATTTTCCTATTGGTTTCAGTTATTGACACGCAACGTGGCCTTGTGTTGCCGTAGGGGATGGGGGTGGGGGTGGGGGAGGGCTTGGCGAGGGTCTATCGAAGGTGTGGAGGCATTTCCACCGTTTCACAATAAAGCAAAGCAGGCAGCCTCAGCATTTTGACCAGCCGCGCCCCGTCCAAGGATCTGCGACAGCCGATGCCCTGGCTTGTCGATGGAAACGTCCACTTTCCTCCCGTTGAATCATTCCAGCGCCCCTTCGACGGCGGTGGGATGGCTGGACCCTCGGCGTCTGACCCCCCACCCCCCCCCCCCCCCCCCCCCATTGATCCGCACGCGTCCAGACGCGACCGCACAGGGCCTCGTGTGATTGGACAAAAATGTGGAAGCCTTCACAAGAAGCCAGGTCTCACACACACGCACACGCACGCAACACACACACACACACACACACACACACGCAACAAGCACACACACGCAACACGCAAACCAGACACACATGACACACACACACACACACACACCCATAAGATGTGAAGTGAGATCACAGCAAGGTCCAGTACGATGTTTTCACGGGATTACACGGGGGTGGTGGGGGGGGGGGGGGGGGGAGGCAAGGCTAGAGAACAGCATCCTTTAGAGATGACCCCCCCTTCCTTTGAAGTGGGCTCCCCTGGTGGGAGGAGGGGGTGGGAGAACTGGGGGTATCATGGTTACTTCAGTGGACGTGGACCCAGTAGCAGACCCCCCCACCCACGCTAACCACCCCACCATTATGAACCAGAAGACGTGGACCAGTGGACCCAGTAGCAGACCCCCCCACCCACGCTAACCACCCCACCATTATGAACCAGAAGACGTGGACCAGTGGACCCAGTAGCAGACCCCCCCACCCACGCTAACCACCCCACCATTATGAACCAGAAGACGTGGACCAGTGGACCCAGTAGCAGACCCCCCCACCCACGCTAACCACCCCACCATTATGAACCAGAAGACGTGGACCAGTGGACCCAGTAGCAGACCCCCCCACCCACGCTAACCACCCCACCATTATGAACCAGAAGACGTGGACCAGTGGACCCAGTAGCAGACCCCCCCACCCACGCTAACCACCCCACCATTATGAACCAGAAGACGTGGACCAGTGGACCCAGTAGCAGACCCCCCCACCCACGCTAACCACCCCACCATTATGAACCAGTAGACGTGGACCAGTGGACCCAGTAGCAGACCCCCCCACCCACGCTAACCACCCCACCATTATGAACCAGAAGACGTGGACCAGTGGACCCAGTAGCAGACCCCCCCCACCCACGCTAACCACCCCACCATTATGAACCAGAAGACGTGGACCAGTGGACCCAGTAGCAGACCCCCCCACCCACGCTAACCACCCCACCATTATGAACCAGAAGACGTGGACCAGTGGACCCAGTAGCAGACCCCCCCACCCACGCTAACCACCCCACCATTATGAACCAGAAGACGTGGACCAGTGGACCCAGTAGCAGACCCCCCCACCCACGCTAACCACCCCACCATTATGAACCAGAAGACGTGGACCAGTGGACCCAGTAGCAGACCCCCCCACCCACGCTAACCACCCCACCATTATGAACCAGAAGACGTGGACCAGTGGACCCAGTAGCAGACCCCCCCACCCACGCTAACCACCCCACCATTATGAACCAGAAGACGTGGACCAGTGGACCCAGTAGCAGACCCCCCCACCCACGCTAACCACCCCACCATTATGAACCAGAAGACGTGGAACAGGGGACATGTCATTGTTTAGGATTACTCACTGTGAGGAATATCAGTGTTCAGAAAACTCAGGATAGCCTCACTAGGTAATGCACAAGGAGTGAAGAATGATACTTATTACAAAACCAGCAGGTGACACAGGAGTCCGACCTTCCAAAGATGGCAGCCATCATAGCACAGACCAGGCTATGGTAAATGCCAAAACATGGGGCCCAAACTAGGCTATAGCGGGATGCATTTTGTTACATTAATATTCATGTAATACAGCATACATATTCATATTGGAACATATGGTTACATTGAAGACTTCTTGTTATAGTAACATCATGTATATGTAATAATGTTGTGGAACAACCTAACCCTAACCCTAACCCTTGTTTGAGTAACTTGCGTAATTACACTGAAACAGGGAACTTTAATGTAAAGTTGAAGCGCACTTATACACAATAATAACATTGCTCATTAGTCATCAAGTTACCCCTGTGGAAATTGCCGTCGAAAGTTGTCAATTCTATTTATTTTCCAAAGGACGTTGATGTATCCCATCCATGCTGTCAACCGAGAGATGAAATGCACAGAAGGAGGGAGTGAATCACAGCAGAAAGCACTGCGCTCTCTCTCTCCCTGCCTTCCTCTCTCTCCCTCGGCTGTCTCCCGTCTCTCTTTAAGATGATCTGTCACTCTTGCACTCTTGTCAACACACTCACACATGCGCGCTTGCACATCGATTCGTTCCGTACTCCCGGCGTGGAAAATCTCTACATCAAATCCTCCGTAGCTCTGTTTTTCTGCGTGACCCTTGACCCTGGAGTCTGTAGGAATTCGCCCTTTCTTGATTGTGCATGTCTGTATCTAAAGGACCATGTGCAAGGTGGTAAATAGGGATACAAAGCACATCTCACGCAGACCCACCGGCACTTAGTTACTAGAAGTGCACACACACACACCTGGTTTTTGCCGGCATCTTCCTCACAACGTTGATTTCCTATCTGTCTGACATAGATGACCCATTCAACTCTCCTCCAACTCTCACATACACACACACGCACGCACGCACGCACGCACGCACACACGCACACACACAAAGGCACAGGGTTCTTGGCTGGCATCTTCCTCACAGCATTGATTTCATATCTGTCTGTCTGACATATAACCCATCAACTCTCACCCCAACACACACACACACACACACACACATACACACATATACACACACACACACACACACACACACACACACACACACACACACACACACACACCAGTATGCTACATTAGCTGCTGGTGACAGGGACAGTATGCAGGATGAATGTGTAACATTGATCAAGTCTCTCTCTTTGTCTCTCTCTCTCTCCTTGACCCCTATACCTGGCACCCCTCTAATGACCTTGTCTTCATCAGCCAGGATCATTTATCTATCTTATTTTGTCCTACCATATCACCTTGCTCCTGCATCTCTATTATATTCTATCCATTATTCTCTGTTCTTCTATTGAGGTTATGCACAGCAGTTCTTTCTCTGGTTCTTTCCCCGTGTGCATCTGTTGCTATTATCCAGTGAAACTTATGTTGTTGTATGACCTTTTTTAGTCAACCTGTGATATTTATAAAAGCTTCAGGACCTTATTTGCAATACAGTAATGAGGTGATTTGCCCAGAATCCACAGAAAACCTTCAATGTTTTTAATTTTGTGTTTATTTACCAAGTCTTTCCTTCTTAATCTTAATCTTTCCTGATTATTTTTGCACTGACACCTTTCACCTTGTTTTCTCAATCGGAATGTGTGTGTTACGAAAATCTGACCTCAGTATCTTGCTTTGTGTTCTCTCACAATATTGTTTGACGAAGAAAAAGAGTTGGGAATTCAATTTATTGGTGAACGACCTGTCATTCAAACATTATTCTAAACACCTCATTATGCTAATCAAACCCCCCTTTTAGCGGCTGAGGGATGAGACAATTGTGAGAGAGACAGAGAGGGAGAGGGAGAGGGAGGGAGAGGGAGAAAGAGAGAGATGGAGAGGGAGAGAGAGGGAGAGAGAGAGAGAGAGAGAGAGAGAGAGGGGAGGGAGGGGAGAGGGAGAAAGAGAGAGAGGGGGAGAGAGAGATGGAGAGGGAGAGGGAGAGGGAGAGAGGGGGAGAGAGAGGGAGAGGGAGAAAGAGAGATGGAGAAAGAGAGAGAGG
Source organism: Lota lota (assembly GCA_026745465.1). Taxonomy (NCBI): domain Eukaryota; kingdom Metazoa; phylum Chordata; class Actinopteri; order Gadiformes; family Lotidae; genus Lota; species Lota lota. The sequence continues at coordinate 9,094,348 of JACYXH010000802.1, read as the reverse complement.
GGGAGAGAGAGGGAGATGGAGAAAGAGAGAGGGGGAGAGAGAGGGAGAGGGAGAAAGAGAGAGAGAGAGGGGGAGGGAGAGGGAGAGGGAGAGAGAGAAAGAGAGAGAGGGGGAGAGGAAGAGGGAGAAGGAGAGGGAGAGAGAGGGGGAGAGGGAGAAAGAGAGGGAGAGGGAGAAAGAGAGGGAGAGGGAGGACATTATTTAGTGCATAATTCATGTTCCAGAACTCTGGGGCTGTAGGCAGTAAAAGGTACAACAGGGGGGTGATTGGGGTATGTTGTGGGGTTCAGGTTTGCGCCGGGGTGGGAAACAAATATTTTTATTTCCGACATTTCCAGATAATATTTGGATTCGGGAAATAGTTCAATTGCGACAGGGAAACATTTGACTGAGCATGCACATCTCTGTGTTCTTTACTAGAGGACCGGGTGACAGAGAAACATGACCTGGTCCCCAGCAGAGCATCGCCCCGGTCACACAGCTCCCTCTTACTCTGGTCCGGGCTCTAACCCGCTTCTCATTCTGATTACATACAGTAGCCCAAAGGGAGCCTACTCTACAGAAAAAGTTCATTTTGCTGGTGAATACAAAGTAGTAAATAGAGATCCAGCCTCACATATGACTCGTGACTTCCTGCTCTTCACTGCCAGGGTCACTAAGGGGGTGGAGGTCCAGATATATAGCTCATAAAGTAAAGACAAAACGAATTCATTACTATCAAGTACGGGATGTAGTTCTGCTGCGGAAGGAAAAAAAACATGGAGGGAGGAGAACGCATGCACACAAACACACAAACACACACACACAATACAGTACAGTGCATGCACTATGTATGGTATTATCGATCTTTAACTCAAGTATTGTATACAGACAAGATCACTCCAAGGCCTAAACACAGACACTTACGCACAGATGCATGAACATTGCTGACATACAAGTATAGTTGCATTGACCCTAACACGTTCTCTTGCCTGCACACACACACACACACACACACACACACACATGCATTCCACGGAGTGAAGTGACCACTAAATACTTTACTCTCAACGTGGATGCATCCACATTAACACACACTCGCACACACACATGCACACTTTTGAGTGCCCCGATCGCTAAATACTTTACCCACCTCGTCCAGCCATAGCTCCTGCTAGTTAAAAGCTTTCCGATTGGTCGTTGGGTATCCTGTTTCCTTTTAAAGAGCCTGCGGGAAGCAGGGCCCGCTTTCTATCAGCGGGAAAACATCTCGCTTTTCTTTCATTCCGGGAAAGACGGAGACACTGAAGGGATGACGGGCAGAAGAGACGGAGGGCCAGATAGCTTGTGGAGATGTGAGTGGAGTCCAGGAGATTGAATGTTAGCTGGCGGTTTATCTCCTGATGTCGTTGATATAATAGCATTATCACCCCCCCCCCCCCCCCCCTTCACTAACCCTATCACTCATATTCACGCCTCTAAGGTTGCCTTGAATCCATCCCATCCCATGAAGAACACTTTTCTTTTTAGCCCAATGATTTTGAATTTGAATCCCGTCAGGTTATTGTATGAATGATGTGCAAATCAATAAGATGGATGAGTGATTTAATGAGTTAAGCCATTTGTGACCCCTAGTACCTTACCTGTGGCATCTGTACAGAGTTAGTTAATCTACACATATCAGAAGCTCTAGGTTCACTCTGGGGAATAGGGTATCTGACAGCAGACAGACACACAGACGTAATATTGCTTTGAAAGATTAGAAGAACACATTTTATTTGTATTATGTACGTCCTCTGTTTATATTCAATTGAAAAAAGTACAGCTATTGTTCCATGTAACATTATTCATGCACATTGACAATGAGTCCACCATAATCAATTCAAGTGATTATCCCCTTTCTGTTTTGCTTATTCATTAGTAGCAGTGTCAACTAAACTAGTCAACTAGTTTCATATTATAATGTTGTATTCTACATATTTTATATATGTTTCAATCACTATTGTATTTAAACTATTCTATATAAATAAATACTAATTATATGGGTTACTTTGTTATAGCTATTCTCAATACCTTACATTTAAGAAAAATAACCAGAAAAGTTACCATTCGGTTGTTTGCCTGGGAACCGGACGAATCTGCGAGCTCATGTTTTATCTGCTCTGGCCCTGGCCCTGGCCCCGGCCCTGGCCCTGGCCCTGGCCCTGGCCCTGGCCCTGGCCCTGGCCCCGGCCCTGGCCCTGGCCCTGGCCCCGGCCCCGGCCCCGGCCCCGGTCCTGGCCCCGGCCCCGGCCCTGGCCCCGGCCCCGGCCCTGGCCCTGGCCCCGGTCCTGGCCCCGGCCCCGGCCCTGGCCCTGGCCCCGGCCCCGGCCCCGGCCCTGGCCCTGGCCCCGGCCCCGGTCCTGGCCCTGGCCCTGGCCCCGGCCCGGCCCCGGTCCTGGCCCTGGCCCTGGCCCCGGCCCCGGTCCTGGCCCCGGCCCCGGCCCCGGCCCCGGCCCCGGCCCCGGCCCCGGCCCTGGCCCTTCTCCCATTCAGACAGATTTGTGCAGACCTGGCCCGTGAGGGGCCAATCACAACTCTTTATTATATACATCTTTCTTTTTTTTGTTTACGTACGATCCGTATCTGCGAGTGGATCGTTCATTCGTTCTTGGTTTCGCTCATCACTTTATAGGGACCCTTTTTCTATGTGGTGTTTAAATATGTGCACTAAAGTAGATCCTCAGACACATTGTTTCTTCATGTGCAAAATAAACCTGATCATGGTGATTGATTATGAAAATGTGCATGTTGGCTATATCGTGTACGGTTTGTCTACTTGTCTGCTTAAAAACTCATTTTAACGTAGCCCCCTACGTCTTCACTGTGTTACCGTTTATCACCCAGTATATGCACAAACGCATTAGACAACCGTATATGACACGCATTATTTCTATGCGCAAATGAACGATCCGACTCGAAAAGATTCGTTCATTTGAACGAACGAAATCCGAGGATCCGAGTCCGAATAAAGATCTCAAGTTCGCATCACTAATGACTATGGGAGCACCGTTGAGGCCTTTGTATAAACAACCAAGATGGCTGCCGCTGATGTGTCAGACGTTGCTCTGATTGGTTGTAGGCTTATCAAATTGCGTCCAGAGGCATTTTGGTCTGTGCCCGTTGATGACGGCCCTTGGAAATTGAAAGTGAACTGAGCCAGACTAATACTCTGTTGTGAGTTGGTTTGGCGATGTCAGGCTAGTGAGAACTAGCAGTCCAAACAGAACGGTTGATTCAATTAATACAAACACATTTAACAGGATCACAACGTATAATAAAGTACCAAAAGAATAGTTCAGTTCACTCAATGTATTTAGAAATAGAAGGAGATGATTGCCATCTAGATGAATCCGATGAATCAGATGAATGATCATCTTGATGCAATCCTTACGTTGAGTAGAGTTTCCTTACATGAACAAAAAAACTTGTAGAATACGTTTTTGAAAAAAAATCCCGACACCACAAGACAATCCTGGCTCTGCAAGAACAGACAGATAATACCTATATCCATACATCTGCATGCCCACATCCACACATCAATCACGGTAATGCAATGATGCAACCACCGTGAAGGGTGTAGCCCTCACCGACTGCGTTTATTTCTTACTTTTTATTACTGTTATTTTGGGTAATAACTTGGCTATTAACCTAACTTATGTTTAAAGTCAATATTTTACAAAATAACAATTAATTGTCCTTTTTTTATTGATTACAAGTTGTAGTAACCACTGGTTTCACATTGTTGATTATATTATATAGTGTAAATTGATCACATATATTACACTAATGATAATACGTTAAACTGTATTTCCAAAATGCTTGTGCTTTTGTTCATACTCTTGCCTTTCTAAGCCATATTTCCAAAAGCCAGCCGTTTCCTGTACCAATTTCCATACTAGTACTATAATACAATATTGACATGATGGACATGTTGAGGGACAGGGAGATGCTGTGGGATGGGGCCATTATGTTATTCCATTACGCTCCTTCTATCGGTAATGATTACATGCTTGAGTTCGACACAACATGGCCTCAAGCATCGGGTCATAACAGGAAACTCCTTTCCTGACATGACACCTACTCCCCCAGAAACAATGCTTATGTTGTCCTCCATCCTATGAGCCCTGGCACCAAACAAACGCTGCATTTTGGAAACAGAATTAGTTTAGTCTCGTTGTGTCGGGTCTCTCATTTCCCACAACCTCAAAAGAAGAAAAATATTTCCTTATTTTGAGGTCATTAATATTATTATTTTTTACAATAACTTACATAGCGGCATGCAAAAACTGAACAAAATATGCTTCATCAGTTGGTGTTGATTAGTTTTGTTCTGCATAAACTGATGTGAAAACTATGTCTTCCACAGCATTTTAAACAACGGGAGTGCTTTTCTGGAATTCAACGTAATACAAGTGCAAGATGTAACAAGACTCCAAAAACCCTTGTAGTAAACAGGAACACGCTAACATTAACACTGGCCTCGGTGCAGACTTGAATTGAGCATCGAGTTAGCCACCACTGGGTCTAATCAGCTTAACTATTACAAACCAAGGCAATCACAATGTGGTTCAATGTGGTACTGGCGACCAAACCTGACAGGACCGGGACATCCAGGGTTTGGATTCACGATGCCCCAGGTGACGATCCTTACGCAGGCCCATATTCCTCCCAATGTTGCATCTGGATGTTAGACCAGCATTTATGATATAGTCGCTGTGTTGTCTGTTGGTCTTTGTATACTGTGTTAACGGAAGAGAAAATGTTACTAGTGGACAGAACCTCTCTCTTTATCTTGCATAGCCCAAAGTCAGCCAAACAATAAATGTGAAGAAACCATTTACAAAGATAAGAAAAATCAATGTATGATAAGGACAAAATATCTCTACATCATCTATCATTCTGTCTTTCTGGCTGGCTGGCTGGCTGGCTGGCTGGCTGTTCTAGGCTTATACTATAAAATGGTTGACTGGATGACTAATCATGAACAAAGTGTTTTTCCACAAGAGTAATTCAAAGACTCTTTTATCCCGGTAGGAGTGAGGAGATTAGCATATGAGCAGGATTCAGTGTAATGCTAATGTTTACTAGCCCATGGGAGATGCTTTAAGAAGCCAATATTAATCTCCATCCATTTTTCATGTTTGTCCCCTCTAACTACTGCCAAACGGTGTCTTCCTATTGTACAGCAGATTGCTTGTTCATGGTTGAAACAAATGTGTTTGACCTCTTTAATGTGACATATGAAATGTGCCTGTCGCTCTTTTTCTCTGTGTGTGTGTCTCTCTATCTCTTTAATCTTGTCTGTCTATTGCACTCATCATTTGGAAGTAGAGGTATTTTGAGGTTCAGGATTTAACTTAAAGTATTTACTTAATTGCTACTCATTTCCAAAGGAAAGAGTGAATTGGTGCAGTACAAGTTATAGGATATCATGTTTTGATTTGAAATTCCTGATTTTATTTCATGATTTCAAAGGTGACTCACAACACTGCGAGTTCCCCAGCTTCAGGCTTCAGATGTGAACTATAAGAACTATGAGAGGCTTTTTAGACAAACCAGAAATAATGTTGGGTTCGGATGTTTTTGTTCCACAATAGGATTGTTGAAATGAGATAACTGAAAACAGATGGAGAATATAAGTGGTGTAGAGGAAATTTCTGTTGTCTGCATCTGATCACGTCAGTTCGCAAACAAAGCAAAATAAATGACACCAATTTCAGTTCATCTTGAATAATGAACAAAAAGAGTGGAGTTGAAGGATGGTCAAAAATACATGGAAAGCTCCAAGCTACTTGATGCCTCATGTCCTATCTTAAGTCCGATCTTATGGCCCTGTCTAACAGTCATGTGTGGTGTGCACTGGAGTAAAGCAAAATGACACAAATGTGGTGCTTCTCATCTGAAAATTGTACCTTGTGGGAATGTGTGTGGATGATGGCTGGTTTAAGCAGCCTCACCTGGCCTGAGTCAGACTGATTGGAGTCTGGAGCTGGGTGGGGCTGCACACCTGTTGCACATTGAGCAATCAGTGTGCACAGGTTAAACCAGCCATCACCGCACACACTCAGAGAGAGCTCTCCTACATGGCAGCATGGAGCGCCATCTGGATGTATCATTCTACCCAACCTTGGCAATAAACCGGTTTGACATCACCACCCTGTGTCCTTTTGTTTGGAGGAGCCCAAGAAAAGTCACCTAGGTGGAGTATGGAAGCCACCTAGGTGGTGTGTAGCATGGAACTTTGCTACATACCTTATTTCCAAAAAGTACAAGTATCCCTGTAAGTGATGCAGGGCTATGCAGAAGAGGTAAGCTAACCCTTGTATTATTAATATTAAAATACCAATAGGCAGATTGTATTCTGTTGACAGAAGCAACAGGACAGCTTGGCGAAGGAGAGAATTGGGTTCATGGGATTTCGCAATATGAAACATATTCACAGATTTTGTAAATCCTTTCCTTGTGCTAAACATGATGTGATGATTTTCAATCATATGGTTTCAACTCTTTTAATTCATCCCACGTTTCCTGTCTATGATTGATAAAGTGTATCTAAAGCCTAAACATATTTAATCATAGATGTCACAATCAAGGCTTACAGTCAGAATAAAATGTGATTGTGCTGTCCTAAAGATTCACAAACGTACCCACTAGGCCTACTTGTAAACAGCGCCACGTATCAAATATGTGGCAAATCCAATATTTATTAAACGTGACAGGAATTACTTTATTTCCTGGACATTTCAACTGGTGCCAAAGATGCAGCAGAGCAGGTGTGGCTGCAGTGCTTTACCGAGGGCACTGGATCATCACGCCTTTTCTCTAGCCTATCTTGTTTTGACTGACTGATGCATGAGGGAACACGTCAACAGGTTTCTGCTTCTTCTGCATTGGATATTTTCACATTTGACCATTCCAATTGTGATGGGAGGTTAACAATATTTAATGCATTCTCATTTGCAATGAACACTGCACACGGCATGGTGTTCACGCCTTAATCTTCATCACAAAGTGACGGGAAGAGACGCATTCCCGTCACATGACCACGCTCCCCATTCCGGGAAGCTCTATTAAAAAGGATGTTTTTTTTTCACCCCTGCTGCTGCTATTTACCCATAATTCTTTGTAATCAGTTTACAGAGCTTATGGGTGCTCAGAGAGTGCATTCTGCTCTGGGCACGGCTCATTTATCAAGGGAGATAAAGAACAGTCCGGAAAGTGTTTGGAATATCAGACACCTCTACTCTGTAAATGAAAATGTGTGCATGTTTTTTTTTCTCCAGCCTATCTTGTTTTGACTGAACATCCCCTGACACATTTCCACACTTTGTATCTTTAAGGCATCCCTCATATTACCAAATTATTTGTAGGGTGGCCATGATGTGATAGGCGGTGGACATGACAAGTTGATCCACTTATCAGCTGAAGCTGAGTGGTGCGCACGGCTGTTTCCACCAAAGGGGGATCTGCGTATGCAAGTCCTTCAAGATGAACATAGACAGCCTCAGCTTGTCGACCCAAAACGACCCGTATCAACGTCGTTATCTGAGCTGTTGTGTTATGTCTTATTTCATGTAACCGTTTCACGATGTCCCTTGAATAAAAATGTAGTTTTTGAGTGCCGCAACGATGACATTTTTATTCTTCTTTGCGACAGACTAGGCCTGTATATTTTGGAGGTGAGCCTGAAGTTAATGTTTGCCATTGAGTATATATCATTTATAATACCACTTTTAAGGTTTCAAAGCTTAAATACAATCAGTAGGTAAAAGGATTTTCAAAAGACTACTCCAGTTATCAACATGGGGGTCATAGACACACGGGCAGTGATGCAGTTAGCAGGTGACATAGCGGCCTGGGACACTGGGGTCTCGTTTGTAAGAATGAGGGCCTCAAGGACGTACAAGACGATCCATTTGGTGGCTCTAGCCTGACAGGAAGTGATGCAATCCCTCACCAAGAGGTCATCAGAGGAAAAAAAAAAACACACCATTCAGGGGGGCACAGAATGACTTGGGAGTAAGATAACAAGTATCAAACAAGTAAATGGATATGTAAAAATAACCTTTGTTTTGGAATTGTTGGCAAACATAAACCTCCAAATAGTAGAAAAAAAAACAGTAGAGGAAATGTCACCCCTGGATGAGTCAGTTCCATCAAATAACATAACACACGTTAACTCACAGACTAAACATGCATTCAGTGAACCAAGATTATGAAATACAACCAGAAAATAAAATATGCACATTTCTCTCTAGAAATGTGCATATTTTATTTTATGAAGAAACCATCACCTGGACCAGTGTGGTATAGGTCGTTTGGGGTAGCTTTACCAGCATATATACATAGACAAAGAAAATGAATCACTTTAGAACTCTTATTGTTTGATTGTAATTTTTCCTTGACATGAAAGAAAGTATAAATTACTTGTCAACAGCCATGTTGTTTTCTAACCCGTCTGGGAATGCAAACACAGTGACTTCCTCATTCAGGACAAGAGGGAGATTATGTGGTTAGAGTTGGCAAGGCAAGGTCAGTCATCCTCAACCCCATGTGTCATGGGGTTTGTGTGTATGAAAATGCATCTTTACATCATTGTGTGTGTGTGTGTGTGTGTGCGCATGCCTGTGTGTGTGTGTGTGTGTGCATGCATGCCAGCTAAATACATGTATGTTAGGTAATGCCTGTGTGTGTGTGTGTTGTGCTTTCACATGTCTTGCTTTCCTTATGAAAACATCTCTGGTCAAACGGCCAAGGAAAATAATGTTGAGTGAAAGTGCTTGCAGGCATCAGTTCCACAATAGCCTATTTCATGGTTAGTGTCAAGGATAAGGTCCAGGATGCTGCTAAGGTCAAGTGTTTAGTGCTTAATGTTATGGGATGGTTAGTGTTAAGGACTAATAAGTCCAGGGTTTGCTTTGGGCTATCGTGTGGTTAAGTGTTGTGTATTACATATATTCAGGTTCAAGCGCATTAGTTCCAAAAGTTATGTAGGATACATGGAAATAAGTGGGGTACTTGTGTGTGTGTGTGTGTGTGTCCCACACATTGCAGGCTTCATACATACTAACCTAGACAGATCTCCACTTCAAATAGTGCAAGTTCCCAATCATCGGACACACACACACACACACACACACACACACACACACACACACACACACACACACACACACACACACACACACACACACACACACACACACACACACACACACACACACACACACACACACACACACACACACACACACACACACACACACACGAGACGTGCCTCTCACTTGGTTTGAAGCACTTCCTGACATTTCCTTTTTGATGTTGTGTTGTGGTACTTATTAGGCATTCTGTTTTGTTCTCAGCTGTTTGCTCCTTCCAATGAGTTCTTCTGGTCGTGTCTGGGCGTGCAGTCCTGCCGCTGCTCAGAGATCTCTGTTGAATTACCACTGTTTGTGTTCTTGGTCTCCATAACAAATATTTGCCAGTGGATTGATTTGCTCACATTTGATGGCAGATTATCCGTTGTTTTTTTGTGTGTGTGTGTGTGTGTGTGTGTGTGTGTGTGTGTGTGTGTGTGTGTGTGTGTGTGTGTGTGTGTGTGTGTGTGTGTGTGTGTGTGTGTGTGTGTGTGTGTGTGTGTGTGTGTGTGTGTGTGTGTGTGTGTGTGTGTGTGTGATAACATTTTGATGTAGGCGTTATATAAATACTATAATGTAGTTAGAATACATTTAAAGGGAAATATGTTTGTGCAATGCAAGAAAAACATACTGTGGTGAAATTGTGTTTCCCCCCTTTTATTTTTTATATTTTATTTAAATTGTTTTATAATAAACGTTTCATCTTGAAAATTAGCTTTTGGTCCAGCCTTGCAGTGTAAGTAACAATGCGTGTGTGTGTGTGTGTGTGTGTGTGCGCATGTCTTTTATGCTGTTTTATCAAAACATAGATGCATGCTTCAATGTATGCCATGTCTGTCCATGTTTGTCTGTGTGTTTGTTTATCAATGTCCTGCAGCAGTGGTCACAGTGTTGCATACAGACTCTTTAACCTTGTGTGTATCGTGCATCAGTATGGATTTGCATACGAGTGTGTAATATGTATTTCCGAGGCAGAAATGTGTCAAAAAACAGCAATCCTATTTAGCAGCTTCCTATGCGGTTGCTAGTGACTTATGCCTGTTACACTGTGACCCTATCACTTCATACACGACAGATCCTTGCAGCCGCTAAATTACATGTCAAATCGCTTTCACTAGGACATTACCTCTGCCTCAGCTGATGGTTGGTTGTTGCCGTCACCCACATGTCACTTAATATAAAGGAAACATTTCCCTTCAGTTCGGCAATCAATCATTTACATATCCATACGTAAATAAATGATGACTGACGGTTATTTTGAAAGTGTTGCCAATTGCCTTTCCCAGCCTTGCAGAGCCAGCATGAAGCCCTGAAATATTAGCCTGTGATCAGCTCCTAGCACAGCATTTAGTCAACCAGTGAACCCCAGCACTGATGTAGTGATGATGAACAGAGCGCTGCCATGTTGGAGCTTTCTTCAACGGCTTCGTTCATTTAATCATATTTATGCTGTTTTACAATTAGTTCATTTGAATGCCTTGACGTTTTGACCTCAATAACAATTTTGACCAACAAAGGTAGCCTCCGGCAGGAAGGGATATATGATCATGTATATATATGATCTATATATGATATATATGATCATGCATCTTGTGCCCTTCTTCACAGTGAGACTGCGTCCAGTGTCTGGTGGAGAGACGAATACAGAGACTATATTTTGTGTTGATTTACATGTGTTGTGTGTGTGTGTGTGTGTGTGTGTTGCACAAGGCGAGTACATTATACTACGGCTTCGGCGACGGTTGTCGGCTGGTGGGCTATGAAGACCTGCTCACCGACCGGTGTGTCCTTCCTAGAAGCCGGCAGCAGGTCCTTGCTACCATATGATGACTGGCCATGGGAGACTGAGAGCGTCTGGAGCTCACCTGCACGCTGCTGCACTTTCCTGTTGAAGAGCACACCTTTAGTACACATGTGAATCTGGAGTCCGCAGCAGCAGAGGACAGAAAAGACAGACAGGACAGAAAGGACAGAAGGAGGTGAGTGTAGATGTGGCTTAATAGATTGGGACTCACTGTTTTCTTTGTATCAAGTTGTTTGATTAATAATAAATTCAGCAGTGCTGTCAAAACTGAAAACAGTCAAATACGGAACAAGGGGCAATAAAGTGAAATAAATAGATCAAGAAGAAGAATATAGCACATTGTTTAATAGCAACACTTGCTATCAAACTGATCTGTAATATAGTGTGTGTAAATATAGGAATTATTAACTTGTATAGTTTCTTAACTTCATTTACTATATATAAGTGTGTGTGTGTGTGTGTGTGTGTGTGTGTGTGTGTGTGTGTGTGTGTGTGTGTGTGTGTGTGTGTGTGTGTGTGTGTGTGTGTGTGTGTGTGTGTGTGTGTGTGTGTGTGTGTGTGTGTGTGTGTGTGTGTGTGTGTGTGTGGGGGGGGGGGGGGGTTATGAATGCAAGCAAGAGAAACTGAGAATGTTCATCAACTGGAATTGACTGGAATACCTTCCATAATGCAGAAAAACACTGGTTGTAAATCAGTTACAAGTTAACTTAACGGTAGCAGAAGACACTGGCTGTGACTGTAGTCACACAATACAATGCTACTATTGGCAATGCTAGTAAAGTACTGCATGGGCTTACGATGTGAAGGTCATCTTTTAATGTATTTTAAATCTATTTTGTGTCTTTTGTTTATTTTTTTAATTTGTGTAAGAATGGGGGTGTGTGTGCGTGCGTGTGTGTGTGTGTGCGTATATGTGTGTCACCTTTGCTGACACCGTTCCCCACACTTACCCAGCTGGCAGCATTTGATTGATTTGCTGCTAGACTTCCTCTGTGCACATGTGCACGTGCACACGCATATCAGGACACACACACACACACACACACACACACACACACACACACACACACACACACACACACACACACACACACACACACACACACACACACACACACACACACACACACACACACACACACACACACACACAGGGTGGAAGGTCTGTTATATGCCCATCAGAGCACTGGTCCATATCGTTAGTGGAGACAGATGTAAAATGCAAAGATGGATATCAAACATGCACGCACACACAGACAGATGCATACACACACACAAAAACACACACACACGACAATCAATCCCACATTTTGGGGATTTGTATCTTTTTTGACCGTCTCAGTATGTCTTCTATGATCTTCAACTTGGCAATGCTATGCTATATGGTCACTGTTAATATAGTATAATAGCGTTAGGCAGAAACAAATGGTGTAATATCCTGGGGTTTTGCTAGTCTCCACTAAATGACTAAATAGTAACAGTCTTTCTTTGTCTGGCTCTCAACTACACGCAAACACGCAATCACGCACGCAATCACGCGCGCACACACACAGGCACACACAGGCACACACGCATGCACACACACACACACAGCACACACACACACACACACACACACACACACACACACACACACACACACACACACACACACACACACACACACACACACACACACACACACACACACACACACACACACACACACACACACACCCCCCCTTGGACAGTGCAGCTATCCAATTGAATGTACTTAGCTCTAGTTGACAACAATGATCAGAAGTCTCCTTGAGACGGGTTGGTTAGAAGGTGAGCTGTCCCCCTCACTAAAACCGCTCATTACTCAGCTCACGACCTGGATGAATTGCCTGCCTGTGTGTGTGTGTGTGTGTATCTTAACAGGTATGTGTGTCAAAGGAAATAGTAAACTATAATTTTCAAATGTGTGAGTCATTGCTAGTGTACAGCACTCTCCACTTTCGTTTACAGACACAGATACACACACATGCTCGAGTACACACACACACACTCTCTTTCACACATGCATAATCACACACACACATGCATGCACACACACACACACTTGGTTTGTTGCACACACACGCACGCACGCACGCATGCACGCACGCACACACACGCACATACTTAGCTAGTATGGTGAGTTCAATGGGTGAATCACGGAACCTATATAATCTTTTATAACCATGCAGGACTGGCCCTGGTCCGCATGCCAAAAGCCCATGTGCATTAGAAGACTGTCCCACCTAACCTCTCGGGTGTTTTAAGATAACCCTAGAGCATTTCTTCTGCTGGATTTGTTTTGGGGGCTGGGTTGAATCAAAGGTAACTCACTCTGTAATCCAACCAATCCAAGGCATAGTAAGGAAGCCAAATGCGGTTGTGTATGGGTTCAAGGTGGTCATATACTGTGCTGTGCACGTAATGTTCTGTTACGGTGTGAACGGGAAAGCACAATAATGACAGCCTTGGCTCACAATACACAGTTGTTGCTCTACTTCTATAACTCAACCGATGTCGACTTGCTCTGTCCAAGCAAGACGCGACTGCAATGCAGAAGAAATAATGCATGAAATGAAAGCATAAAAACAAGGCAAAAGGCAAACGACAAGTGTACAATAAACATATGCAGATGTTTATTGTACACTTTATTTATTATCCTCCTTTAAAGTGCCAGTATTCAAAAAAAATTGAATGATCTTCAACATGGTAGGCTATACTATTTTGTTACAAAAGCAGTAGCATAATGCAGGAAAAACTGTTATATTAATATATATATATATGTTTATGCCAGTGTCCGTCAACCAGTTTGTGACATCTGCTAAAAGGCAAAATAGTAATGGCACCTTAGGATCTGTTTTCTCTAAGCTCTGGGTGAGCTGTCTGGTCAGAATGATTCCAGATATCCCAATGGAAACCACCTTTTAGCTTTTGCAGAGTTCAATGTTCATTTGGGAGACTGATGTCGAAAGGCCCTCTAGCTGCAGTGACAAAGTTGGCCACCCCACTGCGCCTCTCGTTCTTTGGTCTTGCTGGGTCTGTAGCTTGGAGAGCAGCTTGGAGGCTGGGAGCATGCTAGGTTTGCAGCTTGGAGACCAGCTTGGAGGCTAGGAGCAAGCTAGGTCTGTAGCTTGGAGACCAGCTTGGAGGCTGGGAGCATGCTAGGTTTGCAGCTTGGAGACCAGCTTGGTGGCTAGGAGCAAGCTAGGTCTGTAGCTTGGAGACCAGCTTGGAGGCTGGGAGCATGCTAGGTTTGCAGCTTGGAGACCAGCTTGGAGGCTAGGAGCAAGCTAGGTCTGTAGCTTGGAGACCAGCTTGGAGGCTAGGAGCAAGCTAGGTTTGCAGCTTGGAGACCAGCTTGGAGGCTAGGAGCAAGCTAGGTATGTAGCTTGGAGACCAGCTTGGAGGCAAGGAGCAAGCTAGGTCTGTAGCTTGGAGACCATTTAGGGGCATGCTAGGTCTGTAGCTTGGAGACCAGCTAGGGGCATGCTAGGTTTGCAGCTTGGAGACCAGCTTGGAGGCTAGGAGCAAGCTCGGTCTGTAGCTTGGAGACCAGCTTGGAGGCTAGGGGCATAAGTACCACAAAAGTGTTAGGGTCATTTTACATTGAACACATTTTTTCCCCACGCCACTAACAAAATTAAAAATCATGGAACTGTACAAATACATTACAATTACCATTTCGCAAAATAAACAACAAATGAATCGCATCAAAGTGGATTTTGATGGCCTGTAAAATGAGATATCTTCATCATGGTCTTCACTTTGTCACTAACTCCATTTTACATGACACGATACATGTTGCAGAAAATGGTACTAAGCACTTAATAATGTTTCTCAACACACAGGCCTCTCATATGCATCCACAGTGGTTAATAACATAGACCCAATATTATTGCTACATTTGTTTCTGTACTGATAGTAAATCTATATATTGGATATTTATTTCAACAGTAGTCTACGCTAGAAGCCAATGGTAACTGAAATGTATGGTAACACTTTACAATAAAGGGTACAGTAATTAACCAATAATTAACATTAGTTAATGCAGTACTAAGCATTAACTAACAGTAAAAGTTAACTAATGGTCCTATAATCATTTAATAATAGAAATTATTTAATAGGTTTAGGGTTAACCTTAACCCTATTAAATTATGTATAATTGTATACCTTAGTTAACATGAACACAGTAAAAATGACCATCATAAGCATTAGTTAACTGTTTATGAACTGTTAGTTAACTATTTTAATGCTTATTACTGCATTTACTAATGTTAATTAATGGTTCATTATGGTACCTTTATTTTAAAGGGTTACCAAATGTGCTAATAAACACAGTGGGCAGATTTCTCGAAAAGAAAAATACGTCTCAAAAACGTGGATGTGTTACAACAATCCTCCAACATACCACACTTCACTTGATACCCCAATCACTGAACTGCCATTCCCTACACCATTTTACAGTTCGATTTAAAGGTGGTATTCCGTTTCAATCTTTCAAATTCATAGAAGACTTTGAGTCAAACGAATGAGCATAAGCTCGTCTTCACTAGATGAGTAGAGGTCATTTTCACCAGTGCAAATCTTATTGGAAAATGTTGCACAATCACATTGTAACTGACAGTAGTGATGCAAACCGATCTAAAATGACCTTTACATCATGGGAGTCTATTACTGGAAATAATGCATATTATATGTTTATATGTATCTTTACGTTGTTTTTCTTACTCACTGAATGCTTGAACCCAATTATTTAGATCCACATTACAGGATGGCTAATCATGAAAAAAGCAAAACAAGTTTCATACATTTCCAAAAATATACATCTTCCTTGTTTCATTAAAAAATATTTGGATCATGTATGCTATTGCTTTTTGAGACCCCTGGGGATATTCTAAAGGTTTCCTGCTAATCTTTAAGTTTACCTTTTTATTTGTCAGTAGAAAAGAAATTAAAAAGACGAGAATAAAAAGTCAAATTAGAGCAATCAATCTCTATCCAGCCTTTGCCAAGCCCCAGAACAGTTTAAACACACTCTCCTCAATGGACTGGAGACACTATCCACACAGTGAATCCTTCTCCATTATCTGCCTCTTTTTTTTTTTTTGTCCCTCTTCCTTCTCATTTACTGTCACCAAGACGAATAACACTCAGGTGTGAGACTAATACTTCCTTATTCGATAATGACCTGCCTATTCAACATGGACAGTGAGTGAGACTCCCTAACGATCCATCCGTCTCTAAACGAGCTGTCTGCATATCAACGAGGAGTCGGTGGAGATGATGACGAACAAAGCTGAGGAAGTTCAGCTTCCGACTCGCTCGATAAGAGACATGGTTGGAAGAAGGTCAGGTCCGCGACTGTGATCCAGGATTTGTAATAGTATAGTTCAGAAAAAGAATACAACTAAATATGACAGGCTAAGTTTGTGTGTTGGTGTGTGTGTGTGTACTAGGACCAACAATTATTGTTCAAAAGAACAACACTGTTCTGGTTAAGACGTTCAGGGTCCCCACAATGCTGAACTGTTTCACTTTTATTCTCTGCTTGTCAAGGCATTCGACGCAGCTGCAAGAGGTGTAATCATGTACGCCCTGTTCTGTTGCAGTACAGATGGCTGCTGAACGACATGGGTGGCCATGTGGGACAGGTGTAGCCATGTATGACGGTGACGACACACATGACAACCAAGATCACGAAGGGGCAAAGGAAGTCGTAAGTCCGGTGGGTCTTTGTGTTTAATATTGTTTGAATGGAATCAAACATTTCTTACACACGAACAGCATATGTGAACAACATGGCGCTAATGCCCTGTGGTCATGCTATCTGTTCATGATATTCCTCCACACAGCACCTCTGTAAGTCCTGGTGACGGTGGGTAGGTCCCCACAAAGATAACGGGCTTCCGTTTCAAAGTGCACTTAGAATGTCATGACAACCCTAACCCTGCCCCCCCCCCCCCCCCCCCCCCTCCCTTTACTGGAGGGAAGGAGCTGTAGCTAAGCAGAGGGTCCCTGGGGAGTAATAGTAGCTGATTTATTAAGCTCTTAAAGACCTGGTAGTACCCCTGTACCACAGGAGCGGCGAGCAGAGGTCATGGGGTCGTAACCGATTGGCTCAATTGAATGCCAGGTGATGTCACATGCGACGGTTGCAATGCCCGAGGTTTGACAGATGTTGTTGATGCGGTTCAATTTGGGTGTTTTGTTTGGCTATTTAAAAAGATGATCTGATATAAATCCAGGGCTAAAGAAAATGATAATAACAATACCATTCATAAAGCATGGTACTGGAGACCTTATGTCACCCAACATCAGGAAACATTAAACAGTGTTAGGGACTCTGTCTGCATGATGGATGGATACTATTGATACGAGACAGGAGAGTAACCTTTAGTGGGGGACCGGATCAATATAGGGATGTTTTAGAGAGATCAGGATGTTTACCATGAAAAACTTTGAAATGCTTTCAACTGTGATTGCATTTTCCTTTCCCATCAAAAGCAGTACACTGCTTCATCCAGTTCATCCAGAGAGAGATGTCAAGTAGCCATATACTCCATTCACCCAGTACTATGTTAAGCATTTCAATCCCTACTTGGCAATAGCCCACTGGTGACAATCAACTGAGGGTCCCAATTACAATTCTAAACTGCAACAGAGTATTTCAGTTAATCTAAATGACCATTATGTGCTTGAACAGAAGTGGTTGCTTCACTTTTTCCCACATCCCGCCCAATTCCACCTGTTTAGACTTATGGCTTATGAAGCTTCTGAGCTGGTGCAGAGAATGCACGTGAAAGCGAGTGACTTGTCCAATTATTCCGACCCAAATTCAATAATTGATGTTAACTTCCCCACAAAAAATGTTTACTCCATTATGTGGCAAATGTTTTGATTGATTATTTATGGGTTATATTTTCTAGAAGAACGTCATTATTTCCCCTTTAATATATCGTACATCTATGCTGTCATCGAATAATTCTGGAAAATGTGATTGATTGTGCTGCAAGATTCTTTGACCTGAACTACCACAATTAAAATGAATGAAGATTCAGTCTGCCGGAAAGGCTCCCATTCCTCATTAACCTTTTAGACTTTGTTAGGCTCACCGCTGGGTAATTTACTGCTCCATTACCACAACCTTCCCTTCCATCACACCACCCCTTTTGCAATTAACACAAATATTCTGGAATTTATCATAGCATAGACTCTGCCAAACTCCTGGTGTGACAAGTTTTAGAAATGTAATTCAGGTTGTGTGTGTGTGTGTATGTGTGTGTGTGTGTTTTGGATGGCCATCTGTGTGACACTTATCATACCACTTGTTTGTCTGCATGTATGCATATCTGTCTGTCTATGGACACACTGAGCATTTGTCTACAATTAAATAACTTTGATGTGCTAGACCTTGAGTGTGAACTTTGAACCTTGATCACTTGCAGTTGAAGCAATGATTAACCTTAGGGCAAAGTGAAGTATGAACGAGCCCTGCTATAGTCTGGCCCACCCTGTCCATAACACTCATATAGCGAGATGACAGGAAGACCTTAACAACCGAGGCAATCAACTCCTGATCTTGAAAACTAACTGTCCAGAAAGAGAAAATCAAACATCACATGAACAACAATATGTTGGAATATTTGGAGAACAGACAGGATAGCGTTACAGTAGCAATGCATGTAGACTGCCCTGTTAAAAATGTTCTCCCTGGAACAACTGTGACCAAACAGAGTGGTTCAGATTTATTCAATGAACTGGATACAATATAGGGAAATGTCTGTATGTTTATGTCAATGAACCATGTTCAGATAGAACATGTGACGTCCGTCCAGAGAAAGTGGATCAGGATCTTCTCAAGATAACGTCAAGATTGTTTTACTTTTATATGCTGTCTTTTACGAAACATCTTCCAATTGGAACTTATTTGGGATCCAGCAGTCCTACTATGTCATAGCAGATCTTCTGATCCAGCAGTCCTACTAGCTTACAGCATACCTTATGGGTGAGACTGCACAGAGCCTGGCGTTCAGCAGTCCTATGTTATAGCAGATCTTCAGATCCAGCAGTCCTACTATGTTATAGCAGCGCTTCAGATCCAGCAGTCCTACTGTGTTATAGCAGCGCTTCAGATCCAGCAGTCCTACTATGTTACAGCAGATCTTCAGATCCAGCAGTCCTACTGTGTTATAGCAGATCTTCTGATCCAGCAGTCCTACTATGTTATAGCAGAACTTCTGATCCAGCAGTCCTACTATGTTATAGCAGATCTTCTGATCCAGCAGTCCTACTATGTTATAGCAGGTCTTCAGATCCAGCAGTCCTACTATGTTACAGCAGAACTTCTGGGGGGAGACGGCACAGAGCCTGGGCCGGAAACTAGAAGCTGAAAGGGGAGGAGTTACACCTTGTTTCCTGTGTACTCAGAGGGGGATTTTTGTGCAGTGAGTAAGTGTATTTATACAGTGGTCAGTCTACACAGTGCTGATTTGAAACCTTTACAGACATTGTTTTTAACAGGCTACTAGTGCTGGCTTAGATTGGGTTCTCCAACTACGCGCTGACAGATCCCCACCTCCAGCAACATGATTGGTCAAAACAAATATAAAGCAAAAGAAAGTGAAATGCCCCATTCACCCAGATCTGAGCTGATCTGCCATCAGACTTTAGATTATTACTCTCATGTCTGATTTGTGAGACTAATGGTCACACCCATAGGAACAAATCTGATGCTTAGCTGTTGCTCATTCTGAACTCTTGAGACTAACTTGAGCTTCTAATTTATGAAACATTCTATGATCATTTGTGTCTGAGATATTTCTCCTAAGGGTCCCTTAGGAGCAATAAAGAGATGAAAAAGATGAATGACTTCTGTAAGACAAATGAGGTTGAATTGAGATATATAGTATAAATATTTGAGAAGTAGGATAAACAGAGGAGATCCCATTCTAGTATACCCCTGACTCATCCATGTCTTGGTTATAGCAAGGAGAAGAACATGAGTGAGTCTGAGACTTTCATGGACAGCTCTGAGAAGGATGAGCCCTACAAGAGATCTCATTATTGTATGTCCAATGCCTCCTCCTTGTCAGATTGAGTTCTCTCAAATGTGGAACTGAAGCAAGATATAGAAATAATGAAGAATTAAATTAATTAACTGTACGGAGCAATGTCCGCTGCCCCACCCCACCTAGGTGGCTGCCCCACCCCACCTAGGTGGCTGCCCCACCCCACCTAGGGGGCTGCCCCACCCCACCTAGGTGGCTGCCCCACCCCACCTCGGTGGCTGCCCCACCCCAACTCGGTGGCTTTCACTGGGCTCCTCCGATGACCAGGACACAGGGTGATGTTAAAACCGGTTTATTGCACAATGATACATAGAGCAAATGCTGTCATGTCTAAGTTCTCTGGAGTGTGTGGTGATGGCTGTTTTAACCTGTGCATATTGACTGCTCAATGCACAACAGGTGTGCAGCCCCCCAACCCCCCTACACACTCCACACTGTAGTAATTGGAATTAGCCGTAAAAACAAGAATCAACACTCAACAATCTGTTTAATATTTGGAAACCTCTGTCAACACAATTGCGGTTGCTCTTGAGCATGTATTAAGGTATTTCCCTTGACATGACATCCATGCCTGGTATTGTTTTTGCAGCTCACTTCCCAAATACACTTGAGCAGTTTTAGGCATATACTCATGTACTCATAAACTCAATATTATTAGGCTTATTTAGTAGTCAATGGTGTAGGAACCCAGCATGTACATCCAATTACATGAATTCTGTGTGAAATGAACTAAAGGTTATGTAACTTACGCATACTTAATGTAAATAAACCATATATCTGGTTATACCATATAACCATAAACCATACATGACATTTGCATGAATTGTTTGCCTTTCAGAGTATTATGTAAGATTATGTGAAAGTGGCACTGAGATTGGTAAATGAGGCATAATTGAGGTAGTGCATCCAATTGTTGGTATCTTATTGAGACCAATTTGAGAGCTGGCACTGCTCTCGTTATTCTTCTAGCTGGGATTCTAGAAATAGGACACCTGTAGGACAATGTAGAGAACTCAGACAGTGAGCACTGTGAGACTGAAACTTAGTTATTAGAATGACAATTGAGAAGAATGAGAAAATGCACAAAGTCTCTCTTTGGTTTTAACCAGTGCTCGTTCTTGACGAGGAGATTAATGTGATATAAAGGAGAGATCTCCTTTATATCACATTAATCTCCTCGTCTACTTTGCTATGGGCAGATAGGTCATTTAAGGAGAATGTTAAATGTGTGTGTGTGTGTGTGTGTGTGCATGCGTGCATGTGTGTGTGTGTGTTATTCTGTGTGTGTGCACGTGGACATGACCGTGTGCTTCCTTCGCAGTGTGGTGTGTCTTAATATGGGGCAGTGTAACTCACAGGGTGTCTGGTGTCTCAGCTCTCCTCCGTCTGCTGTGTACTAAAGCCTTCATGTTCTATTGCACTTGATCCCTGAGCACTGTCAAGCACATATAATGGGCAGAGTCTTACACACGCTGAGGAGGGATGCCATCGGCAAGGATAAGGCAATACAAATACAAATGTAATTTCTTCCCTTTCTCTCTTCCTCTATCTAGCTCACCCTTGCTTTACCCCACAGCTTTTCTTTGCCGTTTATGTCTCAAGTTATTTTCAGCAGTGTTTCAGTTTCCATCCTTTGTTGTCCTCATCCCAACTTATACTGGCCCTGGATCTTCTCATTTAGTCTCCTGTCCTCCAATGCCCTCTCCTATCTCTTCCCTTTTTCTCATCTTTCCTCCCCATCCATCCATTCATCTCATCTGTCCTCTAACATCTCTCTCCCCTCCTCTCTTCTATCCTCTCATCTCCTCCCTTCTGCCCTCTTCTCGCCGTTCCTCTCCTTTCTCATCTCCTGTCCTCGCTCCTCCCCTCGTTCACTTGCTCTCTTTTTGTTAGAGCCTAATGGTCTGCAGCTGCAAGCTAAATATAGCCGAGGACAATTACGTTGGTGTTTTCCGTTGCACTGACATGGTGGCCTAATGCAGCCTTGAGCAGATCCTATATATATATGGTGACCAGGATCAACTCAGTTTAACCTTCCTCCGTGAAAAAAGGCAGTGGAAATTCCACCACATGTAAATGTCAAATAATGAAAGTAACTAGTCCTTCTGACTTTCTTGAAGCTCTTATTTTTCCATGAAATCAACACAATAAAAGCACAATTTGTTATAATTTACTACTATATATATATATATATATATATATACATACATATACGTATTGGGTTTCTCAGAGAGACATGAAACCATGGTTGAGTTGCCAAAGTAACATGATGTGAAATATAATCTTGTCCTTGAGCCCTAGAGAAACATTCCTCCCTCCATCACTTCCTCTCTATTTCTTTCACTCTCTCTTAAATGTATTACCTACCTGAGAGCATAGGAGTTTGGGCGTGTGTGTGTGTGTGTGTGTGTTTGTGTGTGTGTTGGTGTGCGCGCACGCTCACACATGTGTGTAAATGTGTGTTTGTGTGTGTTTTCCTGTGGGGACCAGGCGAGAAATCATTAGTAGTTTCTGAGGCACAGATGCTAAAACAGATTAATGTTATAGTGTGGCACAACACACACACTCACTCACACACACCCACACAGCATTTGTTGACACCAAACAAAACAATACTCACTGAACTCCAATCTGCTAAGCATTAACATTCCTCCCAACAAGAGCTGTGAAGAGGGGGGTTGGAGAGTGTGTAGGTGTGAGTGTGTGTGTGTTAGGTCAATGTGTGTGTGTTAGTTTGCGTGTTTGTGTGTGTGTGTGTGTGTGTGTCAATGTGTGTGTGTTAGGTCAATGTGTGTGTGTTAGTTTGTGTGTGTTTGTGTGTGTGTGTGTGTGTTAGGTCAATGTGTGTGTGTTTGTGTGTGTATGTGTTGTCTGTTGAAACGTAAGAGATGAAAATGTGTACCAAAAAAAAGGGGAAAAGAGAATAGAGTTCGCAGAATAAAAAAGGACCAAAGCGGGTGTGACTAAAAGATACACCCAACAGAGAGAGTTGGGCTTATTTGCGTCGTACTTCAGTAGCACATGGCTTCACAGGTGCATAGTCAACACAGACGAAGCCGCTCAAAGTTCTTCAAAAGGGATCTGAAAAGAGCCGACTGAAACTCCCCAAACAGCCAGGCGGTAAACAGGTTCCTCTGAGGAGGTGCACATCAGCGACCCCCTCCCAGGGCAGCCGGGGGTGTAATAGGTTCTGGACGGGCAGGCAGGAAGCAGGGGATGGAGGTGGTTAGGCGGGGGTGGGCTGGGGTGGTGATCCCCTGGAGTCTTTAAAGGATTGCAGATTGAAGCGTTGGCTTTAAGTGACAGAAGAGCTGTGGAAATCATGTTTATCTTTTGACGGTTTGTAGAGATAGAGACACAACGAAAGGAGGCGATGTGAGGAGGAGGAGAGGGTTTCCAGGCTGTTCCGACTCATGGATGGAGAAGAGAGAGGGAGGACAAGAGGCGGTCTGTTTATTCACAGAGACGGCGAAAGGAAGAGAAACTAATCCAAGCAGCATTTCCAATTTAACCGTGGAATTAATATACGAGGAAGATTTACCCGCAGTCTAATGAATGCTTAATGAGATGTCAGTAGAGACATGTTTACCCACACACACACACGCACACCCATTCACATGCACGTGCGCGCACACACACACAACTACAGGCACTATATTCGATTTGTTTAGAGATGTATTTTATATAAATGTCCACAGCAGAAACAGATAATTGACTAATTTAGCATCAGCCTCACCATCAGCTCAAGCTTTCTCCTGGAACTGAAGCCATGACGTCTTCCCATGGGTTTTAAAACAAAGTGACGGTTTGTGTGTCTGTTGTTGGGTGTGATCCGTCAGCTCCCATTGTCAGCGGGATAGGCTCCAAACTAAAGAAGTCGCAGAGCTCCAGTTCTCGATGGCGACCGCTACAGTGTCACCTCACCGCTTCCCCTCTGCAGCGCGCCATGAGGAGCTCAGCAGAGACAGGCCCTGCGCTAGGTCGATGGCTACGTGTTCGTTCACATACGTTAGTGTCCGAGCATTGCTCATCTTGAATTTGTGCAGACGGCCAGACTAGCGCACACGATAACAATGTGATTAATAGCTAAATGAGTTCTGCGCTGTACAATGACATCCTTAGATATTGTCTTTTGGATTGAGACGCAGCCTGAATTGGGATCACTTTACATGGGATTTGCGTAAAAATCTGGTTTTCCTCAATACGTCACACTTTAATAACTGTTAAATTATCCTGATCGTGTGAAAACATTAATGAACGATTATTGGGAGGAAGTGGTAAAGACAGTGCCTCTTAGCGCATAACAAGTACACATGGGAGTGTTCAAAAAGCAGTGGCAGGCGTTTAGCTCAGGGCTTTCTCTGGCGGTGGACTTATCCACGTGGACACAATCTAGTTAAGTCATTGGGGAACATTAACCATATGTACTAACATCGATTTGAGAGGTGTGGCGATGGAGGCTACTGACATTGAGCTTGAATTTCTTTTGCCATTGTGCACCTCATTGTCGGCTATGCGGGGAGAATAACAATGCAGACTATCAAAAGCGGCTGTAGCCCGAGGGATCTACTTCTGATTGTGTCAAGCGCCTGTTGTTGTCCTTCCTGGGCAAAATGCCCACGGATCCTTTTTTTCTTGGTCTTTGTGATTGGCTACGGGGCCCTCTATGATTGCCTTGGGTAATCATGGACAACGTTGGTCCCGGGATGTCCTTAGCACTACGAACGCCCATCTGTCATCTTGAAACACAAAGCGGGTCTATACTATGGGATGGACGCGTCTGCGAGCCTCTCCCACACCAGACTCACCGTTCCGTCCTCTGGAGGCGAGCAGGGACTGCTCAAACTACTGGGAGCCGTCCCTCGTCGCTCTTTAGACGGCTGAAGTCCTAATCACAGTGCAACGTGTCGGCGGGAGCCAACAACGCCATGACGTCCCTTGTGGAAAGACAAACTCTAGAGCTACAGAGAATCAGCCTGGGAACCAGACGAATCTGCGAGCTCATGTTTTATTTTTTTGCTCTGACATATGTGTCTGGCCCCCCACCCGTCCAGACAGATTTCCAGCAGCCCTGACCCGGGCTCAGGCCAATCACAACCATTTATCTCATTTGGGCCGGGTTTGATACGATGACTGTTCAGGGGATAACCCTATTTGAGTGCCATTGAGGCATTTTTATAAACAACCCAGATGGCTGCCGCTGATGTGTCATACATTCCATTTCTCTGATTGGTTGTAGGCTTATCCAATTGCGTCCAGAGGCATTTTGCTCCACCCACATTGATAACGCCCCTTGGACATTGAAAAGGAAGTGAGAAGTTCCAGACTAACACGCATTTGCAAATTGGTCTTGCAATGTCAGGCTAAGAGTGAATGGCAAGTATAATCGCGCTGTCTTGAGCGTCAATCCTTGAGACGGATTTTAAACATGAATTCATTATTTATGTGGCACCAAAAGTGCCTGGGTACGGTCAACTCTTCCTGTCGGGCTTTTCCAGCTCAATGCTCTCGACATTGCGATTCTACTTGCCATTCACTTTAGTAACAGAATTTGTGTTACTGGAAGGTGATGTTACATTTTGTCTGATGGTCTGCGCGTGCACGGTAACACTACATATTAACGTTCGAGGACCCCTTTGATTGGTCTCAAAGACCCACCTGCAGAGGGAAGACTACAGGACACGTGTGTGTCTCACAGCAGGACACGTGTGTGTCTCACATCAGGACACGTGTGTGTCTCACATCAGGACACGTGTGTGTCTCACATCAGGACACGTGTGTGTCTCACAGCAGGACACGTGTGTGTCTCACATCAGGACACGTGTGTGTCTCACATCAGGACACGTGTGTGTCTCACAGCAGGACACGTGTGTGTCTCACATCAGGACACGTGTGTGTCTCACATCAGGACACGTGTGTGTCTCACAGCAGGACACGTGTGTGTCTCACATCAGGACACGTGTGTGTCTCACAGCAGGACACGTGTGTGTCTCACAGAAGGACACGTGTGTGTCTCACAGCAGGACACGTGTGTGTCTCACAGCAGGACACGTGTGTGTCTCACATCAGGACACGTGTGTGTCTCACATCAGGACACGTGTGTGTCTCACAGCAGGACACGTGTGTGTCTCACAGCAGGACACGTGTGTGTCTCACATCAGGACACGTGTGTGTCTCACAGCAGGACACGTGTGTGTCTCACAGCAGGACACGTGTGTGTCTCACAGTAGGACACGTGTGTGTCTCACAGCAGGACACGTGTGTGTCTCACGTGTGCAGAGGGAAGACTACAGGACACGTGTGTGTGGTGTCTCATGTCAGGACATGTGTGTGTCTCACGTGTGTGTGTGTCTAAAGTGTGTGTGTGTCTCACGTGTGTGACGAGGGTTTGAAGCCATGTGTCTCCGTGACCACCTTGAGGCGGGTAAAACAGATGACTTGTCACGTCCGGCTCACAGGAAGTGCATCTTCATTAGCGGCCAATCAAAATCCAATTACGGCTGGTAGCTGGGCGTATTAGAGCCCTGCCATTTAAATGATATGGCACTCGGCTATATTTCCAATCACACCAGTCCTTAATTACTGTCTCGTGCCACACAAGTCACTCTCTCTCCGAACCAACGAATGAAGATGATGGGAGCTGTCTGTGGCAAGAGAGAGGTAAGAGCATGACTGTGTGTGTGTGTGTGTGTGTGTGTGTATGTGTAAGAGAGTGAGAGTGGGAATTATTCTGTCCTTGTCTCATTTAGACAATAGACTGGGGGTATTACAGTGGCAGTGTGCATATGTTTGGCTATGGCCTCTTCGGTGTTGGTTTAACATGGCACCCTATAGGCTTTTGTAAATGCTAAAATAAGCTACTTAGGCTGACTGAGAGCCAGGATCAGAGGATGAGTCAAAGGTATCAGTCAGTCACTACATCTGTCATCAACTATACCAGATTAACATCTGACATGACGCACAGATCAGCATCAACAGACATACTGCATTCAACTAGTAGGCTATGCTAAGAAACAGCACATGATAAGACCACCTGACCAATCTAAGGTGACATGGCAATATGCCAGTCAACAAGTGATTCCAATGTTAAAAACGAAAATGTATTCACTAATTGGACAATCTGTGCCGGTCAATGCATGGAGAGTCTGAATGTCAGTATTCAGTCTTCAGATGAAGACATCATTTATTGTGTGTGTGTGTGTGTGTGTGTGTGTGTGTGTGTGTGTGTGTGTGTGTGTGTGCATGTGTGTGTGTGTGTGTGTGTGTGCATGTAAGAGAGACTCCCATGCAGCAGAACACATCAGTGAACCTGCAGCGCTTAACGCTTCATCAGCATCAAACGATAGTCATCACCGGTCCTTATGTACTGCATGCTCTTTTTCTTCTGTGCTTTATTGCTAATGCCTGCCACGTAGACACCCCTGCTCCTACGCTTGTCTCTCTTGCCTTCAAGGCAGACCAAATTAAACACCTAGCGTTCATCTGGACTTAAAGCCTAACGAGCCAATCAAAGCGGCCCGTGGTGTCATACATCATCGAGATGTACAAGTTCAGAGTGAAGCAAACAAAGACACATGGTGAAAAGGCAGTGAATGTCCAGCTGTCTACCAAGAGGTAGAGAGAAGATTATAGTCTCTGCTATGGTGCACATTTCTATAGTGTTAGCGTAGGCATGTGTTTGTGTGTGTGTGTGTGTGTGTGTGTGTGTGTGTGTGTGTGTGTGTGTAGGCAGCTGCATAATTATGGATTATGATTCCTGAATCAGGGAACAGAACCTTCTTCTTAAAACTCTGGCACACACACACACACACACACACACACACACACACACACACACACACACACACACACACACACACACACACACACACACACACACACACACACACACACACACACACACACACACACACACACACACCATGCTTTGATTAGCTCTGTGAGATGGCTGAAGTTCATCAAATGGGTCCGAAAGCCTGAAGAACCAAGACTTCAAGAGAGAGTCCTTCTACCCTTCACACACACTCATCTCCGATTCATTTAGGCCTCACACATTTTGCATGGGTCATTGGTAAAAAAATGACTTGGGCCAAGCCAGGCTGGATGGTGGCAATAGCAATATTATAAAAGGTTCCACTGCTGTGATGTTCTCATCCTGAAGCCACGGGGTTCACATGGAGGTCAGGTTGAATCCCATAAGGTGGGTCAGTTAAGGGCCTGAATAATTATGTTATAGAGGAGAACTGGGTTGACTATCCCTCGACCATCCATCACATAACGGATGCATGCAGATTATTTGTTTTCTCATAGGAATATATGCAAGGAGACCTCATGGGGAAAGGCATTGAATGGAAACAAGATTACACGATGACTTGATGAGCTAATTATTTTATTCCATTTCAGTATGAATATTGAAATGCATTTCATTAATTTCCTTACATCTACATGTCCGACCTAAGTTCCCTTGAGCCTGGATCCTGCAGTCAGCTAGTGTGTTATTGGGAACTGGGACACGAGCAGGCCTGTTTAACATTGCAAACGAGTCCACAGATAGATCCAGGAAGTATGAGGTCAGGCTTATAGACATACAGCCAGCGATTCCATTATCGGCTTGGTGCCTGAGCAGATTATAATTACTCAGTCCTTATCTCTCTTATCAGACCTTTAGTCTCTCTTGCCGCTGATTCTCCCCACAAACACTCTCTGTTTGGAGCACACACCAGCCTCATTTAGCCCAGTTTCATTACCTCTCCATCTGTCTTTATTAATGCCTTTGTGGGTTTGATTGAACAAAGCATCAGATGAGTCCATTAAAATCTGTGGACTCATGAGTCTTTTATCTGTCCATCATTTCTCTCATGGCCTTTCCAACCCTCCTCTGCACTCCTCTTTTCTTCTCTTTGTGTCTAATACTCTGTGATGAACTGCTTCCATCGCGTCACTCTCTCTCTCTCTCGCTCGCTCGCTCTCTCCTTCTCTCTCTCTCTCTTTCACTCTCCTTCTTTCTCTCTCTCACTCTTTCTGTCTCTCTCTCTCTTCTTTCTCTCTCTCTCTCTCTCTCTCTCTCTCTCTCTCTCTCTCTCTGTCTCTCTCTGTTTCTGTCTCTCTCTGTTTCTGTCTCTCTCTCTCTGTCTCTCTGTTTCAGTCTCTGTCTTTTCTATTTAAGATATGGTCGTAGGGTTAAAGCATGACTGCCAGGGTTAAGTGTTTAACTCCCACTGGGCCTTAGCCTCGTTAGACCATCCTGATCTCGCCAGTTCACATTCTGGGTCTCCCTGCAGATCGTTGTGGCCTCGATCCCTTTAAAAGACTTTTCCTAAAACAGAAAAACGCCAGGCCCAATCAGCACTGGGGGATGGACTTTCAGCTCATGAAAAAAAAAAGACAGCGCCCAAGAAAGAGTGCGAAAGTCTAGCAATCTACCGAGCTATCAGAATTAGGATTTTCTCAGACTAGAATGTTTTTACTTTACTACCAACATGATTTAGCACGAGTGAAGAGAGCACGAGTGTCACTCGGATTGGCTAGAGTTTAATTAACAATGTACTATGAACAATAAACCTGCGCCCATATTTGGAATAAATTGCTGCCCAGCTAAGGCCAGACTGACACGCACTCCAAAACGCAAACGTGAATCAGTTGGGCTCACGAGGCTAACCAGGGCTAGCCCATGCTAAGAAATGTATGCACTCATAAGGACGCTTTGTTGGAGGCATCCACCAAACTGCACGTTTACTAATCCACACACACACACACACACACACACACACACACACACACACACACACA
>JACYXH010000802.1:9054511-9059511 GCA_026745465.1 Lota lota | reverse complement strand
GGAGAAGGATCACGTTGCCTCCTGAACAGCCAGGCAGGGAGGAGTTAAAGCTGTTCTCACCTGCTCCAGTGGTCCCTGTGCTCTTGAGTGTCAACCAGCTCCTGTCACACAGAGCCGCTTCGTGCGACTGCACTGCATTTGTGTACACATTACACAATAGGCACACTTTCAAGTGTGTGTGTATGTGTGGTGTGTGTGTGTGTGTGTGTGTGTTTTCAATACAATACTCTCATCGCACAAGTCACAGAATATGCAAAGCAGAACAATACATACGTTGATAAATACACACACATAAATAATAGTTGCACACAAACATATTTTTTTGTCTGATAAGGAGTGTTGGAGCCATAATAAGTATATTGGTGTTTATTCATTTCATTGTAAAAACAAACACGATTATTTGTATTCTTTTTCTATTTTATTTCTAAATTGTTAAATTTAGTTTTTGGACTTTGTATCTGGAGAAATAGATGTGTGTGTGTATGAACCATGATCTAACGTGTAGGTGAAGTCTGATTTATT
Organism: Lota lota; assembly: GCA_026745465.1. NCBI lineage: Eukaryota > Metazoa > Chordata > Actinopteri > Gadiformes > Lotidae > Lota > Lota lota. Next base: position 9,058,989 of record JACYXH010000802.1, on the reverse strand, counting down.
TAGAGATGGAGAGAAGTAGAGGACAAAACATCTGATATATGCTCCACAGTTTAGAGAGAGAGAGAGAGAGAGAGAGAGAGAGAGAGAGAGAGAGAGAGAGAGAGAGAGAGAGAGAGAGAGAGAGAGAGAGAGAGAGAGAGAGAGAAGAGAGAGAGAGAGAGAGAGAGAGAGAGAGAGAGAGAGAGAGAGAGAGAGAGAGAGAGAGAGAGAGAGAGAGAGAGAGAGAGAGAGAGAGAGAGAGAGAGAGAGAGAGAGAGAGAGAGAGAGAGAGACTTAAGGGGAGCATTTGGCTGAAAGTGAAATGTCTTCCATTAGGGGACTAGAGCCTGGAGCTTCTCACCTCATTGTGTGTGTGTTTGTCTGTGTGTGTGTGTGTGTGTGTGTGTGTGTGTGTGTGTGTGTGTGCATGCACACCCATGGTAGATTTGATATTATGCTAATTATGTTGTTCATTCATTTTGATGCATTACATTGATTTCACCTCTCTCATTCAAATATCTCCACACACACACACACACACACACACACACACACACACACACACACACACACACACACACACACACACACTCACATACAGCTGGAGAGTCTCAATCTAATCTACAGTCAGTCAGATAAAGACAGAGCTTCAAGAGGTAAGATGTATGTGTTTGGTTGTGTGTGCATGTTTATGTGTGTTGGTGTGTGTTGTTTCAGCCCGCATTGCATTTTATGTGTTTTAGTGCATTCATGTGTGTTTGTCTGTGCTTGTGTGTTGGTTTGTGTTCATGCATGTGTGTGTGTATGTGTGTGTATTTGTCCATGTGCATGTGTTTTCAGTGGATGGCTTTTTGTGCGTAAGTGCCGCTGCATGACAGATTGCAGGCCACACATGTAGACGTGTAGACCCTTTTTATACAAAGCTATAACCCCCTGCAGGCATGCATAGGCTCCATGTCTCCAGTCTCAGCCTGTTGATCCACAGGCTGCTGCTGAACTCAGGAACTACATTGTCACCACTATTATTTAAAGCCTTGGGTTTTTATCTTGCAAATCGTAACACCCAATCCTCTGCATCTCTTCCCCCCCCCTCTCTCTCCCCGCCCCTCCCCTCCCTCTCCCCCTCTCTCTGTCTTTCCTTCTCCCTCCCTATCACTCTGTGAAGGCCTGGAAGACACATATGATTGTCCTATTGCAGTCAGGCATGCGTCTGATGCTAACCGTGACCTAAAGTCTGCATACCGTGTTCTGTCATGGCTCGTTACCATAGCGACACCCGGGACGAGAGTCTACACTGGGACTGTTTTACTGGACACTGATAGAACCCACTGCAGTACTTCCTGGAACCTCCACCAGCCACTACTAAATAGTTCCCAAAGTCTGGCCTGCACATTGCAGTTCAACAAAGACAGAGCAGTTGCTTTTCTATTCTCAATAGAATAGAAGTATGCACATGCAAATTACAATGAATCAATAGTATTACTGTTCGCTAATGACCTGAGGATCGCAGTTGCAGTGTCCGTGAGTTCAGTTCCAATGAAGGGGAAGAAATTGAGAAAGCAAACTAGAAAATGAAACATGAAGGCCAGCTCCATAGCGGACTGCATAGGCCATGTTCTCAGCCTTAACATCTCTCCTCTTTCCCACAGACACAGCCCCAGTCTGTTACAGCTATCCATCTGTTGCCTTACCTTGTCACCCACCCAAATCAACACCTTTGAGTGTCTGTGTGTCAGTGTATGCTATCATACAAATATAGATAGATGCGAACGTGCGTAGGATTGTGTTTCACACCTTTTTCTCCCCTATGTGACACATGCCACTCAGAATCATCAGGTTGCCATGGCGACATTGAAGTACTATAATATAAGAGACCCTTCTTTCCACCATTTGCACTTAGTGTCCGCTATACTGTGTGTGTGTGTGTGTGTGTGTGTGTGTGTGTGTGTGTGTGTGTGTGTGTGTGTGTGTGTGTGTGTGTGTGTGTGTGTGTGTGTGTGTGTGTGTGTGTGTGTGTGTGTGTGTGTGTGTGTGTGTGATAAACCAGACATGTGTGATTTGATTATAAATGCAGGTTAATTTGTGTGTATGTCCCAGTAGTTGAGTTCAATCATTTTGATCCTGATAGAACATGTGTATTTGTGTGTTGATGTGTGCATATGCATGTGTCTACTGATGACTGATGATGAAAATACACAAAGCTTTTCTTAGCAAACTATTTAAAATGTTTTTCTCCAAACAACTCAACTCTCAAATCCTTTTTATTTTGAGTCCTAAGGAACCAGGTAATTTGACAGCTTTTGAAGCTGCTTGTTGAGAAAATTAATGCTAAACACCTGAAGCTGAAACTTAAACGAGAAGACTGCAGCATTTTACACCACCCACTTTCTTTCTATTCTCATTCCCTTTTCCTTTCCTCTTGTTCTTACAGTATTGATTGATTTAACAGGTCAAACTTCTGAAGCTATTTCAAGTTCTCCAAATTCAGCAAGTCTAAAACGTAACACTATAATTAAAATAATGTAATTACTCCTCAATCTTTGTCCTAAACTTGTATCACAGGTGTCCCCTTCATCTGTATTTGTGTCAACTAAACTTAGCCTGGCCAAACTGAAAGTAACCAATCAGTGCTTAGTGTAATGAGACTGGCATCACCCGCAGGGAGCAGAGGTGCTACAGCGCCCCCTGGAGATAGAAGAGGAACTGTTTTGGTTGGTTTATGTAAAGATACAAACTGTTTGTATTTTAATTATATTATATTTATTTTAATGATCATTTCTGAATACTCTATAATTTATTTGCCACTATTAATTTAGGCATGAATATTAAGATGATGCAAATTTAACTTTGCGTGGTTAGGTAACTAGACCACTAGTCATAACGCCGGTCAAGTTCACAAAAAATGTATATATATACATGTATACATACATATATATCATAATAGGCCTTGTGTTAAGTTAATATACTTGAATTAATATACACATTATATATATATATATATATGCGCAGAGGAGTAGTAGCTTGTTGTAGCTTGCTGTCAGATGTCAACTAGCAATTACAGGAGCCGATCACGTGACTCAAACACTATTGAGCACAAGACGTATTGAAGACAAGACGCGGCGTCGTTATGTTGGTCACTGAGACAAGTAATGCTTGTCCTGCATTACTGACTCTCAATAAGTTGAGACTATAGGATAGGGCTAAAACGAGGCTTGATTAGTTATGTTGTTTCATATTTGAATTGTCGCTGTGGCTACATTTATTTGTCCAAATGATTTGCTTCCGTGTGTGCAAAACTCCCAAATCAATAAGTAATGAAAGTATATGCTACCGTTGATTTACTGTGGCATGGGCTGGAGTTGTCAAACTGACATCTGTGAGCTTTTTCTGGAAAGCGAGACCAGCAGCAGCGACTCTTTACAGCACCAGGCATCTTTCTGATCAGCGTTTTAACTGCCATGAGTTGTGATTTGAGTTATTGATAAATGCTTGACCTGTGTCGGTCCCTGGATTGTTTCAGTCCGTTGTTTTGTGTTAATGCTGGAAAAAAGGTTGGACACACTACATTGTGTTTTTGTTCTTTCTTGATTTTCAATAATAAAAAAAATGCATTAATTTGCATGAAGCAAGCATATCCACTCCCATATTGATGAGAGCATTAACAACGTGAAAAATGTCCTTTACGATGTACGTTGGACAGATAAAACAATGTGTGATTAACAATGGACCATCATGAGATTAATCACTATTAAATATACATCATTATACTTATCATATAATACAATACATACAATACATATCATCATATATCATCATATAAGTCATGTTTATTACTGTATTTTTACAGTATAATTAAGAATGCCTAACCATGATTGAGAGAGCTGATAAACCAATACAAAATACAAAAGCTCAACAACTGTTAATCGGTATTGGTTTGGGGTCATGGATTAATAACTTGAACCTTGTTCAACTCGGAACTCTGAAGGTTCAACTCTGAGATTTTGACTTATTGAACATGGATGCTAGAAGGAAATTCTGCATATTGTGGTTAATTGCTGATTACAAAAGATGTTGCAGCAATTTATACTTATTTTGGAAACATATGAAGAAGATGGGAGACAACATCAGTGCAGAATATAAACGACGCAAACACAGATTCTGTCAGAATTCATTCTTAACACAACGCACACTGGACAACTGTTTACTACAGTCTAGCCACACACAGCTAATGTGACATGACAGTTGATGATTTGTGAACATTGCTGTGCTTCAGTAGTCTTGTACAGCTTCACCTTACAACACTAGACAGGCAACGCTGCGTTTGTGTCTGTCAGTTACAATTCAGATACACACAGGGGAATACCAGTGGTAGGTAACTGTTCAAAGTTAAATTGGTAACAGGCTTCTTTTGATAAATGGTCAAAAATGAGTAACATATGTTACTGGCCTTTGTGAAGAGGCGTTATTGGTACTGCACCTTGTATAACCACTGGAGGATT
>JACYXH010000802.1:9014511-9049511 GCA_026745465.1 Lota lota | reverse complement strand
CGGCTGTCCTCTGCTCTCTCACAGGCTATACGTCTGTCTGGAGCCTCTCTCTCTCTCCCTCACTCGCTTGATCTCTCTCTCGCTCTCCCTCACTCACTCAATCTCCCTCTCTCTCTCTCTCTCTCTCCCTCACTCACTCAATCTCCCGCTCTCTCTCCCTCACTCACTCCCTCGATCTCTCTCCCTCTCTCTCTCTCACTCACTCACTCCCTCGATCTCTCTCTCTTTCTCTCTCTCTCTTTCTCTTTCTCTTTCTCTTTCTCTTTCTCTTTCTCTTTCTCTTTCTCTTTCTCTTTCTCTCTCTCTCTCTCTCTCTCTCTCTCTCTCTCTCTCTCTCTCTCTCTCTCTCTCTCTCTCTCTCTCTCTCTCTCTGCTTTATTTCTCTGTACAAGCCTCTAACTTGACGTCGGCCCTTCCTAACATCCAGCATATTATCCTGTCTTTCTGTCTGTCTGTCTGTCTCTATTCCTCTTCCTGTCTCTCTCTCGCTCTACCTCCATCTCTTAAGCTCATTATACAACAAATATTTAGCTTTCATTCTGTCTGTCTGACTTTCTTTGATTGTGCCTTGCAAAATGCCCATCAGTCTGTGTGATTGTCTGTATGTCCGTCTCTGTCTGCATAATTGTGAATTTAAACTACAACTCTACAGTATGCTGAGCTTCTCCAACAGACCATCAACCATTGGTGGATTGGTCTGGGTTTGGAGTTTCCAAACCCAGACCAATCCACCAGCTGAAGAGCACAAAGAACACGATCCTGGCTTTTATATTTAGACTTCATGACACACACGCAACATACTTGGCTAACAGTGTTCCCCACAATTGCTGTGCTTGCTGCGGATGTGGTCTGAAATAGAAACACAATTGATTTGGAGAGGCGCTGGTTAGCTATCCTGGAGCATGCGGGGGTGGGGGTGGGTGGGGGGATGAAATACCTGTGGTAGCATGTTCTTAAAAGACCTCTGCAAAATAAAAACGTTATAATGAAAGATGACGTTCATATGATGTAGAGACATACTAGATGCTATCATATGTCTTTCTCAATTCGTCATTGCAACATTTGGCTCTTTGCATAAACAATATCTATATATGTAGTGATCAAAGTAGAGAACAGTGGTGTTAATTAAAATAAGACTTAAAACATATTATTATAATACTCTCATTATGAACTAATTACTACAACTACATTTTCTAGGACCTTGAATAATCTGGAATAATTGAATTTAAAGATCAAGTCCTGTTTTACCAGTTTTCATTCATGAATGAAATGAAAAGGGATGAATTAAAATGGCATCTAATCACCCACTTTCCTATTTACAGTGAAAACATGATCAGCAATGAGATTAAACTGAACTGCATTTGACCCCTGCAGTGAGACGCAGATATAGAGACACGCACACACACACACACACACACACACACACACACACACACACACACACACACACACACACACACACACACACACACACACACACACACACACACACACACACACACACATACACACACACACACCCACCCACACCCCCACCCCACACACACACACACACACACACAGACCCACCCACCCACCCACACCCCCACCCCACACACACACACACACACCTACACACCCACCCACACACACCCCCCCCCCATACACACACACACCCACACACCAACACACACACACACACACACACACACACACACACACACACACACACACACTCACACGTAACGTAAAATCCTTTGTTTTTGCCAGTCTTCGCCAACCAGTCTGCTCTGAGTTTCAGTTCAGTTCATTCATCATTCATGACGTTAAAGAGTAAACTCTTTGACATCTAAAAGGTTAGGGTTAGACTAACTCTTCAACTCTAAATGTATAAGGCACACACATTAAGACTTTAAAGTGGTTATCTCAAAGATTTCCATGTAAATAAATGTCTGTTAAATCACTATCTCTCAGCGAATGAGGTAACACATTGGTGATTGAGCCTATGGCGCACTGATGAAAGCTCTTGCATTTACAGTATTCTGAATGATACAAACTGGTTGTCGGTGGCAACAACCGCTTATCGTCAAAGATGTCTCCGAAGAGAACTGTAAAGAACGATTACAAATAATGCACAGGCTACAGAGCTACACATGTGTTCCTGCTATTCTACGTGGTGACCGCCAGTCTGCAGCCACCTTGAACCTCATCACATTGGAAATATAACAACGTGGCTTTTACCATTAAGATGTTCACCAAACCCCTAACACACATTCAATAAACATCTACAATACTCCAACCTCTGCAATATATATCCAATTATCCAATTATCTGTTACATACATACAAATAACCAAGGTTACACACACACGTACATACAGACATACAGACATATATATATATATATATATATATATATATATATATACTCACAGGTTATGAGTCAGTGGTAGCAACAGTTGTTCTAGTCAGTGACCGTGGCCTTCCATCACCCAGCCACGAGGAGCCGTGGTTCGAACTCTGATTTCCCTGCTCCTCTCTGTCTCTCTCTTATCATCTCACCCTCTCTTCCTCCGGGTCCTCCACACCTCCCGTATTCCTAGTTTCACTCCCTGTCTTCGCTCTCTCTTTGTCTAGGTGTGTGTGTATTTGTCTTTGTGTGTGTGTGTGTGTGGGTATGTGTGTGTGTGCTTGCATGGGTCTGCGGGCATATGTGCGCACACACAGGTGTGTGTGTGTGTATGTCTGCATGTTATTTTTTCTGCTGCTATTTGGTTCCATTTGGAATCGGTGGGACAGCCAGTCAGTCACCAGTCACAGTCAGTCACCAGTCACAGTCAGTCACCAGTCACAGTCAGTCACCAGTCACAGTCAGTCACCAGTCACAGTCAGTCACCAGTCACAGTCAGTCACCAGTCACAGTCAGTCACCAGTCACAGTCAGTCACCAGTCACAGTCAGTCACCAGTCACAGTCAGTCACCAGTCACAGTCAGTCACCAGTCACAGTCAGTCACCAGTCACAGTCAGTCACCAGTCACAGTCAGTCACCAGTCACAGTCAGTCACCAGGCTGCTTACAGGTTGTAAGGTCATGGGAAATGGGGCAGGAGTCATGCTGGAGGGCTCTGATGAATGGGTGAATGGATAGAGGGAAAGAGAGGCAGAAGGAGGAGGAGAAAGCCCTCAAACAGTGACTTCACATATTATCTGGTACATGATATCAGATGGTTCAAAGTTCATATTTGCAATTTGAATGAGGAGCACAAATACAGACACAGCTAAATGACATCCAAATTGAAAAAATCAAAGTAAGAAATGGTCTAGGTTTCTATCTGATGCATGGCATTTTCTCTTACATAATGCTTTCTAACGAAGACACTAGTTCCTCTGCCAGTGTATAAGAATCCACTCGGGAAACAATTGAATATGATTGGCTCAAAGCACAGAGCAGACCTGATTAGCTTGGCGCACCTGTTGCCAGCATGCAATTATGTGGCAGTAAAACATACTCTGCAATCAAAATGCTGCCAATGTTTGTGAAACATTGACAGCACCACAATAAGTATTTTGCTTGCTTGTTGTCTGCAAGGTCAGGTGGTTGTCTATTGCTGTAGAAAATGTGAATAACTAAACATGCACCACAGTTAAGGGCTAAATGAGTACCTGCATGCATACATTTCTTTCTAAAATAAGACGACATTTTGTTTCTCTTCCAGCTGAAATTGTATTGGTGCTCCTATTTGAGTCTTAGCATTTCCACAAAGGCGTCCAGAAACAGAACATCTATAAGCATTGAAGGAAGCTTTCCCCAAATCAGCCTGTGTGTGTGTGTGTGTGTGTGTGTGTGTGTGTGTGTGTGTGTGTGTGTGTGTGTGCACATGTTTTCAAGTGGCTGGGGACACTGGTGGATGTCATCTATGTGTGTTGGCTTGTGTATCTGTGTGTGTGAACTCACACTGCATTAAGTGCAGGATTGTTGTGCCTTTAAACATGCCTTTGACCAGGTATGACCTATATTACATTTGCATTTAATCATTTAATCATTTAGCAATGAAAAACAATGTGACCTACTAGTTAGGCTGAGACAATCAAAGCATACAATCCAAATTGGAGTAACTGCAATAGTTAGAGATAAGTGAGTCCAATTTAGGGGCATCTAGTGAAACAGACTTGGCAGAAATCAAATAAAATGGGTTCTCTACTCTTAAAGAGAACGCATTTCTTATTCAATCAACTTTCAATCCAAGGGTAAAAAAAGCCCCTGTTTCACCTCAAATTTGAACACTATGAGATAAAAAGGGCTGAGATTTGTAGGAAGTGTGTGTGTGTGTGTGTGTGGGGGGGGGGGGGGGGGGGATCGCGTTATCCCATAAGAACGACCCACGCCAACTCTGTGATACTTTTTTAGTACCTGTAGATAGTGGTACTGTGTTTTGACCCTAGTGTGTTACGGTACTATGACTATGGCCCCTAGAAATGGTTGTGTATGTACGGCGGGAACTCGAGGCAGGTGGACGCTGTATCTGTTGAGCTGTGGACGTTAATAAAGAGAAGTTAAACTTTCATTCGGTTACATTATTGACAAAACAACAGTACCGTCGTTGTGTACGAGCGTTATAATGAGCGATATTGTATGTACGATTAGCCACACACAAGTGTCCAAGAGGCATAACCCTCTCTCGGACGCAAACATCAACATAAACCGCTGCCCAGACGGAGCTCCACACATCCACAAACACACACACACACACACACACACACACACACATCCACAAACACACACACATCCACAAACACACACACACATACAGACACACAAACACACACACACACATCCACAAACACACACACACACACACATCCACAAACACACACACACACACACATCCACAAACACACACACACACACACACACACACACACACACACACACACACACACAAACACACACACACACACACACATACAGACACACACACACACACACACACATCCACAAACACACACACACACACACATCCACAAACACACACACACACATCCACAAACACACACACACACACACATACAGACACACACACACGCACACACACACACACACACACACATACACACACAAACACACACACACAAACACGCACACACACTCACACACACAAACACACACACACACGCACAGGCACACACACACAACACCGTATGTGTCAGTGTGCGAGAAGCTTAACCCTCTCTCTGACGCGCCTCCTCTAGCCATTGAAAACGAGCTTATGCTCCGTCCTTTGTCCAGAATATTCGATGTATGTAGAGGATTCAATTATAATGGAGTTAGAATTTTTAATCCAAGTGTAAAATAGTGTAGCGAATGGCAGTTTGTGGATGAGGGTGATCATGATAAGTGGGTGGGAATTTTTTTACACATCCATGTTTTGGAGTGTTTCATTTTTTAGGTCGTTTCCCTGTTCGATAACGAAAAGTTGGCTATCAAGAAAGAAGAAATTTGGTATCCAAAATGAAACCGTTCGATACAACTGCACACTTTCATGTTTTCAAAAGCAACCTATATTCACGTACTGCAGTGCAAGTACTGCTATCGAGATGAATGATCAATGCATATAACAGATAGCGATCATTCTAGGTCTGTGATGGTAGGTTACCACTATGGATGCAGTGAGAACACTGTGTTCACTTGGCTGTTAGCTCTACCTTGTCCTACAGCTTGTACAGTGTGCATGGTCACTATGATTTAAATGATTTACGCGACGATAAACTCTGTATCACTGGATCCTCATTTGTTCTGAAGGTCTTTTATTTTAATTTGGTTCTTACTACTTTAGTTGAATAGCTTCAACAATTCTTCCAGACTCGGTACTCTGAAGATAACAAGAGCTTTCCCCACATGACGTACCAGGGTCAAAATGAAACGTAGCAATGAAACACACGTTGTTATCTCGTTCATTTCCTGACAAAATAATCAAACACTCTGAACGAATCAAATGCTGCACACTGCACTATTCGATATCGGGATGAGGAGCCAAACAGCCTCTTGTGTTCCCTTACCTTATTGTATTATGGTGCATTTATTTACATGTGTGGTATGTCCTCAAAACTATTACCAAGTCAGGCTTCATATCAACCGGCTGGCTGCCTTTTCCAGGCCCTGGAATAAATCAGGGAGATATATGACAGGCTTTTCACAGCCAGCTGACATGTTACCAGCCAGGCACCAGGGCATGAAATTACTTACTTTATCATACCCTGCTTGATAATTGTTTTGGTGACTTTTAATTTGACATATCTTCTCTTTTTTCTATCTCTGCATTTGTAAAAATGGCTTTGCTGTGGTGTGGATTGGCGTAAATGGGGAATAAGCGAAGTAGCTGTAACTAAAGATTGTGTTTTTATTACTTCTGATTAAAAATCTGTTTTGAGGTCAACGTTCGGTGGCTCCTGCTCCATCTTTAACTGAGTCAAGCAGCTCTTGGCAGAGATCTTTTTGTCAGTAAGTGTGTACAGAGAGAGAGCTTAAAATGCTCTCCGTTATATGCTGTATGTGTGTGTGTTCAATGCGTGCATGCAGACCAATGCATGTGCGTTTGGAGTTTGTCTGTGTGCGTGTGTGTGCTTGTGCGTGTCCATTGACACAGGACGGTAATGTTGTGTCTAAAAGCCTCCAGAGGTAGCAACACCCGTGTTGGCTGGGACCCTGAGAGCCCTAATGGCTTCATTAAGGCTCCTTCACACCGCAGGATGAACAGCAGTTGTCCACGCACCTCAGCTCCACAGATATGTCTTTACAGCTGCACAGGTTGTCTGTGGAATTTATCAGAGAAAGAGACACTAAAAGATCTCAGAAGAGGTATTCATAACCATCTGTTAATCCTTGTATTATTCTCACAATTACATCTTGCACGGATTACAAATGTTGCAAATATTTCTGGTGATGCCGTTTTCCTGGATTTAAGGGATTTTCATCTAGAACCACACTTACTGAATTAGTCTAGATTAGAACTCATGGAAGTCTAAACTACCCCGTTTGTATCAGTATACTCGGTTGGATTTGTTTCGAGCATCATGTGGGTATGAAGAGCAACACAATATGTTGTTGTTTTTCATTTGGATTGGATGGATTAGTCCTGGTGCAGATAAGATCTACATATGAGTTCCTGGTTTCTCCCGAGGCTACCAAGCAGAGTAGACCAATCGGTCTTCATTATTACGCTATCTGCCTGACACAACATGGTGGGGGGAAATGGGGAGGTGTTGGAAAGCTGTGACCCATGTCAAGCTCAGCTATTACACGTAATTGGTTAGTGACGCCTGCATGGATGAGCCCGCATGGATTAGGCTTTGATCCAATAGGAGGATCAATAAACTGATTGATTGAAACAGTGAAATCATTAAGATTTTAAAGGAAGTGCTTATTTGTCCTATCCACACCCTTGGCTATGCAAAAGTTAATTATATATGGTTGGCATTTCCTCACTATTGACTCTGACAAGGCAGAACAAATCACTTTTACCTGACAACCTAAACCTCATAAATCTTGCCATGAGCCCTTGTTAATTTGTGTTACGTTATATCAAGATGTGTGCAGTATATTATTATTAGAACGTTTATCACAATCACTAATCATGGAGTGCAAACCATGATGAGAAGGATGAGAGGTTAAGTAATTGAGAGTTCAAGAACATATTGACCTGGATGATGAATGGAATTTAAATGGTAGTCATATCTAGACAACGGTCTGGTGACTTTTGTTAGGATTTACTGAATGATTTGAGCTATGATGGCAACAAAATCGACTGTCAGTTTGTCATTATCTAATCCTTTGCGTGATAAAAGTAGATCTTATTTGACCCCTCTTATTGTTGAGTTAAACATTATGAAAATAACAATAGGTATTGTGTTCCCCTGCTAAATGAATATCTCTTAGGCATGGTGTCTGATTCATTGCCTAAACACAGGCAGTCGTGCATGTAATGTACCTTGCATCAACAATCAGCAAAAATGACAATCTTTCTTCCGCTCAATAAATGTTTAAATTCTCAGCGTTAGATTTTAAATCTGTGTTAGGCTACAGTGTGCCAGACACCGGTCTGATTGCCTAAAGCTCCCTGCATGGATTCCCAGCCCATAATACATCACCATTTACATCCACGTGTAGGTGTTTTACACCATTATTCATTTGGCCTCCGGCTTCTCTAACCCCCCCGTTGAGACAGGGGATTTAATCTCAACCAAACCACAATCCCAATCATCCACGACCCGCGAGTGTGAATAGTATGGTCTACAATGAAACCAAAGGGGTGTTCATTCTGGAGACGTAACAGTACGTGGGAGCTAGACTTGTGGTGGTGGCCAAAAAACGACTTGAGAGATTGTAAACACAAGATGCCCCATGGTCTGCTCCTCTGGTGGCGCTGGGACGCCGAGAGGGGTGTGAGCAGTGTGATTACGTCTAATTATTTTCTGGAGACTAGGGGCTTTAGGTTGATTAAATTGAGGCGTGTATTGGCTTGTAAACACAGCGGGGGTCAGAGACGAACACGGCTGCTCTTGGGAAATGGAGGGATGAATGCAATATGCCAGATAATAAGGTTTCCCAACGAGTGCGGGGTGGGGGGAGGGGCATCTGAGTCGCAAATCGCCGCATCGTTGTGTGTCAGTATGTCGTAAAGCTGATGTTGGAGGATGCTGTTGGCCTCATAGAGATATATCGTTTATTTCAGCAAATAATGTATGGACCAAACCAGAACCAATAAACAACAATGTGCCATAATGATCACTTCAATGTCAGTAATTATCATAAATAAACCGCTGACAAGCCTCAGGATTAATTGTTCCCTGGTCAACCACATATTTAGACTGTGCCAGCTGTACCTTGTATTCTGCTGCTGCTGTTTCCTTGTGGAGGAAGATAAACACATGCTCTCTCTCCCCAAAATGTCAACTTTGAACGAATTGCCCGACAATTATTTTATTTTACAATTTGCTGCCATGCATATATGTTATTTAATGTATGTTATTTTGGGGGGAAAAATAGCTTAGAATGATCCTCAAGGTCATAACTGACTTCAGAATGCAACACTTCAGTTCATGTTAGCATCGTATTGCTCATATGCGAGACACATTTACACAATAACTGAAAATGACACACTGGCCTGGAAAGACATCAGAGCCCAACAGTGTTACATCACAGAAAACCTTCTCGCTATACAGCTTTCCACCCAGCGCTGGCATGAATAACGGCCATGCTAATGAGACAGGGCTCTCCGCAGCGCTATCCGCCGTGAATTTAGAGTGAGTTGTGCTGAAAAAACCATTGCACGCCTTATTGGGGTGAAGAGAATGAAATCATTGGTTTGGATTGAAAATAGTCAGCCATCAGAGGGGTTTGCATTCATGGGAGGGACAGGGAGCGATAGAGAGAGAAGGAGACGAAGGAGCAGGTGACGGGATGAAGAATGAAGAAAGAGTTTGAAAAAGAACCAAGAGGGGGCATTTAGTGTACATAGGGGATATATAGGCCTTGGCCATAAACCCTAACGCAGTACATCCATGTCTTGTTTTCCAACCTGTGTTAAGGCTTTCTGCATCGCCCCTGACACAAATAAACAAATACATCAAATAAATACGAAAGAAAAGTTCTGCTCCTCAACTGGAGAAAGGAGAAAGCTGGAGGAGGAAAAGTGAGAGAACAGCAAGAGACCCTGAAACATCAAAGAAAACCCTATACAGTGTAACTGTAACACAAGTCAATCCGTGTGTGTGTGTGTGTGTGTGTGTGTGTGTGTGTGTGTGTGTGTTTTCTCCATAAAGGGACATTTCCCTGCTTGAAAATGGAACGGAAATGACTCACTCCCCAATCTAGGCCATGTCATTCAGCATGACGCCCAGCCTCCTCCTGCCATGTCTGAGGCTATATGCTGATCTGTGTGTGTGTGTGTGTGTGTGTGTGTGTGTGTGTGTGTGTGTGTGTGTGTGTGTGTGTGTGTGTGTGTGTGTGTGTGTGTGTGTGTGTGTGTGTGTGAGAAAGTAATCGCAATGGTATGAGAATATCTCTCTCAAGAAAAAACCCAACTGCCCCAAAACACACACACACACACACACACACACACACACACACACACACACACACACACAAACACATGTAGCCACACAAACACACAGGCACATGCCCACTCACACGGACACACACAGTCACACACACACATACACACAGGCACATGCCCACTCACACGCACACACACACACACACCACAACAATGTACCCCTATACCAATTTAATGATACTTGAAGACACATGCACAGTAACATACCATATGTAGCCACATATCAAAGTGTGTGTGGTTGTGTGTATGTGTGTGTGCCCGCACGCATGGGTGTGCATTTGTGTTGGAACAGATCTAACAAAAGCGCAAAAAGAGAAACCACAACTGCCCATAATAACACACACACACACGCTTCCTAGCAGCAGCAGATTTCCAGGGCAGCCTGTCCAGATGGATATGAGGGGAGTAGCCTGGAATTAAGCAGAATGAAAGTCCTCTTCCCTCCCTATTTTCTCCATTCCTCTTCCTGTGTGTGTGTCCTGGGAGTGACTGCCCTGGACACATGTATATGCCCCGCACAGCATGTGTGTTTGTGTATGTGTGTGTGTACGTGTTTGTGTGCGTGGGAGTGTGATTGAGTGTGTATGTTTTGTTGTGTGTGTATGTCTGTGTCTGAGTGCGCGTATGTGCCTGGCTATGTGTATGTGCCTGCTTATGTGTCTGTGTATTTGCTTGTGTGTGTGCCTGTATATGTGTGGTGTGTGATGTGTGTGTGTGTGTGTGTGTGTGTTTGTATGATCCTGCCTGTGTGTGTGTGTGTGTGTGTGTGCCTGCCTGTGTGTGTGCCTGCCTGTGTGGTGTCTGTGTGTGTGTGTGTGTGCCTGCCTGTGGTGTGTGTGTGTGTGTGTGTGTGTGCCTGCCTGTGTGTGTGTGTGCGTGCCTGTGTGTGTGTGCGTGCCTGTGGTGTGTGTGTGTGGGTGCCTGTGTGTGTGTGTGTGCGTGCCTGTGGTGTGTGTGTGTATGTGTGTGTGTGTTTGTGTGATCCTGCTTGTGTGTGTGTGTGTGTGTGTGTGTGCCTGCCTGTGTGTGTGTGCCTACCTGTGTGGTGTGTGTGTGTGTGTGTGTGTGCCTGCCTGTGTGGTGTGTGTGTGTGTGTGCCTGCCTGTGGTGTGTGTGTGCGTGCCTGCCTGTGTGTGTGTGCGTGCCTGTGTGTGTGTGCGTGCCTGTGTGTGTGTGCATGCCTGCCTGTGGTGTGTGTGTGTGTGCCTGCCTGTGTGGTGTGTGTGTGTGTGTGTGTGCCTGCCTGTGGTGTGTGTGTGCGTGCCTGCCTGTGGTGTGTGTGTGTGTGTGTGTGCCTGCCTGTGTGTGTGTGCCTGCCTGCCTGTGTGTGTGTGCCTGCCTGTGGTGTGTGTGTGTGTGCCTGCCTGTGTGTGTGTGCGTGCCTGTGTGTGTGTGCGTGCCTGCCTGTGGTGTGTGTGTGTGTGTGTGTGGCTGCTTCAGCTTATTACTCTGACCTAGATCCACCTTCCCATGCAGGGTGGTGGCGGGCGCAGGGCTGTCTGGTCCCTGGCTGTGTCAGCCCTGTGCTAGTAGACACATAGAGAGTCATCTGGGATCAGTCCTACTGTGTTATAGCAGCGCTTCAGGTCCAGCAGTCCTACTATGTTATAGCAGAACTTCAGATCCAGCAGTCCTACTATGTTATAGCAGCGCTTCAGGTCCAGCAGTCCTACTATGTTATAGCAGCGCTTCAGGTCCAGCAGTCCTACTATGTTATAGCAGAATTTCAGATCCAGCAGTCCTACTATGTTATAGCAGCGCTTCAGGTCCAGCAGTCCTACTATGTTATAGCAGATCTTCAGATCCAGCAGTCCTACTATGTTATAGCAGAACTTCTGATCCAGCAGTCCTACTATGTTATAGCAGATCTTCAGATCCAGCAGTCCTACTATGTTATAGCAGATCTTCAGATCCAGCAGTCCTACTATGTTATAGCAGATCTTCAGATCCAGCAGTCCTACTATGTTATAGCAGAACTTCAGATCCAGCAGTCCTACTATGTTATAGCAGATCTTCAGATCCAGCAGTCCTACTATGTTATAGCAGATCTTCAGATCCAGCAGTCCTACTATGTTATAGCAGAACTTCAGATCCAGCAGTCCTACTATGTTATAGCAGATCTTCAGATCCAGCAGTCCTACTATGTTATAGCAGCGCTTCAGGTCCAGCAGTCCTACTATGTTATAGCAGATCTTCAGATCCAGCAGTCCTACTATGTTATCGCAGATCTTCTGGGGGGAGACGGCACAGAGCCTGGGCCGGAAACCAGAAGCTAAAAGGGGAGGAGTTACTCCATGTTTCCTGTTTTTTTACGGAGATATTCTACATAACATAAACACAGTCGTGCGAGTGTATGAGCTTCCAGAGGGAGATTTTAATATGTGTATTTGTACAGTGGCCAGTCTACACCGTAATTATTTGAAACATTCACAGACATTTAGACACTTTTTCTAAGAACGTTGGTGTCCAGATGTTTTAGTCTGTTCTCTCACCGGGAACGTTTAGAGTGCTGGCTAGTTTGTGTTCACTGTTCTCTCTGACTATCGATGATCCATCTAGGGTCTGATTTGCAGGAGTACGTTGAGAGATGCAAGATGCTCTGCCTCCAACAGCCTTTCACAAACATACAACCCCTTCATAAACAAGAGTGTATTAACATCAAAGATGAATCAATAGCCCTCTCTCTTTGGATTCCTGCTTGCGTCAATGGACCCAGATCCTAGAGTACCACAAAGACAGAAGATGGAAGAGCTTACATTAGCGTAATAAGAAATGTTTCCTCTGTTGACTCGTTTCTGTAACTACTGGCGATATTGTTCTTGTCAATATCCTGATCCACAGACTTTCTGTGTATAATATCTTCTCTGTCCTTCTCTTACCCATTTGGTTTCTTCTCTCTTTTTATATTATAAAACATACATTTTTAGATGATCATATTTATTGACCCTCATTCCTGTTTTCTCATACTCTCGCTATCATCAGCCCTCCTCCTATGACTATTACTAATCTAATTTAACCCACGTGCTTTTACGAGTCTGGTCACACTCTCATGCAAACATCCACCCACATGCAGGCTTACATTGAAATTAAGAATGTGTGTGTGTGTGTGTGTGTGTGTGTGTGTGTGTGTGTGTGTGTGCATGTGTGTGTGTTTAGGTGTGCAGATGTGTGGGTGGGTGTCTGTCTCTCGCTCTCGCCTTCTCCGTCTTTAGAAATTCACCCAACTGCTCCCAGCCAGAACAATTAAATCTGCCTCAAAGTGGAAACAGAGGCATGCTAGCCAGACTAGCAACAGCAGGAAGTTAGCTTAGCTGCTAGAGTTTCAGCCATCTGCTGTGCTGCAGAAACACTTCCCTTTTACCGCGTAGTAGAATGGGAAAGATTACCCTCCTCCTTATCTCTCTCTCTCTCTTCCTCTCTCTCTCTCTCTCTCTCTCACTCTCTCTCTCTCTCTCTCTCTCTCTCACTCTCGCTCTCTCTCTCTCTCTATTACTCGTTTACACTTTATTGTTCTCTCTCTCTCCATCTCTCTCTCTCTCTCTCTCTCTCTTTATCACTCGCTTACACTTTATCGTTCTCTCTCTCTCCATCTCTCTCTCTCTCTCTCTCTCTCTCTCTCTCTCTCTCTTTATTACTCGCTTACAATTTATAATTCTCTCTCTCTCTCTCTCTCTCGCTCTCTCTTTATCACTCGCTTAACCTTCATCGTTCTCTCTCTCAGGCAGGTCGTCTTTTCAAATGTATTTAAATGATTGAAGAGCAGAGTTGTGTTCTGTGTTTGGTGCCCTGTTAAAACAAAGCCCCGCTTCATCTCGAGTGTTTGACAGCACAGAGTCAAATCCCATGAATGAATTCAGGGATTTGAGGAACACTAAAGTAATCATCATCCAGACAAAGCACTTGTTGTAATTAAGGACACTTCTGAGGTCTTGTTAACATGCAGGTGACACTTGATACAGACTGGATGCTCTTATTTTCACCAGCGGAAAACGTCCCCCATCTGGGATTCCTCCTAACAAAAGAGTTAAAAGCATGGATTTGAAAGTCTTGTGTTGAGTCCTTTATGGAAAATGTTAATAAAGGCAATAACAGCAGGGGAGATTTCCACCAGCTCCTCACCATGGCTCTAGAGTTCAGCATCACAGCTCACATGCTTTACTTTAACGTCAACCAATGGCAGGTCAGTAGGTCCAGCACACTCTAAAACACACACTGGTACACACCTCTGCACGTGAGCCTTGTTAAGCACCTGCTTGATCCAGATCTGCTCTTTACAAAACAACATACACATTTGTAATGTACTGAAAACAGGGGTTGAATACTTTCAACCCCTTTTTCTACACTCACACCATTTGAGTTCAGGGAGCCTGTGCTAAATGACCATAGCAGAGGTTATAACAGCTTAGAGAGAGAGAGAGAGAGAGAGAGAGAGAGAGAGAGAGAGAGAGAGAGAGAGAGAGAGAGAGAGAGAGAGAGAGAGAGAGAGAGAGAGAGAGAGAGAGAGAGAGAGAGAGAGAGAGAGAGAGAGAGAGAGAGAGAGAGAGAGAGACACAGAGACAGAGACAGAGAGAGAGAGAGAGACACACACAGAGAGAGTGAGAGAGAGAGAGAGAGAGAGAGAGAGGGAGAGAGAGAGAGACACAGAGAGAGTGAGAGAGAGAGACAGAGAGAGAGAGAGAGATAGAGACGTTATATCATGGTCATGGTCGGCAGTAACACCAAACCCCTCTGTTATGCAGTCGGCATCACTCAGCTAGTAATCTCACACACACTTTTAGTAGCGGGGCTGTAAAAACGACGTCTATATTTTAGAGTGTAAGCCCATGGGAGCGGGTCTATAAAGTGACCAAGCCCTGCCTGGTGGTCCAGGCTTCTGGTCCACAAATAGATTTACAGCCCTTCATTAAAGCAAGCGGTGGTTACGCAGGCCCTGTCGTGTGTGTGTGTGTGTGTGTGTGTGTGTGTGTGTGTGTGTGTGGGTGTGTGTGTGTGTGTGTGTGTGTGTGTGTGTGTGTGTGTGTGTGTGTGTGTGGGTACAAATGTGACGTGTGGAGGCTCGTATAACTTTGGCCTGTTAAAGATTTCCATTCTAAAATATGGAAGTGGGGACTTAACAACTGTGTGTGTAAACAATTCTATGCATGACGGTTTTCAGTGCAGATTAGAGCCACTGCGTCTCTCTTTCTCTGTCTCCTCTCCATGTCCAGCAGGCGTGTGTTTGATGTGAGCATGATATATGTTGCTGGGACTGCCCCTCCACTGCGTTCTGAGCTCGCAGATCGCTTCCAGACGCTGCCGTTTCATTATGGCTACAAAGCCACCACATGGCTACACAAGAGTGCAGAGTTGCAGAAACTTTTTTTTCTCTCAAGCTTCACGCTCTTCGCCCCCTCCATTTTCTTTTCTGCTCTCTTTTCATGGTTTGCAGCTGGAATGGGAATGCCATGCTGCTCCTCCTCTTTTTCCGAAGTTTCTGGGATTTTGGAGAGAGAACTGCATGGTGGACGCCTCCAATTTCAAACGACGAGGAACGAGAAAATAAAAATCTAAAACGTTGAGGCCCCCTTCGGTTTTTCCGCCTTACAACTCATTTCAACATAACACCACAACAAAGTTCAACTCCATTTTCTGCGTTTTCTTTCCAATCCTTTTTGCTCCCCTACACTCCCCGTTCTAGTGTTGCCTGCTTGCTGTCTGATCTCCCGTTGTCCCCAGAATATCCCAGCAGCTTCTGGGAAGTGTCGCGGTTCATGTGGTCTACGTCTCGTTGAAGAAGAACGTGCTTTGGCTTCGGATTGCAGACGACAGCCAATGCAACCCATACCTTGTCTTTGTTGGCACTCACGTCTGTGTCACTCAGTGCTCGAGAAGAAAGGGTCAATAAATAAAGTAGAGATGGCCTTTCATTGTGTTTGGTTTCTAGATGGATTGCATCGTCATTTGTAGTTTTTTCCTTTTTAAGTACTTTTTAATATCAATGCCTCACATTTGAATGTGGACTCACATCTTAGCAGGGTCAGCTAAAGGACACTGCGATAAACCCCCAACCACTAAAAACCCCCAACGAACCATTTTGCTTCTGCTGGATACTAGCGCATCCCAGTGAGGTGCCAGTGAGACGTGTCCATCGCAGGACGATGGCTGCTTGTAGCGTGTTGGAGAAGCGCTGCTCCAACACACTGGACACTGCGCTTCCAGGACCAGGCTATAAAGCTATTTTGGACCAGGCTACTTCCAGGGAGAAATGGTTCATTCGGAAAGTTAGATCTCTGATGCTTGAAATGTTTGAGTTTATCTAAACAAAATGGGAAAGTTAAGTTTGCTTCATGTAACATCTCAAGTCTGTCTTTCTCTATTTGTTGTTGAACGTATTGTACTGAGCATACCCAGCATAGCGTTGGGTGGTGTAACACCTTTAGAGGTCCCCTCTCACACATTACACAGTGTGTACTGTTGGGCGGTGTAACACCTTTAGAGGTCCCCTCTCACACATTACACAGTGTGTACTGTTGGGCGGTGTAACACCTTTAGAGGTCCCCTCTCACACATTACACAGTGTGTACTGTTGGGCGGTGTAACACCTTTAGAGGTCCCCTCTCACACGTTACACAGTGTGTACTGTTGGGTGGTGTAACACCTTTAGAGGTCCCCTCTCACACAACACAGTGTGTACTGTTGGGTGGTGTAACACCTTTAGAGGTCCCCTCTCACACATTACACAGTGTGTACTGTTGGGTGGTGGTAACGCACTACTTATGAATATGTCTAGATCTCAAGAGCTTCAACTCAACACTGCATTCCTTGCGTACTCAGCATAACAACCTCCTAGTGCTAAATTGATCGGATGAAATGGTTGTCTGGAAATCGAGGGACACGCAGTAAGACATGAGGAGACTCCTCTGATAGTGGTTGGATGGTGTCCTACGCGGTGCCACACACACCAAGTGAATAAAGGTTATCAAGAAAATACTCAATACGAGTCATATTATTTAATGAAACAAACACATTTGAGATATTATAAAACAAAAGCAGAAGTTTGCAAACCGACAACGATACACCGTTTCACTTTATTTAATTGTAACAGTTAAGTATAATGTTTTATCTTTGTGGTCCTAAAAAACTCTTTCTGACAACGAAAGATAATCTGCAAACCACTGCTGTTTTTAAACTCACATTGTACTTCTTAATGTAAACTAACCCGGGGCTATATTGTCCACAATGTTTTCATGGCTATGAAACATTTGTATTCATATTTATGTAATACATGTAAATACATAACCATGTATTTACACAGTATCCGCCAGTATATATTGGTGGAGACTCACATTGGTTATTTGTGTTAATGGTGGCCACTGATCGCTTGAACACAGGTCTAATTATATAAGCAACTTCTCAGGTTTATAAGGCAAAACCACACAACCCCCTCTGTTTTACCTATTTACCTCAATCCTTCTTTTACAAGCAGAAAATAAGCCCTGCATGGCTCATAAAACTGTATGTGTGTGTGTGTGTGTGTGTGTGTGAGTGTGTGTGTGTGTGTGTGTGTGAATGTGTGTGTGTGTGTGTGTGTGTGTGTGTGTGTGTGTGTGTGTGTGTGTGTGTGTGTGTGTGTGTGTGTGTGTGTGTGTGTGTGTGTGTGTGTGTGTGTGTGTGTGTGTGTGAGAGAGAGTGAAAGCGAGAGAGAGGGATACATGCAGCGACCTGACATTGATTCTCTGTGCTTCATACTTCCAGATGTGGTTGATTTAAACCAGCACCTGGCTGAATCTCTTAATGCCCCCACCCCAGACACACTCACACACACGCACACCCTCAGATGAGAGTCAAACCAAGGACACGATGGAAATGTTTTGCATCTGTCCATCTCCTGAAGAGGACAATTTGCGTGTGTGTGTGTACGTCTATGTGTGTGTGTGTGTGTGCATATGTGTGCCACCATGTGCCGAACCCAGAGGATAGCGAACAGTTTTTTTCCCCAAGCAGCCAGGCTCCTGGAGAAATCCGTTACCCCCAAACCAACCCCACGCACACTACAACAACCGATTATTTGACTATCTGCATTATATTGTTCTGCATTTTGCACAGCATTTTTTTTGTTGCACTACCACCGTGGCTGGTACCACTACCACTTGAACACTTGTATTAATGTTGCTACTTATTATTATTTATTATTACTTACTTTGTGATAGTGATCTTGTATTGATGCTGCTATGTGACAGTTGAGGATGCCCAGCCTAAGAATTTTACTCTTGCGTACTTGTTCGTTAAGATGTAATAAAAGCAACTCTGATTGTGATTCTGATGTATTTGTGTGTGTGAGTGAGTCTTCAGTTGATACCACTCATGCATCAGTAAAACGAGGACATTAAGTGTTCAGGTAATTTGAATCTCCGCTGAAAGCAGGATGGATCGGAAGCCGACGGAAGCAGGAGAAAGACGAATGAGAAGGAGCATCTCCAGGGTGTTCTAATGACCTGTGTGCGTGTATATGTGCATCCCTGCATCATTGTGTGCATGTGCGTATGCCTGGAGCTGTGTGCGTGCGTGCATGCACGCATGCATGATCGCATGTGTGTGTGTGTGTCCCAACATATGTGTGTGTGTGTGTCAGTGTGTGTGTGTGCAGTTAAAGTCAAATGCAGCCTGAAGACCTCTATAGGAGAAGTGCAAATGCTCAGTGACCAATTGGTTTGTTAACGTCGTAAACCGTTTGACCGCAGAGGCTATATGAGAGTTATGTACAGTTCAGCATTATAAAGAGCAATACTCACACCCCATACACACACAGCACACACACACACACACACACACCCACACACACACAGTACACACACACACACCGTACACCCACACACACACAATACTTACACCCCATACACACACACAGTACACACACACACACACACAATACTCACACCCCATACACACACAGAGTACACCCACACCCACACAATACACACAGTACACACACACACATAGTACACTCACACACACACAATACACACAGTACACACACACACATAGTACACCCACACACACACAATACACACAGTACACACACACACATAGTACACACACACACACACACAATACTCACACCCCATACACACACACAGTACACCCACACACACACAATACGCACACCCCATACACACACACTGTACACCCACACACACACACAATACGCACACCCCATACACACACAGTACACACACACACACACACACACAATACTCACACCCAATACACACACAGTACACACATACACACAATAGTCACACCCCATACACACACAGTACACACACACACACAATACGGACACTCCATACACACAAACACAGTACACCCTAAGCACGCGCCCTGCGTCTTCTTCGCATAGCCTTTGACTTTTCTGCCATACTGCCGTTTTCTCCAGCAGTTGAAAGCTCTTTCCTTCCACACTAAAAAAGCGTTTTCAGAAATCTCTACCTTTTGTGCCCTGTCGCCCTCAGAGTGGGCCAAATGACATGGGTGAAGAAAAGGCCACTCATTGCACACACAAGGCCACAATGGAGAAATAAAAGTGTGTTTTTGGGAACAAACTTGACAACAGTCCCTGACAGATTCAGGAAAGGTAATTATAATGCTTACAGTACAAAAGCCCAGAGAATAACACATTAACTTATTTTCCTGATGTAAATACAGCAGCAGCCACAATAAGAACATACATCATAAAACAGAATTCAATAAGTAAAAGATGCATAATGTGATGATCTCGAAGATTTCTATTTTTCTATACCGCAGTTTATGTGTGTGTGCAGATAGACATCATTCACAATAAATCTTCATGAAGATCTCTTGCCCAGCAATGGTAAATGTGTTCTCTTCTGGCCCAATCTAGTCACACATTCACATATTCACTCACGTTTTCTGTAGGATCAGCCCCTGGTAACTTAATACTCCTTCAGAAACCTGCAGGGAACGTCAAAGATGCTACGTCCATTTTATTTTAGATCTATGACTCACACACACACACACACACACACACACACACACACACACACACACACACACACACACTCACACACACACACACACTCACACTGAAACATACTCACACACACACACACACACACACTGACACATACTCACACACACACACACACACACACTCACACACACACACACACACACACACACACACACACACAGACACACACACACACACACACAATCACACACACACTCACACACTCACACACACACACACTCACACACACACACACACACACACTGAGACATACGCATACACACACACTGACACATAGACACACACACACACACACACACACATGCACACTTACACATACACACTGAGACATACGCATACACACACAAGCCCTCAACATGATCAAGAGTGCAGAATATCCTAACTGACCGGTCATACATCAACCTCTCTGAGCTTGTTACAGAGACACACACACACACACACACACACACACACACACACACACACACACACAGTTGTGTATGTGCACACACATGCAATGGATGTTTTGTGATCAATCATATTACAAGCAATCAAACTGCACTTACTACTAGCTAAACACACATATATAGAGATAAATCAATAGATAGAGATAGATAGATAATACACATTTTCTATACTACACAGGTGCGTGTGTGAGCTGAATATGAAACAACAGCGTTTTTGATTTCCTTAACCACTTTTCCCCACTTTTTAATCAGTGCTCAGTCGAGCAGCAAAAAACATCGTTCTTACGGTGATTTAAAAGTACAACGTCGATTCTCACTAAATAAGCTATTGATTCATAACCCAAAATGCATGCTATAAAGTCATGAATTTAATAAATATGAGCAACAACAACTTAGGCCTTCAGCGGCCCTCCCAGCCGAATCATTCAGCTCCATAATTACAACGTAGTGTGGTCCAGGATGGCTGGTCCAGGATGGAGGGATTAGGTGGAGGGAATTTAGCGAGTGTGAGGAATACAATACAGGAGGGGCGTACCGGAGGGGAGGAGAAGAGAGAGAAGGCTGTAGAGCGAGAGGAAGAGGGCGTGAGAAGAGAGATAGAAAGCTAGATAGATTTCATGAGTGAGATGCTCACAAAGCACCTTGGGGGATTGTGGTTACAATGTTGTACTCTACATCTGTTTACAGCAAGGAGAGCAGTACACAAACAGGGAGAGAGAGAGAGAGAGAGAGAGAGAGAGAGAGAGAGAGAGAGAGAGAGAGTCAGACAATACTGAGGTAGAAAGAGAGAGAGAGGGAGAGAGAGGCAGAGAGAGGGAGAGAGAGTCAGACAATACTGAGATAGAGATAGAGAGACGTAGAGATAAAGAGATAGAAAGAGGGAGAGAGAGAGACAGCAAAGAGAGAGAGACAGCAAGAGAGAGAGAGAGAGAGAGTCAGACAATACTGAGGTAGAAAGAGAGAGAGAGGGAGAGAGAGGCAGAGAGAGGGAGAGAGTCAGACAATACTGAGATAGAGATAGAGAGACGTAGAGATAAAGAGATAGAGAGAGGGAGAGAGAGAGACAGCAAGAGAGAGAGACAGCAAGAGAGAGAGAGAGAGAGTCAGACAATACTGAGGTAGAGAGGGAGAGAGAGCGAGTCAGACAATACTGAGGGAGGGAGAGAGAGAGAGAGAGAGAGAGAGAGAGAGAGAGAGAGAGAGAGAGAGAGAGAGAGAGAGAGAGAGAGAGAGAGAGAGAGAGAGAGAGTCAGACAATACTGAGGTAGAAAGAGAGAGAGGGAGAGAGAGGCAGAGAGAGGGAGAGAGAGTCAGACAATACTGAGATAGAGAGATAGAGAGACGTAGAGATAAAGAGATAGAGAGAGAGGGAGAGAAAGACAGCAAGAGAGAGAGACAGCAAGAGAGAGAGAGAGAGTCAGACAATACTGAGGTAGAGAGGGAGAGAGAGCGAGTAAGACAATACTGAGGGAGGGAGAGAGAGAGAGAGCGAGAGAGAAAGAGAGAGAGAGAGAGTCAGACAATACTGAGGTAGAGAGGGAGAGAGAGCGAGTCAGACAATACTGAGGGAGGGAGAGAGAGAGAGAGCGAGAGAGAAAGAGAGAGAGAGAGAGAGTCAGACAATACTGAGGTAGAAAGAGAGAGAGGGAGAGAGAGGCAGAGAGAGGGAGAGAGAGTCAGACAATACTGAGATAGAGAGATAGAGAGACGTAGAGATAAAGAGAGAGAGAGAGAGAGAGAGAGAGAGAGAGAGAGAGAGAGATGTGTTGTCTGGGGCTGTGAATGTTAATCAGGCTCATTGCTTGTAGCCCTTGGCGAAGATTTGCACTTGAGTCCTTTCTGTCACTCACTGTGTGTTGTGTTTGTGTGTTGTGTGTGTGTCTGTCAGTGTGTGTGTGTATGTGTGTTGGCCTGTGAATGAGCATTTAGTATGCAAAGTGTTTTAAATTGAAGACAATATGGTATTCATCAAGAGTCCACAGATGAGGATTATTGTTTGTGTAATGACCCAGTTTCTTCCTCTGTATGTTTTATGTAGGGTGGTTGCTAGTGGTAACAAGGTACAACAAGGAAATGATGTGTGATGTCACAGCCTGCTTCTCCGTTACCAAAGAAAACACAACAGCAACACATCAAAGGATGTACTGACGTCACAACAAGACACACAACACCTGGCTCCGTGCACGCCACCATGGATGTATGGCTCCTTTTATCTGGAAGCCAGACCAATCATCTAGAACCTTCTCTCTGTTTTCTTCTCGTGTTGTTCTTTTTAACTGTCTAGTGGGTTCCACACATGCATCATTCCCTGTCCTAGTACTGTATAGCGACTCAGCAAGTCTGGACACATGTCAGTTCAGCCGCAGTAGAAAGACATTGCCCAGATGCAATTCCATTTATTTATTTTTGAACTTTTTAAAGTCCTGTTGTCCCCCATTGTTCTAGCACACTTGCTCTTTAATACACACACACACACACACACACACACACACACACACACACACACACACACACACACAAACACACACTCACACACACAAACACACATTCATGTTCTCTGTATCCATTCTGCTATTGTTCTCACCCACTCCATTTTCTCACTTCATTTTAATCTCTCTTAATTGTCTTCTCTCCCATTTTCCACTGTCATCTAAAGTGAATTGTATTATAGTGTTGCAGTGTGTGTGTGTGTTTGTGTATGTGTGTGTGCAAGCATTATGTCAGTGTGAGGTAAACAGTGAAAAATAAAACAGTAAAATGTTGATGAAGAGCAAATCACAGAATAAGAGCTGGAGTTTTTAAGTTGTTTATTCCAGCATCACTTTGCTTGTTACTTTGTTTTTTGTTTAATATAGCACATTAGTGTGTGCGGGTGTGTGTGTGTGTGTGTGTGCTTACGAATTTTAAATAACAATGAGATTTCATTAGCCTTAGATTACCTTAAAGCACAATGTGATCCCAACGCAGGCCCTGTCATACTCTATGAGTAAGGACAGGTTCTTAGCATTTAGACTGCCTCTCTAAATCAACCTCTCAGACAAACACACACACATTCACGTTCACACACACACGCACACACACATGCTCGCACACACACACACACACACACACACACACACACACACACACACAGATACACAGACACACAAACACACGCACTGTGACTTATGGCACTATAGTGTTGTGACTTATTGGGCTCTGGTGACTGTTTGTGCATGACTCTTATGTGTATGTGTATGGTGTGCATTATTGTGTGTGTTTGGAGTATTTGACTGTCCTTGTGTGTGTGTGTGTGTGTGTGTGTACATAGGCGCGTGCATGCGTGTGTGTCTTTGTGTGCCAATGTACCCAGTGTGCCGTTGTCTTGTGAATACTAGTGATTTATGGTCTGTGATAGGCCAATCCAACAGTCCACCCTGGATGAAGACACAAGGTCAGATCTATAGATTACGTTTATATTTATAGACGGGCGGACACGCAGAACCAGCTCTGCATACTGCACAGGAATGAGGGGAGGGGGTTGGCACACAAAGTTAGTCTCTGAAGTAGGACCTTAGTAGGAGGACCATGTCTTTTTGGGCTTGACTTCATGAGAAGCTCATTACATCCATTGTAGAGAGCAGGTTCACACACACAGAGTGTGTGAAGGTCATTACATCCATGGTCGACATCAGGTTCACACACACAGAGTGTGAAGTTCATTACATCCATGGTCGAGAGCAGGTTCACACACACAGAGTGTGTGAAGGTCATTACATCCATGGTCGACATCAGGTTCACACATACAGTGTGAAGTTCATTACATCCATGGTCGAGAGCAGGTTCACACATACAGAGTGTGAAGTTCATTACATTCATGGTAGAGAGCAGGTTCACACACTGATGTGGAGTTGCGTGCCAGGGATCTGTCCTATGTGATGGTTAGAGCGCTTCACAGTGGGACCAGTCCTAGTTGATGG
Organism: Lota lota; assembly: GCA_026745465.1. Taxonomy (NCBI): domain Eukaryota; kingdom Metazoa; phylum Chordata; class Actinopteri; order Gadiformes; family Lotidae; genus Lota; species Lota lota. Next base: position 9,024,986 of record JACYXH010000802.1, on the reverse strand, counting down.
TTAGAGGGCTTCACAGTGGCAGGACCAGTCCTAGTTGATGGTTAGAGGGCTTCACAGTGGGACCAGTCCTAGTTGATGGTTAGAGGGCTTCACAGTGGGAGGACCAGTCCTAGTTGATGGTTAGAGGGATTCACAGTGGGACCAGTCCTAGTTGATGGTTAGAGGGATTCACAGTGGGAGGACCAGTCCTAGTTGATGGTTAGAGGGCTTCACAGTGGGACCAGTCCTAGTTGATGGTTAGAGGGCTTCACAGTGGGAGGACCAGTCCTAGTTGATGGTTAGAGGGATTCACAGTGGGACCAGTCCTAGTTGATGGTTAGAGGGCTTCACAGTGGGACCAGTCCTAGTTGATGGTTAGAGGGCTTCACAGTGGCAGGACCAGTCCTAGTTGATGGTTAGAGGGCTTCACAGTGGGAGGACCAGTCCTAGTTGATGGTTAGAGGGATTCACAGTGGGAGGACCAGTCCTAGTTGATGGTTAGAGGGCTTCACAGTGGGACCAGTCCTAATTGATGGTTAGAGGGCTTCACAGTGGCAGGACCAGTCCTAGTTGATGGTTAGAGGGCTTTACAGTGGCAGGACCAGTCCTAGTTGATGGTTAGAGGGCTTCACAGTGGGACCAGTCCTAGTTGATGGTTAGAGGGATTCACAGTGGGAGGACCAGTCCTAGTTGATGGTTAGAGCGCTTCACAGTAGCAGTCATGTTTTCATCTGATTAAGAAGCTTATAGCGCACAGATACATGTCGGAGGAAAATTTGATCAGAGCAGATGTTCAATTAATTTGGTTTGAGGATGATGGGATTAATTATGTTTGTTATTAACACACTACTGGAGACACTACTAAAGACACACACTGAGTTAGAAATACAACACAGTCACGTAAACAGATACACACAACACTCACAATCAGACAAAGCCTCATCTGTGTCACGACTGTAATAATCGTTTTGAAAATGTTAAATAAATATCTCTTGGAAAAGGTGTTGAACTATTTGTTGGAGCATGAAGTGTCTTCTTGGCACATTCAGCTCAGTTTTGTTAATAACCAAATGCCATTAAGACATTTTTCCATGCCCTTGTCTTGTTTAGTTTTTTGACAAGAATAATAAAATATTGAATCTTGTAATCATTCTGCAAGCCTGGAGGGCCCTGTATCAGACATAAACAAATAAGGATCTTAATGAATAAATCAATGACTAGAAACACATTTTTTTACATGACTGCAATTTGACTGGCAGCCTTGAGCTGTAATCAGAGAAGCCCCTTCCTGCTTGAACACATGTTTATATATATATATATATGTGTGTATGTGTGTGTGTGTATGTGTGTTTGTGTATGTGTGTGTATGTGTGTGTGTGTGTGTGTGTGTGTGTGTGTGTGTGTGTCATGTTTTCTTTACACGTCTTTAAAGATTCAGAAGTTGTTCTTTGTTTGCTGAGGATGTTCTAACCCTTTTATGAGTCCCATGACACACTAACACTGCCATTTGGAAATTGCCTCTAAAATCAAATTACAATTAATGTAAAGTACTGTTGGAAATCCAAATGCTCAAACATCACAAGCATTAGGAATTGCTGTCGCCTTCTTGTAAGATAAACACATATATGACTTAAGTAACACTGGATTGTTTTTCTAACCTATATATCAAATTATTTAGTAAAAGTACAGTGGTCTGGGTTACAACACACTGGCACCCTGCCACTCTAGTAAAAGTACAGTGGTCTGGGTTACAACACACTGGCACCCTGCCACTCTAGTAAAAGTACAGTGGTCTGGGTTACAACACACTGGCACCCTGCCACTCTGGTAAAAGTACAGTGGTCTGGGTTACAACACACTGGCACCCTGCCACTCTAGTAAAAGTACAGTGGTCTGGGTTACAACACACTGGCACCCTGCCACTCTGGTAAAAGTACAGTGGTCTGGGTTACAACACACTGGCACCCTGCCACTCTGGTAAAAGTACAGTGGTCTGGGTTACAACACACTGGCACCCTGCCACTCTGGTAAAAGTACAGTGGTCTGGGTTACAACACACTGGCACCCTGCCACTCTGGTAAAAGTACAGTGGTCTGGGTTACAACACACTGGCACCCTGCCACTCTGGTAAAAGTACAGTGGTCTGGGTTACAACACACTGGCACCCTGCCACTCTAGTAAAAGTACAGTGGTCTGGGTTACAACACACTGGCACCCTGCCACTCTGGTAAAAGTACAGTGGTCTGGGTTACAACACACTGGCACCCTGCCACTCTGGTAAAAGTACAGTGGTCTGGGTTACAACACACTGGCACCCTGCCACTCTGGTAAAAGTACAGTGGTCTGGGTTACAACACACTGGCACCCTGCCACTCTAGTAAAAGTACAGTGGTCTGGGTTACAACACACTGGCACCCTGCCACTCTGGTAAAAGTACAGTGGTCTGGATTACAACACACTGGCACCCTGCCACTCTGGTAAAAGTACAGTGGTCTGGGTTACAACACACTGGCACCCTGCCACTCTGGTAAAAGTACAGTGGTCTGGGTTACAACACACTGGCACCCTGCCACTCTGGTAAAAGTACAGTGGTCTGGGTTACAACACACTGGCACCCTGCCACTCTGGTAAAAGTACAGTGGTCTGGGTTACAACACACTGGCACCCTGCCACTCTGGTAAAAGTACAGTGGTCTGGGTTACAACACACTGGCACCCTGCCACTCTGGTAAAAGTACAGTGGTCTGGGTTACAACACACTGGCACCCTGCCACTCTAGTAAAACAGTAGAGAGAGAACAACAGATGAAGAGATAAGCAATGAGGCCTTTTGTCTGACAATGCGTAGTATATATTTGGATTCAAACGATGATGTGGAAACATTGTGTGAATAAATGAATGTATGAGAAGTTGTTGGTCAGTATCTCAGCGTGTGGACACAAGCATTGTTTGCACAAGGAAATGGATGAGGACAGAGTTTGAATCCATCTCAGTAACACCAGCCAACCATCAATCCGTCAACTGCATTCCAATGAAATAATTTGTCTAGCATTTGTTCTGCTCAAGGAGTGGGAGAAATCAATGGTTTAAATCAATTGCCTGTCGCCGTTAAGTTCTACAGGCAAATGGTCACAGTGTCACATTAAGCCTTGTAACATCTTAACAGCTCTGGCAAGAGCCCTTTATGCCCACCGTATATCACAAAGTGTTTATTAGGCCTGTGTGGAAGTACTGCTGATTGAAACAGGAGCCTGTGTCTATGTAGTCATGGATTTACTGTGAAGTGGACATTCACGCATAGGGCTCAGCAGCCTTCACCAAGACATGAGGAGGAAAGGTTCAAACGTTCTTAAGGTGACAGATACCTAATATTAACAATTTGATCAACAAAGTGAGAAAAGAAAAAGCCAATAGTATGAGAAACTCTGAGAAGTCTGATAGTCTTAAGCTGCTAGAAAGAGCTGATATGCTGATTTGTTCATTCTTTAGAGCTCCACCTCAGGGGAAATAACAGTGATAGTCAATTCCTTTTTTTGCTGTTGTCATCACGGCTACTATATATATAAACAAATCTTGTTTTATTTATCAAATAGAACACCATTAATAATCCCCTGGGTTGTTTCCAATGAGAAAGTGATAGAGATCACATAGACCCTCGCTCATAGGCGTTCTCATCTCCCCACTGAACACCTGGAACGGGGCGCTCCAGACCAGCATTATGGAGAGAGAGGGCGGGACTTCCTGGCACGCCTCGGACGGAGAGAGAGAGGGCAGGACTTCCCAGCATGCCTCGGACGGAGAGAGAGAGGGCGGGATTTCCTGGCACACCTCAGACAGAGAGAGAGAGAGGGTGGGACTTCCCGGCACACCTCAGACGGAGAGAGAGAGAGAGAGAGAGGGCGGGACTTCCCGGCACGCCTCGGACGGAGAGAGAGAGGGCGGGACTTCCCGGCACGCCTCGGACGGAGAGAGAGAGGGCGGGACTTCTGATAGAGGGATATCCATTTCCGTTTTGGATATTGCTTAGTCAAGTTCTTGGTAAGAAAATATGTTTCTGTTCTTCTTGCTAACTGGCGTACACAGCTCCCGTTCACAGGCCTCTTACAAGAAGAAGGAGAAGGGGAATTGTGTTTCTTTTTTGGTAGACGGGGATAATGCTTGAAATGAAACTGGCTCAGCCTGCATTCCAATCATCACAGGTTTACACACATTTTGAATCTCTCTTCAAATCAGGATGCAAAGAGAGATCTAAACAGGTGGGAAAGGTTTTACGAGATGTAGACTGCCGTTGTCAAACCCCCTCCGAGGTATATATGTATGTGTATGCTTCATTCAATCTAGATCGACGAGAGACAGGTTGTCATCTAGACAGATTGTCTCGCTGAAGCGTGGTCAAGTCTTGTGCTCACCACAAACATTGCTGGTTGTCGACCCATAAAATGCAGGGGGGAGGAGTCATATGCAAATGTATCAAAAATATGAAACATTACAGTGCCCTACGATTTCTAGCCTTTGAAATGATTACTAAACATGATTCACAGCGTTATCCAAAGCAATTTCAAATCTGACCCTACGGTAGCTATCTCTCGGTCCACACTCGGAGATTGTGAACACCAGGTAAGTGGTACGAACCTGCAGCCTGTGTGCGGTTATCAAGAGGGGACCTCACTAAGCCGCTCTGTGGAAGCAGGCTGAGCTGCTTGTGAGCGCGAGTTGTGTTAACAGAGGGGTTTCTGAGACTTTTCTCTCATGTACACAGGGCCACATAGGAGGGCTTCACATGATGTCACACACATTCCTAGATGCCCTCTTTTTCACCATTTAAAATAAGAACTGGTGATATTTGGATATTCTACAACTTTTGGTCAAGAAGTACCACGATTGCTAGCTTAAACTTCTTTATATGGAACTTCAGTCCTATGGGCCTCTTCACCTAGCGGCCATCTTGGTTCTAGACACTGAGGGAATTGAATGTGGCTAGTGTTACGATTAGAGCCAAGACGGCACCAGAAGACCACAAGGTGAATAAGGCCCATTCAGGTCCTCCCTGTCATCCATGAGGCTGTTACATTCAGAGACGCAGAATGCAACAATACATACTAAACAGTATGTCACCCAGTATACTGTATGTGCTCTGCCTTTTGTTCCCTACTAGAACAAACACTAGTCGTCACACACACATTCCTCTCCTGTGGCTGGCTAATAGAGTGTGACCCCTGTACGTCTCTCAGCCTTATCTCCGGATCCTCTGAGCCTATCGAGACTGTCTGGCTGTGTGTGTGTGTGTGTGTGTGTGTGTGTGTGTGTGTGTGTGTGTGTGTGTGTGTGTCTGGCTGTGTGTGTGTGTGTCTGGCTGTGTGTGTGTGTGTGTGTGTAGCTGTATGTCTGTGTGTGTGTGTGTGCATGTCTGGCTGTGTGTGTGTGTGTGTGTGTCTGGCTGTGTGTGTGTGTGTGTGTGTGTGTGTGTGTGGTGCGCACAGAGAGACCGAAAGAGCGATATTGCTCCTTTAGGGCTCTTGTCCCTTTTCCACTTTCCTCTCCTCCTCCCTTCTCTCCTCAACTTCTTCTTTTCTCCTCTCCCCTACTCTCCTGTTTTTCTTTTCTCCTCCGTACACACACACACACACACACACACACACACACACACACACTCATGAATCTGCAGCAGGAGTGCATGAAGCCTTGTATTTGAGAAGCTAAATTATTAACACTTACAGTACCACTTTGCCTAAGAAAGGGAGAGTTGAATAGACAGTGTGTGTGTGTGTGTGTGTGTTTGGTTTTTGTGTGTGTGTGTGTTTGTGTGTGCGTGTGTGCGTGTGTGTGTGTGTGTGTGTGTGTGTGTGTGTGTGTGTGTGTGTGCGTGCGTGTGTGTGTGTGTGTGTGTGTGTGTCTGCCGGCAGTGATATCAGGCAGTGTCTAGAGAACAACTGAAAAGACCAAGTCCTTCTTGTTTGAAAAACATCAGATTCTCGTAAATAGAATCCTGAAAAACATGAACGAATAAAATAGAGGAAAGCTTTTGTTTACAAGGTTTTACCAAGAAACAGCCTGACTGCTGATTGTTGACAACCTAGAGTCCATCATCTGCCCTTTTTGCATAAGGCACTATGGTTCAAACACTGAAATACCTTTCAATACTTAGCTATTTTTGTATGTAGGCAGCCATGTGTGTATACAGATTGATTACTGCGACTTCTTGACATGAGCAGAAGTTTGATGGAGATTGAGGTACTTGGAATACAAAAACAAAATTCAGACACATTGCATGCTACTCAATCATGTCAGAGCACTATTGAGTCGGCCAACTCAGTAAGAAAGGGCAAAGAGGGTTCGTCAAGTGAAAATCGAACTCCTTTAATTAAACTGACTTTAAAAGGTAAGTGTGACTGCCTTGCTTTAAATCAGTAAGACCCAGATTAGAATTTAATATTTTAAATAGTTTTTAAAAAAGGTTCTCAAATAAAACAATATATTTAGGATGTCAAAATGATAGACAATATCTATGTCAATTATTTAATCCACCTATCCACAATTTCTATGATGTCCACTTTGAGTTTGAATTAGTAAAATATTGACTGACATTCTTTAAAAGACAGATCTACATCCCCACCACCTCTCTCTCTCACGCTCACTCTCTCTCTATCTGGTGTATTGACTCGTATGTGAATTTATTTTATGTATTAAACATGCATACATATACACTGCCTGTCTCAATCTCATGCATAAGCAGCCTCTCATTCCTTGCTCACTTACTGCAATAAGCGAGAGTGTTATCCATATCAAATCAGCAGTCATTCTGGTGATCCCTCTGTGCTGTGATTATTGTTAATACAGTATTCAGAGGCAGTGGTTTTTTCAAGCGTTGAAGCGCTGAATTGAATTGCTAATGTACTATATTTCAAATTATGTTTTAACATCCCAGGCCTATTTCACCGCATAACTATTGCTGCTTGACTGCATGGCCAACCCCATTAACTCACTAACTGGTGAACTGGCTGACTGGCTGGCATTCTGACTAATTGACTATCTTACTGGTTGAATGGATGGCTATGTGACTTAGTGGCTTGATTGTTGAACTGTGGCAATCATAGTGAACTCGAAAAGGCATGTTGGAAACCTTGGCAATAGAAGGAATACACATTTAGCATGACGAGGTGTATGCGGGGAGCTAATCGCAATCAAAATCAAGGGAAATGCATTAGAACTGTAGAACATGCACGGCCGCAGCCAGCTTTGAGGTCGCCAAGGTCTGGACCTCAGGCGTTATTTACACCAACACATATATAAGTATAAATATATAACTTAGTTCCAGTTGTAAAAATAATTCCACAAATCAGCGCTGAATCTGCGCTTTCAAACTGTTCACGTGTTGACACTTGTCTGCCTGGCAGCAGAGCGTGCTATGGGTATGTGCGCTGGCCGTTGCAATGCCAGCGAAGGTATTTAACTAGAGTTCAGGAGTCACTCAATCAAGTCTATCTATAGAAATATTTAGCTCGCTGACTAACATGCAACCACACTAGCTAACACAGCAAAGAGAGTGGGCTAGTCAAGCTGAGAGGCTGAGGGCTGGTAGCTGGTATGCACAACTCATCTCTGTAATCTGTGACTGTTGATCAAATTCTTTAGATTGGATCAATTATTTGGATATAAAATGTCCTGTCCTCAAATAATAATTTATTTTATGAATATTACTGCTAACTATATATATGTAAAACATGGACATTCGTTTGAAAGGGAACACACCTATGTCAGACTAACATTGTCTCAAACTGTGTTAAAATGCTGCGTTCACACTACAATATTACTGTGACAAAAAGACATTCCAGGGGACTATCCCCTGACCCCCCTACATTGGCCAGTGCTAACAATGGTTTGTGATTCATCTTGCTTCAAGACACCCAGTCATTCTGGAGTCATTTGACACTTAAGTGTGTTTATAGCAGCCAATGGGCCTATAGTGTTTGTATTATTGTTATGCAGTGGATCTTTTACATATGTTACATATATTTGTACATATTTTGATCATATATGTATGATAAAGGTTCAAAGAAGGGCCCAATTGGCCACTTATACTCCACTTCTCGGAATTACAACATAAAAAAACATGCATTAAATCAGCCATTATCCAACAGAACATCTATCCAAGCAAAATATTTTGGATTTCGTACGTGTGTGTGTGTCTGTGTGTGAGTGTGTTTGTGTGCGTGGGTGTGAGTGTGCATGGGAAAGGAAAGCAGGGAAGGGGTACATGACAGGGTGTCCATGTCGAAACAGGAAGAGTGAGACATTGGAGTTTCCTGTTACTGGAAACAAGCACTGTGAGTGAGTGGACCCTGAGTGACAGGAGTGACAGGAGTGACAGCCAGACGAGGAGGAGAGAGAGAGAGAGAGAGAGAGAGAGAGAGAGAGAGAGAGAGAGAGAGAGAGAGAGAGAGAGAGAGAGAGAGAGAGAGAGAGAGAGAGAGAGAGAGAGAGAGAGAGAGAGAGAGAGAGAGAGAGAGAGAGAGAGAGAGAGAGAGAGAGAGAGAGAGAGAGAGAGAGAGAAATTGAGACCAGGACTGAAGAAAGGCAAATGAAACATGAAGAGGATGTAGAGGAGAAGTGGAGATAGAGAGGGAAAAACTCTTTGAAAGAAAGATGACTGGTCTTCAGCAAATGACCTTCATCACTTTTGTCTGATTAGTGTGTGTGTGTGTGTGTGTGTGTGTGTGTGTGTGTGTGTGTGTGTGTGTGTGTGTCTGTGAGAGAGAGAGAGAGAAAGATAATGGCAATCTTAAAAGGTCAGGCAGAGCTTTGGAAAGATGATGAGCTCCTTCATAGGAGAGCTACAAGAGGACATTGATAGCACTCTGTGGACGTTCTTCACAATGTCTTGCACTAGACTACCACAAACCCACACACACACACCTACACACACACACACACACACACACACACACACACACTTTTTGTTTTGTTTTATGTTTTTCCTTAACCAGGCTGGTTGAGATCAATGAGATCTCTTTTACAAGTACCGTGGCAACCGAGCAGCAGTGTACGATAAAAGCCAGTGACACTCCCAGTACAGGACTTACACAGAATCAGATCACTCACAGCACATACACAGACATACACAGAATCAACACTGGTTTAACGTGAGACACATTTTTACAGCTAATATATTATTCAACTAATATTCCAAACTAGTGGCAAGCTTTGACAGATGCACACTCACACACACATAAACACACACACACACACACACACACACACACACACACACACACACACTCATACATTTTGCATCAGGAGTGCATAAAGCCTTGTACAAATACAACAACGACAAAATTAAGGTACAACATACTCATCCATATGTGCCGACAAACTGTGCAGTTTGAATGATCACCGTTTTAATCTACTACAAGTCCCTTTGGTTTAAAAGTTGGTCTGCTCACATCATTTTGAAGCTGTTTCACTTTCAGCCATGAAGCACAGAAACAAAGCATGAAGCACACACAAACGTCAGAAGAGAATTAGCTATCCCTGTAGGAGGTCTATGACATTCTTAACTGCTCATTTCTGACTGAACTGGGTGTGTGTGTGTGTGTGTGTGTGTGTGTGTGTGTGTGTGTGTGTGTGTGTGTGTGTGTGTGTGTGTGTGTGTGTGTGTGTGTGTGAGGGAACACACTAATATAAAGAAACAGAGAGAATTAGAGGAGGTTGACTCTCCCTCTCTCACTTAGAAAATGTGGATTAAATAGGTTTAAATGATTAAGGATTTCCCAGCAAGCTCAGTGCCCACTTTAATGCTGAATAAGTACGAATAACTTGTCTCATCGACAATAACTCAATTTCAAAACATTTCAAATGTACGTCCTTCCAACAAGCAAAACAAGCATGGCTTTGCACAATGAAGACACATGGTGAAGCTAGTGTTGAAACAGTGTCGCTACCTGGAAGGCAGGGGTTCAGAGGGCTCAGGGTTAAGGGGCTGACAGAGTGGTCAGAGACAGCCACCTCAGCCTGAGGTCTCGTTACACCTCAGCCTGAGGTCTCGTCACACCTCAGCCCGAGGTCTCGTTACACCTCAGCCCGAGGTCTCGTTACACCTCAGCCCGAGGTCTCGTTACACCTCAGCCCGAGGTCTCGTCACACCTCAGCCCGAGGTCTCGTCACACCTCAGCCCGAGGTCTCGTCACACCTCAGCCCGAGGTCTCGTTACACCTCAGCCCGAGGTCTCGTTACACCTCAGCCCGAGGTCTCGTTAGTTACACCTCAGCCTGAGGTCTCGTTACACCTCAGCCTGAGGTCTCGTTACACCTCAGCCTGAGGTCTCGTTAGTTACACCTCAGCCCGAGGTCTCGTTAGTTACACCTCAGCCCGAGGTCTCGTTAGTTACACCTCAGCCTGAGGTCTCGTTACACCTCAGCCTGAGGTCTCGTTAGTTACACCTCAGCCCGAGGTCTCGTTACACCTCAGCCCGAGGTCTCGTTAGTTACACCTCAGCCTGAGG
>JACYXH010000802.1:8939511-9009511 GCA_026745465.1 Lota lota | reverse complement strand
GTTATTTACATTATTATATTATATATTTGAATAATGTATTGTTATTGTTTGTTGTATTTCAGGTGTATGACCTGTGGTCATTTGATTTAAAATAAAATTAAGGACAAACACGAGTTATGACATTGCGTGCTTCCTGGTGTGCCTTTTCGGAGGGCTGAATAACGAAGATCCGAACACTAACCAATGAGAGGATTAAAAGAAGTCGCCTCTGCAGCCATGGTCTTCCCCCGGGTTCACAGAATGAGTTGCCATGGTAACCGAACTGAGAGTAGAGTGAATTCTGAATTCCGACTTAACACATCCGGTAACCTGGAAATCCAGCCAAGAGCTCAGCTATGCGACTTCTGAACCTTTCCTTAATACCGTTGTGAGCTACGTAGCGAAGCACAAGAGCCAGCTTTCTTTGCATACAACCTGTGGTTTCATCCATCATAACTGCAATGACCAGTGCCGGTTTCCTCTTTCAACCTCGTGTTCAAGCACAATTTTCTAGAGGTGCAAGCAAACACCATTACCTAGGTTACCGTAGGCATGGACAGGTGCTTGAATCCATTGTCACGTTCAGACAAAAAAAGTGAGTTGGTCTAGATAATTTCTTCCCACCCCCTGACAACTCCTGTTTGCCCAAGAATATTACTCAACCGATCAATCTCTTTAATAAGTCCCTGTTCTTTTCACCTTTTCGTTATTTGGTTTCCTGGCTTCGTTGCTCATTCAGTTGAAGGTTCTCCCTGGGCGTCCCTCTTGTCTTCAGTGTGACCGTTGGCTCGTCCTGTCGAATTCTGGTGTCGGGTTGCCGTCTTTACTTTGGCCCTTTCGCTCCAACCCAGGAGCCCCAGGAGCCACAGGAGCCACTCGTAGCGGTTAACTTGGAAATGGAAAACAAACCTTTTCCCTAGTGGGTTATCATCCCTAATTGCAGCGTTGGTCTTCCCTTTTGGATGACCGATCATTTATTTTAAAACAACCTCCTCGAGAAATGTGTTGCCAAAATATCTTCTATAAGCACTATGTCCTCCCTCAGCCATATCAAAGAGGACGTATCATGAACAGCTTATTCCTGGCCCACTTGTTCCACATGTTGTCCATGACTTTAGTAGAGGGGAAAAAATCGGAAATATGGAAGTCCTCCTGTTTTGTTCCGAACACGTTTGATAGAACAGGCCATTTTGAAAATCTCCCGGCCTGAAATGAGCATAATCCAGCCGCTGTCAGGTGAATAACCACTCCCGTTCCAAACAAAGCAGATGTTCTGCTGAAGGACGCGTGGAGCTCTGTCTGGGCAGCGGTTGACTGCAGCGTCCGAGAGAAAGTTGAGCTTTTCAGACACTTACAGCATAACGCCACGGTGTGTGTGGATGGTGAAGCCGACCAGCAATTTATTTAACGCCCGCATCCAAGTGAGGGTTAGGTTTCCCGGACACATATAGTATAACGCTACGGTGTGTATGGATGGTGAAGCTCCTTCTGCACATTCTCACAAAACTAAAAAACGACAGGACAGAGTCAATTAATGCTGTTTTTAATGGCGACATCCCGGCTACAGTTTTTGTATGTGTGTGATAAAGACTTGACGTGGGACTGCTTCCTCAACGAGGGCCGGTTCACAGCTGCAGGTCTCGCATCTATGTTGAAGCTTAAACATGGAGCAGTTCCACACGAAAGGCCGGCAAAGGAGGATGTATTTGCTTCCCTAGTTTCCTGCTTCAATAAAGAGGTGGTCTGAGCCCCATGTGTTCGCAGGGCCAGGTGAAAAACATATTGGAAGTAAGGAAGTACAGTGCACTTTCGAAGAGCATGGAAGCACCCCATGCCCTTCGAAAACAGCCTGTTTTTTCGAACGTAGAAAACGAGAGACCGAAACACACACCTACAGAAGCTGATAGACTTCACAAACGTCTTGTAGAGACCTTTAACTTACTAGCTAGATTTGAACTAGGTGACTTATAACAGCTACTTACACAGTCCAAGCTTCGCGCTGATGGTTTGACCTGGTCACATGAAGGTGCTGAAAGCTCATGCACAGACCATGGCAGCAGTGAAGGCCCATGTGACCATGGTGATGCTTCTAAGGTTTGAAAGAAAACACCCACTAGCTACAAATCAATCAGTAGAGATTGTGAAGGCAGCAGGAGACAGCAAAGAACAAATCACACATACACTGGGTGATCGTTCCAGACAAAAGGATTTCCGGCACTCAAAAACCTAATTAAATATGATAAATGGAATAAACAAGTACTTTTGTCCTTTAATGAATAATTACCTTTTTTCATTTACCTTTTCATTTCTGAGCAATCGTATGCCTTCAAGGCCTTCAAAGATGATGGTTTGCCACTGATGTGTCATCTGGTTAAACACATCACTTGTATCTCCCACTCTAAATACTTCTGTCTAAATACAAGTTGATTTATGGAATGCTGACCACACATTTACATGTAACATCACCACCTTTTGTGGTGCCAAGGTTGAGAAAATAAAAAGATTTGCTTGGCTCGCTCACTTAATTATGACATGGCCACTTGACACACACATACATATTTATATGTAATATCCTAAGAATTACAAGTCAGATACAGGTGATACTTTTTGTAATATTGAACTAATTTAAATGATCTGATATTCAGATACTTCACTTTATTACAAAATAGTTGCCGAAAATACTAATGAATAATCCCTCACCCATATATCCATATCTCACGTATCTAAAATCGATCACTGACGTACAGTTTAACTACCTTAAATACGTTACTTTAAAGCTTTTTTCCCCCTTGGAGGAATAGAGCTGTCAGTCACTTTTGCTCCTTTTATTACTTCATTTAGAGACAGTTGGAAAGAAATGAGAAGAGCGAGGGCAGGGTGACCCAGAGGAGAAAAGGTCTGGCAAGATTAAACCTGAGGCAGGCAGGGCATCCACCTGCAAAGACAAGGGATTAAAAACAGGCTTCTCCCTGGGAGCAGGTATTTCAGGATCTCTTCAGGGAGTTGAGCTAGCCCTCCAGGTTAACCCAATCACCTCCATCATCACCAGAATACATTTTTATAAGGTGCCCACATTTTATACAGTGTAGAGAAAATGCTGTGTGATGAAATCCTTTGAGACTCAGTTTCGCGCTCATTTCTGTTTCCGTGGCTCAGTCCCAGCATGTTGCCTGTTAGCAGAATGAACTGAGACCAGAGACAGAGGGAGCATTCAGGGCAGTTTGGGGTTAAGTAATATGGCCTTGTAGCGGTTGGCGTCTGACCACTAACTAGGTCACACGTGTTGCACAAGTGCTGTTGCTAGGCAATACAAGACAAGATACAACCGGCATCAAAGATGACATGCATTTTCTTTTTTAAATAACCTTGATTTTTAATACAAAATGAAGTCACTAATCACATGAAAAGGACTCCATTGTACATGTAAAGAGATGTCAACAACTGACAAATACTTAATTATTATACTTAATTAATATAGTATTCATATTGTTCAACTTTGGTCACCACCATAGGCAGAGCACAGAATAATACAACATAAAATACTAGGAACACAGCTGCAGTGATACCACCACTCTTTCTGAGTTCATTGTTATGCATAAAAACAGTGAATCAAAACACAGTGACCAGGCATAGTTGTGCTAAATGAGCATGTTACACTTCATATGCAGATATGAACCAATTATAGTTGAAACACTGGGCAAGAAATGACATTGGTTGCATTCAAAATGAGACACAGCTGTTTCGACTTCTCATGCCTTGTTTTTTTTATAATAACCACCAGGCAGCAGGAAATCAGAAAAGCCTCAAATAAGCAGCCCAAAATAACACACCTCACCTGGCTCTTATAGAGGTGCTCGCTGGCTATTCTTTATTTTCATTTATTTCATCCTCAATTAAGAGACTCATTTAAAGTGAAAAAGGGACATGCAGACACACACACACACACACACACACACGCACACACACACACACACACACACACACACACACACACACACACACACACACACACACACACACACACCCTGTTAAGCCACTGTGCACCGTCATCAAATCTTCAGTTCTTTATTTATGTCATTACAATCTGGTTTCAGACTCTTTCACCCCTATAGGTCAAAAGGTCAAAATGCAGATGAATATGCAGATCAGAGCAGTGAGTTGAATGGAAGATGAAATCATATCAGGGCATATATTCATTGAACATCCCTCGTTTGGTATTGAGCTAACTGCTCTATGGCTGTTGGTAGATAGGCACTACATCCCCAAGTCTCTCTAGCTCTCTTTCTCGCCCTCTTTTTATGTTTCAATGACTCACTGAAGAGACGTAGATTGAGGCAAAGGATCTGATGTATGTGTGTTTCTGTGTGAGGGAGGTTAGCGCTTTTAGCTAGTGCTCCTTGAATCCCTTGGCAATTAAGCAGCACACCAGTCAGCGTCAGTAAGCAGCAGTAATCTCTGTCTTCTATCTTTCCTTTAGTGTGTGTGTGTGTGTGTGTGTGTGTGTGTGTGTGTGTGTGTGTGTGTGTGTGTGTGTGTGTGAGAGAGAGAGGGGTGTAATGTCTTGAACTCCCAGACCAAAGGAACTGGTGTAAGAACAGTCATGAGAACTGATGTAAGAACAGCCATGAGAACTGGTGTAAGAACAGTCATCTGAACTGATGTAAGAACAGTCATCTGAACTGATGTACAAACAGCCATGAGAACTGATGTAAGAACAGTCATGAGAACTGGTGTAAGAACAGTCATCTGAACTGATGTAAGAACAGTCATCTGAACTGATGTACAAACAGCCATGAGAACTGATGTAAGAACAGTCATCTGAACTGATGTAAGAACAGCTATAAGAACTGATGTAAGAACAGCCATGAGAACTGATGTAAGAACAGCCATGAGAACTGATGTAAGAACAGCCATCTGAACTGATGTAAGAACAGTCATCTGAACTGATGTACAAACAGCCATGAGAACTGAAGTAAGAACAGTCATGAGAACTGGTGTAAGAACAGTCATAGAACTGATGTAAGAACAGTCATGAGAACTGATGTAAGAACAGCCATGAGAACTGATGTAAGAACAGCCATGAGAACTGATGTAAGAACAGCCATCTGAACTGATGTAAGAACAGTCATGTGAACTGATGTACAAACAGCCATGAGAACTGATGTAAGAACAGTCATGAGAACTGGTGTAAGAACAGTCATCTGAACTGATGTAAGAACAGTCATCTGAACTGATGTACAAACAGCCATGAGAACTGATGTAAGAACAGTCATCTGAACTGATGTAAGAACAGCCATAAGAACTGATGTAAGAACAGCCATGAGAACTGATGTAAGAACAGCCATGAGAACTGATGTAAGAACAGCAGCAAAGATGCATACCGGTTCACTAAGTGTATGCCACCGGGTGTCAAGTCCAAATGCTCTCAGACGTAGGCATATTTGATCCACCCGTCATTTCCACAATAGCTAGGAGTCGGTGGGTTCTCCATGGAGAACCGACCGGGAAATCAGATGCATTTACGGAGATTTCGGCAAGCTACAAAATCGTGGAGATGCAAGAATAAAAAAGGGTTTTGCGAGTTCTGCATTTGTTCATTTTCACCACAATCACGTAATTTGGTTTTTGCGACCTCGCTAACTTATAAAGCATAAAGTATGCTTACTCTGCTTTACTCTCTCAGTGGTAAAACCATTGCCCTGTGCAGAAGTTTGAATCCAGCCAGGCACTCTTAAGACAATGTTCAATAATTATTTATCATTACTTACTTTGTGATAGTGATCTTGTCTTGATGCTGCTATTTGACTGTTGAGGATCCAAGCCTAAGAATTGTACTCTTGATTAAATATAAGTTAAGATATAATAAAAGCAGCTCTGATTCTGATTCTGATTCATAACTGCAGCCAAACATCCAGGTCTGAGACACCTTATATGACGCATAAGGTGACCAATCAGATTCGACCATGCAAGATCTTAGTCAAGGACGCTCCTACTTTCTTATATTTCTTTACATTGTGACCACTCTAATATATTGAGTAGTGTGCTGCTTTAATTCGTTTGTCTAATGTAAGCCCCCCAATGTCTCTCTCTCTCTCTCTCTCTCTCTCTCTCTCTCTCTCTCTCTCTCTCTCTCTCTCTCTCTCTCTCTCTCTTTCTCTCTCTCTGTCATATCTGTTCGGTAGTTTACATTTGCTTATACTCATGAATAACAATAAAAACACACACACAAACACATTGATGGAGCATGCTTGCCATTATCGCTGCTACTGATTATTGATTTAGTTCTTCAACAACTAAATGTATGTGTACTGTGAGAGGAATACACTGTTGGAAAATAGTGTGACATAATAAGCCATTTCAAATATGTGTCAAACAAAAAAGACTAAAGACTAAAATCATACCAAATAGTTATGTAAGAATGTTGAACAAATTAGCTACAACAGTTATTTTGTAGCTATTTTGTAGCGGTTCAGTCAGTTGTAGTGACTGAATCTTCAGTCACTACAACCTGTATCTGATTGGTTCCAAAGTGCTGTGCAAGGAAATTAAGTTCAACATTTCACCAAGCAATCATCCATCATAAACAGAGGGCTGCTTATAGTATATTAGCAGCCAAAGCTCATTAGGGGACACTGAGGAAAAACAGTCCATCAACCCGTATTAAAGCTCCGGATTGAAACGAACAGCAGTGCAGTGATGGATAATCGAGTGAAGGAAAACACGCAAGGAAATAAAATATTGATAGAAGGCAATAGCAGACGGATACTTTATTTAATGATGTGTTTTTTCTTTGTAGGATAATAATAATGAGATAATCATCGTTCTATCTTTCTTTCTTTCATTGTTTGCTGCCCCTTTCTTCTTTTCTAAAATATGTCTCACACTCACCTCAATGGCTCAAGCGATGGGTTCGGACAGCATTGACCCACGGTCCTCAAGGTAGGAGTGTTCCAGCATGTCTTCCACCTCTCCCTGGGGCTGAAGAAGGAGCCCCAGCTGTGGAGGACCTCCTGCATTGTTGTGGT
Source organism: Lota lota (assembly GCA_026745465.1). Classification (NCBI taxonomy): domain Eukaryota; kingdom Metazoa; phylum Chordata; class Actinopteri; order Gadiformes; family Lotidae; genus Lota; species Lota lota. The sequence goes on along the minus strand of JACYXH010000802.1, from coordinate 9,002,507 downwards.
GCCCATGACAGGACTGACCTCGCATGTCATGAAGACCTTTGAGACACTGGTTCTGCAGCACCTAAGCCTCTGGTGGATTGACTCCCTGGACCCCTTGCAGTTTGTGTACCAGGCCCAAATCAGCATGGAAAATGCCATCATTTCACCATGTTTACCTCTCAAGTGCATTCCACACTGTGCAGCCCCTCCTGCTTGCAGAGAAGCTCTCAGCCATGCAGGTACACCGCAACATGATGGTCTGGATCACAGACTACCTCACCAGCAGGCCACAGCATGTCAGATGTGGTGACGGGCAACACCAGCCCAAGGAACCCTACTTTCAACGTTTAATTGAAACATCTACACCTCTGACCTTTCCACCCCTAATGCCATCCAGGCGGAGGAGGTAGGGATGGTGAACTCATCCAGGTTCCTGGGAGGGCACATAAACAATAAACTGGACTGGACCGACCACGATGAGGAAAGGAGAGAGCAGGCTGTGGTTTCTCAGGAGGCTCAGGTCCTTCGACGTCTGCAGCAGGCTACTGCAGGTGTTCTACCAGCACACTGGTATTTGCTGTGGCTAGCTGGGGAGGTGGCATCAAAGATTGGGGAGCTCCTTCATCCATAGGCTCATTCCCCCGGAGCTTTGCGCCAACAGCAGACTTGATACACTGATCCACTTTATACCTACCTGCTTGGACACTTCGATGCACCCCCCCCCCCCACACACATCTGTAAATACTTTGCTGCAAGAATACGTGGCACTCCACTCATCCTTGAACAAAACGTATTGTATCCTCTTTAACTCCTCAAGCTAGCACTAATGCTAACCTGTAGGAAGTGTGGTGGTAATGATATAGTGACCAACAAGGAACTCAACAAGTTACAATACGAGTATAAAGTGTGTTGTTGTCGTAGCCCTGCTGATGATTGTAGTTGCTCCTGAGATCCACAACCTCAAATAAAATATTAACACTGTGACATGCACACCTTCACCTTTAAACCACCTTTGGAAGACAACTTCCATTGAATTTTCACATTGCAATTGGTATGTGTGAATAATGCAATGCAGCGCTAAAACTCCAGAACAGAATAATCCACCAATATATAGACAAATATTTGGTGGACATACATTTTTCAGAATGGGTTGGCGGTAGGAATGGAACACCTACCCCTGGCATGCACTACCAATGGAGCTACAAGACTATGAACGTTTTCAGCGTTTCAGTTGAACAGTCAAAGCAGATCAGAAGATGGTTGAACAGAAGTCATGTTACCTTGGTACAAGTTCTCCCACGGTTTGACCTCCTCAGAAAAGAGTTATGAATAACTTCAAAGAAAACAGTGCTTCCAGTTCCAAATAAGGTGTCTATTTGTTTGCATCACATGAGCAAGGCAACTAAAGTTGTGAGGTGGATGAATCAATATAGATTTCCATGTGTAAAATCCCTCCCTGTGTATATATTGCTCCACGGGTTCTATAGGTCCTCAGGCCGCCATTTTGAATGACAATATTCGTTAAAATCTTTGAAATTTCAACGTAAAACAATAAAGTATTTTTTGCAGTGTGCATGTGAAGACATTTAGCAGATAACTGTTAATCAGAAAGAAATCCACTTCTGTGCTCAACTGAACTGCAGAACTGCTCAGTATATAAACTACAGTGGTGTGAGTGGTATTATATCTGTCAGCAATTTTGAAGAAACCATACAGCTATATATACAGATAGATGGACTCCTAACTGTTTCATCAATGTGGCTTCAAAAAGAAACCTCCCTCTGATAGAATTTATAATGTAAAATTATGCTCTTTTATGCCTGTGTGTGTAAGTGTGTTTTTTGGTGCGCATGTGGCTGTGTGTTTTGTGCATTCCCAGTTCCAGTATCTGTGTGTGTTAGTGCCTCATACATCATGTTAAGAGCCTACTTCTATAGATCCAGCCTAGCAGTGGCACCAAGTCCTGCCCTAATCACCCTCTATCTTAGTCTGCCTCCATCTCACCCCCCCCCCCCCACCACGTACTCCCTCTCTCTTTCTTTATTTCACTCTGCCTACTCTCTCTTTCCCTCCACCACAACCTCTCTTTGTTTCTCTATTTCACTCTGCCTACTCTCTCTTTTCCCCCACCACAACCTCTCTCTTCTGTCCCCTTTGGTTCCCTTTTTAAAGTTTCTTGTTTGTTGTCTGTAATGCTCGCTTCTTCTCTCTCTCTCTCTCTCTCTCTCTCTCTCTCTCTCTCTCTCTCTCTCTCTCTCTCTCTCTCTCTCTCTCTCTCTCTCTTTCTCTCTCTCTCTCTCTCTCTCTCTCTCTCTCTCTCTCTCTCTCTCTCTCTCTCTCTCTCTCTCTCTCTCTCTCTCTCTCTCTCTCTGTGTCACCGGCTCTAACGCCAGCTCTCTCCACCAGTGGCACCAGTCTGGAGGTTGTGTGCGTCTACATTGCCACACCAACCATTACGGTGGCCATAATCCTTGTAACCGAGCCCATTTAGGCAACCCCAGCACAAACAGGAGGTGCCAGGCTCAGAAGGACTTTAAGAAGCCCGAGTCGTTACACTCTGACGTGCACAGTGTTCTACGGCCGGCCCAATCCAACCTCAACTCCAGTCATTAGGCCAAGCCTGTCATTAGCCCGCTAGTCTATAGTTATGAATCTCCCAGGAGCCTTAGAAAGCCTTTTACTGAGAGGGAGAGAAAGACATAAAGAGAGAGAGAGGGAGAGAGACTGACTGAGAGAGAGAGAGAGAGTAGTTATATTAGTGATGGGAACAAATAAAAGAGCAGCAGAGATTTGCAGTTCTTGCAGTCGTTTGACTTATTTAGCAGGTAACAGATTTTGAGGTCACAGGGCCTACTCTGACATATTAAAGGAGACCAATCAGATGAATCAGCACACGAATCTGCGAGCTCATGTTTTATTTGCTCTTGCATATGCATCTGGCCCCCCTCCCATTCATACAGATCTCCAGCAGACCTGGCCCAGGTCGGGCCAATCACAACCCTTTATCTAACATGGGGTGGGCTTGATACGATGATTGTACAGAGGAGTGCCCTATTGGACAGCCGTTGATAAACTGATAGGTTCCAGATGGCAGACTAGTGTTTATCGTAAATAAAAAAAGTAGTATTTATCGTATTTATCGTTCAACAAACTAACTAACTAACTCTCCAGGTTGGATTAGTGTAGATTGACTTGCTTAAAGGGGCAGTAGCGTTGGAATTCAACATACGTTTTTTACTCTGTGACTTCATCCAGATGCAAACTGTGATCACATCCACATGTAGGCCTGTATACGCTCCACTTCATTTGGTGCTCCTACAGTAGACTATTGAGCAGAGCATCGCCCTCCTCTGCCACCACGTATGTTCACTCAGCATGTGAGCGTTATTGTGATGGGATTGAGAAGATAATGCTTTATAAGGTCAACACATGCTTGTCTGAAAAACAGTCTGTTGTGATGCAGAAACAGTTGGGTCTCCTTTTGTGTGTCACTTCAAACAGTCAAGCTGTCAACACTACCTCGTTGTCTCGATAGAGGACTCTTGTGACTGCGCGTGGAGGAACCTTCATGACATTATTCTAGAGTTGTGTCTTCATTAAAAATCAAAGCCAGAGTTATAATGGATTTGTTGTTGATAGCACGTAGAAAAAATGTCACTAAACAAAATTTGACAAAGTGAAAATGTCTGCTTGCAAACCATTGTGTTTTCTTTAGACAGATCGTATCACCCATAAATAATGATGCAATAACTACCACTAAGGATACTGTTTATGTAAACATATTCATATGTAAATGTGTTGATATACAAATTTCTTGTTGTTACCTGTAATTTACCAACATTTTGTTAAGGTTAATGTAAATTATTCATATTAGAATCAACTGATATGAATGACCTTAACGCGCTATTAACCTCATCTCCTTTTATCCTCTCATTTCCTGGTCAGCGCCTCTCCCATAAGCATCCATCCATCATCCATCCATCATCCATCATCCATCATCCATCCATCATCCATCCATCATCCATCATCCATCATCCATCATCCATCATCCATCATCCATCATCCATCATCCATCATCCATCATCCATCCATCCATCATCCATCCAGTATCCATACATTTTCCATCCATCCAGCCATCCCTGGGTCGATGAAAACATCTCAAATTGAATTAAAACCAGTATCCTTTGAGCTAGAACACAACAATGCTACACCACACCCATCCCTCATATCTTTCAAGAAACAAGATCTCTCTTTAGACCCAACCAAACCACAGAGTTAAAAATAAATGAATATGTGTCCGCGAGTACCAAGATCTCAGAATGGGCCGAAACCTATACAATCTCAGTATTCAATTGAATGTTAAGCTCATGGTAAGAGACATGTTTTTGACTGTGTATTCTAAAGTTTCATTGTCTCTGTGATTCACAACAGCAACAATGACTTTTATGTGTGGTGCAAACCCTTGAAACGACAGGAGGAGAAAGCCAGCCGTAACTTGTTCCTCCTTCCATCAACGCTCTCCACTGTATCCTGCACGACGGCCTGTGTTTTTATTTGGCATCCCATACAGCTGTCTTCAGGACTGCAGGAGTTTATCATAATCAAACATGGAAACAGATGGCTGGAAAAAAACGTTAGACCTACTGGAAAATAAATGAAACAGTTTTAAACATTCGTTCTATATATTTCCTTCTGCCCTCTGCACTTCTTCTCTCCCCTCTTGTCCTCTTCCTCTCCTCTGCTCTTTGATTTGCCTTTACATGGAACAACAAATAGAGTCCTGTTGAAAAAACACTCAAGATGTGTGAATAATAACAAGATGTGTGGCAAGCAGGACAGTACGCCTGCTTGCCTTGTTTCATTCCCTGTTCTTCTTTTCTTGTTTTTTCCTGTTCTCCTTCCACATGTTCTTGGTGTTTCTGTTTCCATTGAATGGCACTCAGAATCACTGGAATACACTTAGAGGAAATCAACTGTGGAATCGGGAGGGGACAAAGCTGTTACAAAAAGTCAACATGTGGAAGATATCATCCAATGTGTGCGTGCGTGTGTGTCTTGTGCAGTGTTCATTTGTGTGTGTGTGTGTGTGTGTGTGTGTGTGTGTGTGTGTGTGTGTGACTGTGTGTGTGTTGTGTATGTGGTCATGAGAGATATTAAATACATTCAGTTATTTAAAAACCACTGGCTCATCCCAAGAATTGATGCTACATGGTAGCAGATATAGAATACAAAACAATATTGATATTCAAACAGTGTGTTTGTAGTTTGTGGCAAAGAGAGAAACCGACAGAGACATAGAAAGAAAAGGAGACAGGGGGCATTCATTTCATTTGATAGGAATGACTTGCAGATGTTTTGTCTTGCATTGCTACCTTTCACACATCAAATATATCTGTGCATATGGGTTATGCACAGATAACCCTGTGTGTGTGTGTGTGTGTGTGTGTTGTTAGAAAGAGAGAGACAGAGAGAGATAGAAAGAGGAAAAAATAAAACACAAGCGATACAAAGAAAGTTGTTGTAATTGATTACTAGGTGTGTGTGTGTGTGTGTGTGTGTGTGTGTGTGTGTGTGCCTACCTGTGTATGTGTGTTTGTATATGTGTGTGTTTGTGTGCACAGGGGCAAGATATCTCACTGTTTCGTTATGTAACACTATAATTGTTCATATGTTCACGAGTTTGCAGCATCAAAACATTTAGCTTCGTACCTCCATGAGATGGATTTTGTTCCAGAAGATATCTTAGCAGTTAAAAAGCCAAAACAGCCTGGAGTGCGTAACACAGAATCATAAAAAAAGAAGATGATACACAACCATTAAACTTTATAGCTTCATTTTGGGAAAATGGAAATGGAAGAGTTGGCCTCCACAACAAAGGGTATGAAGTTGCAAGTCTCAAAGCAATTTCTCCACACATGCTGCTCTTTGTCATTTTTCAAAGAACTGCAACCTCCCAAATGGCACTATGGCGTGAAAATAGCATAATATCGCCTAGTCACGTATTGAAATGATTTAGTGTGTGATGTGAACGAGAGCCATTCACCTCGTTCTTGCTACTACCACTACTACTACTACTACTACTACTACTACTACTACTACTACTACTACTACTACTACTACTACTACTACTACTACTACTACTACTACTACTACTACTACTACTACTACTACTACTATACTACTACTACTACTACTTCTACTACTACTACTGCTAGGTATGGTATGGGCTGATTCTGGATGGTAGATATTAAGTGATAAAGGAATCTTATTGGTCTAGACCAGACAGCCAAAGGGCACATGGCATTGGCCTCATAACTCTTTTCCTGGAAAACAAACATCTGTTTCTTCCAATTAGATTCCAAAACGGTGTTTAATGGAAACCATTTCCAGATAACTACCCTGCAGATCTTAACTTGTGGATCCCAACCATCGCTTCATCATAAACGGTTGTTTTGCAAATGTTTTGACCCACAGGTCACTCTCATCACAGCTTCCCTGCTTTCTGTTCTGAAAATCGGAATGAGGTTTTCTTTTATATGGCATTATATGATCTTAATAAATGAAATCCCTGGCCTCTAGTGGACAGAGAAACATGTGACTGTGCTTCACCCGTCACCAGCACCCTGCCAAAGACCAACACTGTGTGTAGAAAGGGGTCACAGTCAAAGGTCTGTTTGTGCGTACGGCAGACTACAGCTCATTTCCATAAACACACAGGGACACAGAGGGCCGTCTGATTTGCAGCTCAAGAGCACAGATATCAGGTGTACTACGGGCCTCGTGGACTCCAAGAAAATGACCAGTGTGCAAAGCAAGACAGAATGACATGGTGCAGGGGGGGAGGTTTGTGGCCCTTAGGAAACACTCAAGAGAGGGCCAAGTGAGCTAGAAGCTGCAATAAATAACCAGCTACATTTTCAAAGTGTATAGCATATATACTGTAGCTTTGTTTACACATGAATCAAGTTCATTGCTTTGAAGTAAGAGAGTGATTCAACATGGTTGGAGGCTGTGGCAATATAGGACTGGGATTGTTATCTATTTATAAACAGGCCTATAGACCTACAGGCAGACAGACAGACAGACCTATGGACAGACAGATATGTAAACAAACAGGTAGACAGTCCTACAGACAGACAGACCTATAGACAGGCAGAAAGACTTAAAGACAGACGGTCCTGCAGACAGATAGACAGACATACCTGGAAACAGACAGACAGTCAGACCTATGGACACTCCTATGGACGGACAGACAGACAGTCCTACAGAGAGACCTAATAAGACAGACCTATAGACAGACATTCCTACAGACAGACCTACACAGTCCTGTAGACCGATCGACAGACATACCTATAGACAGACAGGCAGTCCTACATACAGACAGACAGGCAGATCTACAGACAGACAGTCCTACAGACGGACAGACAGATCCACATACAGACAGACAGACAGATCCACATACAGACAGACAGACAGATCTACTTACAGACAGACAGTCCAACAGACAGACAGACAGATCCACTTACAGACAGACAGTCCAACAGACAGACAGACAGATCCACTTACAGACAGACAGGCGGAGTGGGCCAGGTTGAATCGTCATTGGAGGCGGAGCTTCCTCTTTCTCTCCCTGCGTCTAGCGCTCCATTTTAAGCTCTCTGGGTGCTCACTGTGGTGGCTTCTAGTTCCTGGCTTCCTACAGGGAGATCATGGTCCCTCCCCCATCCCTCGCCTGCCTCCCAAGACATGCATGCATGGTGAGATAGCAGAGCACTTCAGGAGAAAGAAAACAATTCATCCACACTTACGTCTCCCACCCATAAACAAACACACACTTAACCAGACAACCGTAGTGCTCTCTCTCTCTCTCTCTCTCTCTCTCTCTCTCTCTCTCTCTCTCTCTCTCTCTCTCTCTCTCTCTCTCTCTCTCTCTCTCTCCCTCTCACACACACAAACACACATCTAGTGCACAGTGTGCATGTCTGCACGCTCTCCTTTCAGACAACGAAGGTTGCCACACGCATCGCAAGGCCAGACACAGATAGAAGAGATACATATACTGACGTATAGCAGTCACGGACGGACAGACGGACGGATGGACAGACAGTAAGAAAGCACAGAGGGAAAGAGAGGTGGGCGAGGAGGGAAGGTGATGCAGGAAGAAAACGAGTGAGAGGTGGATGAAAAAAGAACTGCATCAATCTCTCTTTCTCTCCCTCTCTCTCTCTTTCTCCATCTGTCGAGAACGATAAAAACTGAGGCTGTCAATCACTGTCTCTCTCCCTCTGCCTGTGAAGACGGATTTAAATTCTGATCAGATCCACATGCACACACCTGAATAAAAAGAGATTGATAGGTTGTCCGGTGTCATTTGTCTGTGTGCGTGTTTGCATGTGGATCTGTTTGTTTGTTTGATTGTTGTAGAGAGACAATGAAAGTCTTAAACTGGTAACAGAGCATGGGTGTGTATGTGTGTCTGTGTTGCCATTCATGTTTTTTTGCTTTTGTTTACATCTATGAAGTCATGTACTCTCATTATAACATGGTGTGCTTGTGTCAGTACAAATATGCCTGTTTGAGTGTGTGCGTGTGTGTGTGTGTGTGTGTGTGTGTGTGTGTGTGTGTGTGTGTGTGTGTGTGCCTGTGCATTTGGTGTATGTGATCACAGTTTGTTAACTCATCAGCACATATGTCACTTATTTGTTGTAAATGTCAGTGTTCCCAATTCACTCACTCACTCCCCTACACACATACACACATGCACACAAACACACATTCGAACATACACACAAACACACATACACACAAACACACCAGACCAGGATTATCCCAGAGTTTCTGGAATGGAGGTCTGCTTCTCTTTCTAAAGGTTGCCTTCTGTCATTTCTGCAGCGTGTTTGGGAGACAGACAGGAATGATGAAAGAAGAGGAGATCAAAATGGATTGGAGAGGAGCAGGAGAATACCAAGGCCCGCATTTAAAAGCACAGCGGCTTCATTTTAAACCCCAAAGTCCCAAATCAACGGGATGTGTCATGTTTAATGACACCGCAACAGGGGTTGGTTCAGACCACTGCAAAACTGCAGAGGGTTGGGAACCACCAAAGTCCCTGGTTGCTGTTCCTTTGTTCTGTCAATCAAGTGTAAAATTCACAGGTGCCAGTACTTCCTGTGTACGTTTGGTTTTTACTGAGCTCCACCGAAGCTGCAACAAAAACCCATTTCCCAGTCTATTCTATTTTTTATTGTATTACTTTTATGCTTGTTGCATTCATTGTATCCCATTTTATATATATATGGTGTGAAAGTATATATGTGGTGTGAAACACTTTGTTGCTAGTGTTTGAACATCTTTATTATGAACAAAGTTGTGTTATTATTTCACACTACAGTGTTGTGTAGTCACCAGCTAACTGATGGGTAATGATAAAAGGCCTTTAGCACAGAGATGTAGGGTCCGGGAACACAGCTGTATATCTTGATGTTTATTATGGCCACTGGCATACTTCCACGCCCATAATTAACTTAATGAGCTACACCTGTTTCCCTACACCTCCTGTGATTAGACCCATTGGCAGCACCCCCAGCCATTTGGGTTTGGGCTGTTTACATGTAGCATGTGTACAGAACAACGTTAGCACCACCTATGGCAACGGTCTCCCATTGTTGCTTGTGCACTTTAGCTCAGGAGAGAGATGCATCTCTCCTTCTGTGAAACACTGTTGATGGGTCCATTAGAAAGACATGTAGCCCCACACTGCTCCCCCATCCAGCCATGTGTCATCTGCTATGGCTGACATTTTGGAGGGGGTTTGAACATATACATAGAAATGAATGAATGATATGAATACATGAGGATCGTAGCATTTCCACTTCCACAGATGAGGGGCTTATTCTTGCTCTGTTATATTTACTGTTCATAATATGTGTTCTTTGCTCAATGTTTCTGGGCCTTTCAGTAAATAGACAGAAAAACAACCTGAAGCACCTCTGCTATGGGACAATTACAACCAATAGGTGAGCTAATAGCCCCATGATAAGTTCCACCTAGCTATTAACTCTATATTACATTCTGATTGACAGGAGCAAATCTACCAAAGTCTCCGAATAATATCTGCATATATAATAGAATGGTTGGCTTTTCAATTGGTTTTTCATTGACCCCCCCCTGTACCTCATCTCTCTTCATTTACGCCTCTTTTCGCTATCACCCTCCTATGACTGCGTGTGTGCGTGCGAGCGTGTGTGCGTGTGTGTGCGTGTGCGTGTGTGTGCGTGTGTGTGCGTGTGTGTGCGTGCGCGCGTGTGTGCGTGTGTGCGTGCGTGAGTGCGTGCGTGTGTGTGTGTGTGCGTGTGTGTGCGTGCGTGCGTGCGTGCGTGTGTGTGCGTGCGTGTGTGTGTGTGTGCATGCATGTGTGTGCTCGTGTGTGTGTGCGTATGTGCGTGCATGCGTGTGTGTGTGCATGTGTGTGTGCATGTGTGCGTGTGTGTGTGCGTGCATGTGTACATGTGTGCGTGTGCGTGCGTGTGTGTGTGTGTGTGTGTGCGTGTGTGTGCGTGCATGCGTGTGTGTGCGTGTGCATCTTTTAGTGGAGTAGAAAAGAGAAGGTAGTCTGTGAGTACATCCTAGCAGGCAGTGGGTTTTAGGAGCTTAGTGGGAGGAGGTCCCATGAATCATTTGGGTCTTAGTAAGAAAGGAGAACCCTATCCAACCAAGTCAAAACGTCTCTTGGTTTCCTTCTGATTCCGCTGTTGTTTCTTTCACAGTATTTTCAATCTACAGGATTGCAGACTCTCATCCTTTCTCTAATGTCTCTCTGTCGCACTCTCAGTGTAACTCCATTGCTCCTTATCAGTAAATTGATATGCACAGCGTAGCCGGGCTAATAAATAGATTGAGATGGTTTTCACAGTAAGGTACATCGCCTCTGCAGTTCAAAAGCGTTAGCCAATGTATCGTCTGGTGATGCCAGACGATCTGAGATCTCCTACCAAACATCTGGAGATCTCAAATCCAATGTAGTCGTTTCAACAGCCGCTAACAGACCTACTTCCCTTGCATCTTTAGCACTACTTTGCATTGTATTATATCTTGTATCTCTTCTTTGACTGCTGCTGTGCTGTAACACAAGAATTTCCCCTCCGGGGGATTAATAAAGTGTAATCTAATGTAATGTAATCTAATGTTACAGGACATGAGGCCTGAACAGAACGCTCTCCCTCAAGCTCCTCCACAGAGAAACAGGCAAACACGTTCTAACGGACAGACCTTTATGAGACTGTCTGTCTGTAGAACCGTCTGTAGAACTGTCTGTCTGTCCGTATGTCTGCAGGACTGTCTGTCTATAGGTCTGTCTGTACGTGGGTCTGTCTGTCTATAGGTCTGTCTGTACGTGGGTCTGTCGGTCTGTTTATAAATAATGGATGTCCTGTGCAACGTTGCATGATTTGATTCCCTTTGAGTAAATGGGTTTATTAGTGTGCATGTATTTTATATTATTATGTGTATTCTGTTGTGTATTCTGTTCAGTCTCTCTGTTTGGCCTCCAATCCCATAAATCAATTCATTTTGGGCTGAGATGCATTATTAACAACCTAGGATTAGGCACGACCTAATCAATGAGGCATCGTGTAATGTGGCCCGTCTGGAATTAAGTCCAGGATAAACAATGACATCTGTCACAAAAAGATCTATAATTGATCCTAGTGTATATGATGCCCTCTCATCATGTTTTCTTGTTTCAACTTGTATTTTATTTTCTCTCCTCTAATCTGGTCTGTTTATCTGGTCTGGCAGTGCTTATTTCACTAATTAAAATAGGATGACACCAATTTGTGTCAGTTGCCATGGTAATTACTGGCTCAACACTCTTTGACATTGAACATGCTCTTTAACTTAAAATCCCATAATAGTCAGTAACACGACAAAGTAATCTTGTGGAAAGATTCCCTGAAGGTAGTTAAGATTTAGATCTTTAACAATAGTGCATTAAATAAAAAGATGCAAAGTGCAGTTAAATGTACACAATATAATATTAGCCTTTCCCAGTAGTAGTACAATGTATTGTACAGAAAACAATGTGCTATGATCAGTATTTAGTGTATGATCAGCTTATTGAATGTGTTGGCTTTCAAATGTAGGCAACCAATTCAAATCCTTTTTGACTTAATAAGAAATAAAGTACAAATGTAATAGTGGTTTGCCTACACACAAACAGGCAGTATGTGTTCACTATACTCTTTACGACAGCTTTGCTCACACCATCTTAACGGTATTAAATGGACTGTACGGCTGAGTTATCAAAGCTAGTAGAAGAAGTGACAGGCTAAATCCAACCATGATATTTGACAGCTCTTGACATATTATTGTGCTTATTATCCCAGTGTTGATTTGTAACAATGAAGATAACGAGTTCTGCAAACCAAACAAGACGTTGAGTGCATTAACATTTTTTTCTTTTTTAAAGATGTTGCAGCACTTTTTATCAAGGATTCTCAAAGTGTTTAGATCTCTCATTAGATCTAACATTAAAGACGTAACCAGTGTTTGGTGTTTATATGCCAGTTAAGAAACGCACTTTTTTTACGACTTTAAAAGGCTACAATCAAGTGTGCATGTAAACGCATGGATGCCAGACAGACAGCCAGACAGACAGATCGATAGACTGATGATGAGAGCATGAAAGGCACATAAAGGGAAAGGCAGTGAGGGAACCAGAGAGGCAGAAGGAGAGTTAGAGAGAGCGAGTAAGAAAACAAGGTAGTTGGAGAAAGAGGCAGAACAACAGAAGGATAAATAGAGTAAGAAGTAGTGATCCCATATAATCCTCCCCTGGGATTCCCCATCAGCCATCGGAGCCCCCGAGACAAACAGACAAGACATAGTCAGTGAACAAGCCGTGGTAACTGTCCTCTAAATATTCAGACAAATAACCAGGCAGCCAAACACAGCCCCAGCCTCTGTGTTTGTCAGCCAGCCAGTGAAACAGTTAGCCAGCCAGTGAAATAATCAGCCAGCCAGTGAAACAGTCAGCCTGCCAGTGAAATAGTTAGCCAGCCAGTGAAACAGTTAGCCAACCAGCGAAACAGTCAGCCAGCCAGCGAAACAGTCAGCCAGCCAGTGAAACAGTCAGCCAGCCAGTGAAATAGTCAGCCAGCCAGTGAAGCAGTCAGCCAGCCAGTGAAGCAGCCAGCCAGCCAGTTGGCACTTCGACCTGAATGGCTGTCCAGGGTTGGTGAAGTGCTCCACACACTCCTCTGTTACGTGTTCAGAGACAGACTATCTAAAACGATGTGTACCATATAAAGCTTTCCACATGAATACCACTGTAGATATACAAATAAAATAATCCTGACACCACATTTACATTTACATTTAGGGCATTTAGCAAATGCTTTTATCCAAAGTGACATACAATTACTACGTTTGTCAGAAGAAAGAGAAACAACAGTATATGGCTGTCGGTACAGTAAGGATGTTCATAGAACCAGTGCAAAGCACTTACAATTGCTAGTCTAACCCATTCCCCATATACAACAAAGATAGCTAGGATAAGATGTTACACAATGCTAAGTACTATTTTTAAGTGCCAGGATGTAGAAACATACAATAAGTGCATACATTAAGTGCCAGGGCGTACAAACATACAATGAGTGCGTAAAAGGGGTGTATTTAGGAGTGTAAGGGAGGAGAGGTGGTGGGGGGTAAGGAGGGAGGCTGTGCAGAGTCCAGGTGAACTCTGAACAAGAGCTCGAGCTGGGGTGTGCGGTCTGACTAACGCTGGAGGTAGGTAGGGGCAGTTCCGTTGACCACCTTGTAAGCCAGAAATCAGCTAATGAAGTGTAAAATTAAGAAACAATGCAGAAATATGTATGACAAGATGTATATCACAAGTTTACATACATTTTAGATATAGAAAACAGAACACAAAACAGCATTAATCCTTTGAACAAGATACATGTTGGGTACAGCTCAGCTATTGAAACTAAGAACTTTGACAAAAGAGCTCCCACAAATATAGTGGATCATGTATATGTATGGCTGAAAATGGTTTTGGGTTACATAGTTCGTGGGACAGTATGTCATTGGTGTTTTTTGACACTGAAAAAGAGAAAAAGTACATTGAAAAGAATAGAATAAAAGGCAAACGACAAAAGAAGACTTGTTGGGATTATTGTTTTGTTCAGTGGACAAAGATTGTAAAGGTTTCCAATGATGCCAAATGCATGCTCTTAAACATGAACAATGTGTTCTATGGGGGTAAGGGGTTACACACTCAGGGTGGTAGGGTTACACACTCAGGAATAATGGTTTCCTAAAGTACTAATTCCTCTCCCTTTGTATGGCCCTGCTGGAAACAAGCTGGATGTTGAATTGCTTAAGAGGACCTTCTCTTCATTAGAGATCAGCTTTTTGTTTTTCTCAGACTGAAAAGGTCAGATCTGTCAACAAACATTTAGTCATAGGGATCCAATATAGATTTTTCAGAGGTTATAGTATTTCTGAAAGCATAATGGGATTTTATTTTTGGCATCCATACAGCAGCAGCTCTATATCGTGAAAACGGGGCTGTGTGATCGAAACTCATCAACTTTCAGGGGGAAATAATAACACTTATAAATGATATCATACAGCATTTAAAGACATTTCTGCTAGCTTGTAGCTTAAAATAATCTGAAAATATCTGTAGTCAATGCTGATTGATGGTTGTTTCATAAATGTTATCAATAAAATCACATCCATTGACTGTCCAATGTTTTACAAATATAAAGTTGCTGGCCAGCCCACACCTCTCTCCTTGCTGACACTCTCAATACTCCTCCACTCACTGCACCCATCAAGCTCAGCCAGTGTCCAGACAGCTGCAAGGCCACTAAGATTGGACAGATGTTGTTGAGGTTTAAAACAATTGAAAAGTGTGCTGTCTACTATAGCCCCTTTCACACATGCAGTCTTTCCCTGCAATGTTCAGGGAGATGTCCTGTATGGGGTCATGTGTGAATGGGAACAGGGATCCATATCCCGGGAAATCTGCACTGTAAAAAACAGGAAGTGTACACCATGAAAACAGTTTGTAAATCGTCAACTAACACTTTATAAGTGATCTTATGAATCATTTTCTCAATATATTATTAATGATTTATAACTGAAAATGAATAATTTACTGATGAGTATTAATTTAGGAACAACGCTTTATAAATGCTGAATTCAGTATGAATGTATTAATGCTTGAAATTGCAGTTATTCTAAAGTGCTATTGAAAATTGCATTGATTTGAAGATAGACTCTTTCCCTGCTAGCCACGATGCTTACGCGGAAATATGTTTGCATTGTGGAGACCATGTTTTCTTTTCTATTAACCTTGAACACTGGCGATATGTGTTTGCATTGTGTTTGTGTTTGCATTGTGTTTGTATTGTAGAGACCACGTTTCTTTTTATATTAACCTAGAACACTGGCGTTCTTTTTTTAACATAATAATTAACTTATCAGGTTATATTGAAGTGACAATGGTTTGCTGTTCAATTCTGAACTTGATGCCTGCCTTAGAGTCTGAAGAACAGAGTGAAGAAACACATCGGTGAGCGGGCGGTGCAAGCCTGTGGGTTGAAGAGCAACATGCAGCTACATTTGTTTTATTAATTCACATTGTGTGCTCTTATAGTTATGAACACACAGTATAATAATATAACGTTTCTTTCCCCGCCTGCAAATGCTAAAAATAGCAAACTAGTGTAGTAATATGGGCCGTGGCACGCATTACACGATTAGATCATAGGGGGACAGCCTACATAGGCACCCTGATACAAAGCAGCATGGGGTTCTCAATCAGCTGTCAATATGTCACTGCACGAGGTTGTCAATCAGCACACTTCCGGTGGTGCTGGCGTGTCACATGTTGTACTCTCCTTGTGATGCATTTTCATCAAATGAAGGATTGTGGGTGTGCTAACATGTTGTGATACTAAAACGAGTGTAGCTCTAATTATAGTCTTTACATCGGTTTCCTTCAATCTTTCGCCACATGGGAAAGGTTAAATGAACAGCGAGCGATAAGCTTGATATCTTTTCATGAACAAACTCGAATGTCAACCAAGGACAAACGAAGAGGTGGACTCCGCAACACTAGTAAAAACAAGAGCAACGGAGGAAATATGTGATGGAATTTAGGCAATTACTCCCAAAGACGTAACGAGTAGGGGTTCACAAAACTCACGGTTTCGGTACGATACCATATGGTGTTGTCATGTTTCGGTTCTGTTAGGCACTGTTTTGATACATCGACAAAATTATGCGTACCATTTTTCACATGTATTTAGATTTTCAATATTTTATTAAAACAGTACAACAACATGGATAGCTTGGCTTCCAGCAGCACATGGAAACAAATTAAAACAGTAGTGCCTACTTCATAACATAAAATGTAATCTTCAACAAGGAATACATATCAGCAGCAAATGGCAAAAGGAAGTCACATAGCAGCGCTTTAAACAAAACATGACTACTTGGAAGGATTAGTCTATCAACGTGAAATCAAAGTGTGACTGGGCTTGTTGTCTCCCAGTCTGCCTTAATGAAATGAGCAGCTAGGTAGCTCTCTGTAGCTCTAGACGTCCAACTCTCTGTGGTTAGCACAAGAGAAGGCTTTTCTTACATCGTGTGTTCTTTTGGTTTGTTGTATAAGGCAGGTAGAACTATCTGGACAAAATGTGTGCGGAAAGTAATAATGTATGGCGGGTCAAGAACTTGAAGCATGCAGGAACTTATTCCCAGGTGATAGTGGCCGATATGAGACCCTTCCCTGTGGCAGAATATCTAGCACAGAGAAAGGTCACATATCGGCCACTATCGCTACAGCGATCAATTTGGCCTGGAAAAGGGCGGTTTCTGGGGAAGGGCAGTGCATGTGGTCTGTGAATACCTATGGGGACTGCTTGCAGTTTTCCTTTTTATTTCTTTACCTACAGTAATTGATTAATGTATTGTTCTGTTTGCAGTTGACCCTGTACCGTATGGCGCGATACCAACACGCGTTCCAGTTAACCCTCCCTGAGTAAATGCCTGGAAGTGCTTTGGTTGTTGTAGAAATGGTATAGTTGTGTGTGGAGAATGGACTCTATATCTATTGAGTTTGAATCAGATTTTTAAACGAAGCCTCTGTGTTTTTATGACACAATTCACAAATATACCTAATGTTTGTGTTACATGTTATTCCATGACAGAGAATGAATCTATTTGGCATCACAGTATGTGATTTTGTGCATGTAAGTAGCGTGGCAGATTAGTTTAAAAATATACCATTTAGTGAGTGACACATTTGGCAAATACGGTCCCTTTGGGTCGACCATTTAGCACTTTGGCATTAAATGGCCACCATCTTGGCTGGTGGCCATTTTGCAGTACCTACATCACATATTTGATAGTGCTTGTATTTCCTCCGAGTTCCCCAATTTGTGTTAGGTGGACATGACCAACCTTAGTCACATATCCATGCCTACAAAAGTCAATACTTCATTTCTGGCACAAAACAAAACAACACAGCAAAGTGAAATAGTTTGGACGGTTGGTGTGTCCTTCTATTTGTATTTGCATCCAGTGGTTGCTTTGCTTTGTGTCCAGCTAAAGCTGTGAGGTGACGTCGACTGATCAAGGGTCTGAAAGGAATGGTGAGGGGACAGCTCTGCTGGGACAGGGGACACAGGTGGGACTCATCCCGTCTTCAAATGCAGCTGAGCAAGAGCTGAGCAGCATTAATGCAGAATTTTATAAAGAACGTGCTCTCTTTGAAAAACGTTAAAGACGCAGATTAGCTTAATGAGAAGACACCGAAGTAAAACCGTGTTATACTGGTGAATTCGTCCATCGTCTACTACCGTAGCACTAAAGCTGCTACAGCTATATTTCCACACACACTTCAGACTGCTGTAGATCAAGCTGAGACAGGTTATCTCAGACTATTGCTGCTAAGACTATTATCGCCTTTCTCTGCAATCGTCAGATCAATTTGATTGTTTGTGTGTGTAGGTGTGTGTGTGCGTGAGAGCAGGGAACGTGTGTGTGTGTGTGTGTGTATCGTGTGAATATGTGTTTGTATGTGTGTGTGTGCGTGTGTATGTGTGTGAACATGTATGTATGTGTGTGCGAGTCTGTGTGTAATTAACGTAACGGATCTATATTGTCTCTATATAACCTTTATTGACCCAATGTAAAGCTTGCAGAGCAGATGCTAAATACTCTTGTGTGTGTGTGTGTGTGTGTGTGTGTGTGTGTGTGTGACATTTAATCTGCAAGTGATGGAAGATGATTGATATATGTAATTGATTTGTAGTTGTACTAACCTCTGACCTAGTGGTATAAACACATGCAAATATACACACACACACACACACACACACACACGCACACACGGACACACTACAATAGCTATACTAGCAAGCTCAACAGTAATTCTAAATCACTATGGATTTTTCAGTTTGACCAACCATTGACCTGCTGAAGTTCACTAGACACACACACACACACACACACACACCACACACACACACACACACACACACACACACACACACACACACACACACACACACACACATCCAGCATCTTCTACGATTCTGAATGGGTTAGCTAAAGTGATACTGACCTTTGACCTTAGCAGAGAACATTGACCATGACCACTCTGTATCTAAGCTGAATCAGATGCCATAGTGGTGGATAATAGAGCCATTGAGTATGGGGGCGGTTTACCCAGAGAATCCCAAAGAGGAACGAAACACAGCTGCAAGGGTTTCATGAAAGACAAAGAACCCAAAAGAAAATTGTTTGGATTGCCTCATGCTTTTTGCTGAACACGTGCATATAATTGGAGGTATTTCCACAGTTTTGCTGAACTAAACCTGCATTGCATTTAGAGTACTTAACAATTCTGAATCTAGTTCAAGGGCCATCAGTTCACATATATAGTTAGAAACATTATAACTAGTAAATTCTCACGGACACTCACATCTTATCAACGAAAGGCTAATAGAATGGTTGACCTTGGTCAAATAGATTTACTCTATATACGTTATGCGAGATGCTGTTCTATGGGCTGTTGCTTCACGCCAGCACAGAATGATTTGTCTCATTACATCCCACAATGAGGTTTTGTTTTTCGCCCCGTCTGTGTGTCTGTCCGTGTGTCTCACTTGTGTGTCTGTGTGTCTATCTCCAAAGGTTGAGCACAGATTTGCAGCACATTTGGTGGGCATGGGGTTTGTGGGCCAAGGAAGCAGTGATTAACTGTTCATGCCAATCAGCCAAAAGGAGGCATGACCATGGGCGTCATATCACAAAAAGGTGCCTAACTTCCCATTGATTTGCGTGACAGCACTAAAACAATATCGTGAAGGGTTTGTATTGGTTCATGATGATTGTTGGGCGACCTGGCATTTTACCTGTTTTCCTGGAAATCCAGCCTGTCCTCCAACCTAAACGACAGAATAGCTAGTTGGTATATGTCGACGAAAATGACCCACATGAACGTTTTATCCCCTTGAGCGTCACGTATGTCAAGGTTCTGTCTGCCAAAACAAAATGGATGACATTTGTTTTGTTCTCAGTGGAAAATGCGACATTTTAAGATAATTTCAGCATTAAATGTGTTTTGATAACATTTCTAGCCATAAATGTGAATTTATTTTCGTAATCTTCAGTCAGTGAATGCACACGATGTTTAGTATGTTAGCTAATGCAACATTTGCTATTGTTGCCATGGTGATTCATATGGATGCTGCTATCAATGAAACCACTCAGCTTGCATAGTGTTTGAATCAATGTCTTCAGCTGTTGTGTTCAGTGCTATTTTATGTAACTGATAATGTTACATCAGTTTATAAAATGAACCTTTCCAACGTATTCTTTTCGGCGGAAGCATAGCGAAGATAAACGTCTGTTGTGCGTTGTCCTAATACGTTCCAAAGAAGAAGAATTGATCGACCGTCTGATGATTTTAGGAAGTAACGGCATTTCAACCAATAGGAAGTAGTTTCACAATGTGTTGCTCCTCTGAGAAAGTGCTGAATGTTTCTGACTGTAAATGTTTTCCTGCCCAGAGAGCTGGACGCATCAAACTGTTTCCACATGATGTAGGAAATGGGACTGGCTGAAGTCCAATGCACATTTTATTATTTGACAAATGTCATATATATATTCATTTATAAATCCATAAGCAGTCAAACAAATCTACAGAATATATATATATTTTCTTTTGACAAAAAAATCTACAGAATATATATATAAGCAGTCAAACAAATCTACAGAATATATATATATATATATCCATAAGCCGTCTAAAAAATCGACAGAATATATATATAAGCAGTCAAACAAATCTACAGAATATGTATATATATATATATATATATATATATATATATATATATATATACTGGCAGAAATTGTTATATATTTAGTCTATTCGTTAGTATTTATCATGGCTATCTATTCAGGAAGGCTTTTAAAAGGGTTTGTTTTATCTGTGGGATGAGGCAGACCTTAAATGTGCGCTGGTGTAATGATGCACTATATCTCCACAGAGTAAAGAGCCTGGTGATAGCAGCAGTCAGTTATCACACTCTGGCTCCCACTCTTGCCTATCTTGGTCCGTCTATCTCTAGCTCACACTTTCTGTTTTCCCCTGACCTCTTTTTCAACATTTCTCTTTTTATCTGTCTCTGTTTGTCTGCTTGTCAGCCCACACTCACCCACCCTGCTGCCCGTCCATGGCTCTGTCTTTCTGTCTGCCTGTCTCTCTGTCCCCTTATTTTGTCTTTGTCAGACCTACATCAACGCTCCACTGAGCTTTTGAGGAGGGTACTCTCTCTTTTCAGCTCTCTCTTTCACCTCCCCTCCCTGGCTTTCAAGTGTCTGTGTTGGCATACCTCTCTCTCTCTCTCTCTCTCTCTCTCTCTCTCTCTGCTACTCATTGTGACCTTGTGTGTGTGTGTGTGTGTGTGTGTGTGTGTGTGTGTGTGTATGTGTGGAATGGAGTTTGGTTGTCTGGAAGTCAAGGGGGTGATTGACCCTATGTTGAAAACTCAAGGAAATAACATACCAGACAAACCTCAGAAAGTTTCACCAGATCTAAATACCCTCACAAACACACACACACACACACACACACACACACACACACACACACACACACACACACACAGGTATGCACCAGCATTTGCACACACAAACACACCAACACACAAAAACAACCACACAGTCCCGCACAGTCCCGCACAGACAGACAGACAGACAGACAGACAGACAGACAGACAGACAGACAGACAGACAGACAGACAGACAGACAGACAGACAGACAGACAGACTGACAGACTGACAGACAGACAGACAGACAGGGCCAATGATAATACAAGATAGAGAACCAAGATCCAAAACGATATGTAAAGAACACAGCTAACATAAAGCATAACATGTGCTTTTGGAGGAATGTTACCCAGGTACGGTTTCATGTGTTGTCCACATTTTGCAACAAAGACTTCTCTCAGGGTTCAAAGGGGCTAAGGTATGACTCTTCTCACACTGAATTAGCTGTGTTCATGCCACTTTTGCTCTCAACAGATTCAAATGCTAATGTCACATTGCATGCAAGTGAGAATGTAGTAGTGATCCTAAGGTGAGCCACCTTGCTGTTTCCTTTTTGTAATGCTGATTCACCGATATCTGACCTCAGCCCTTGTTTATGCTATGATTGGACATGTTCATCTGAAAATGTATAACTGCGTATACAGGGGACTGTGTCCTTTTGCTGAAACCCTAAAGGTGTTTACATAAATAAATATCACTTCTCAAAACTCTGAAGACATGAGAGGGTGTCTAAAAGTGTTAGGTTAGTTTACTCATCATGATTTATTGTGGAACAGTAAAAGCAGAACACGCAAGGTGAGTTGACACAGACAAATTCAAACAAGAAAACAGCAGAAGGGAAACAACATCAAGTCCCATTAAGTCGGTTTGTTTCCAACCCTACTGTTTTGTGCCACATTAGTTGAGAATATGTTTAAAAATGTATAATTAGCATCTAATGTCACTCGCTACTCTAATCCTTTGGAGAATCAGAGTGTTTCCACTAAAATGATGTTTCATTGGGACAGTGTGTGTGGTTGTGGATGCCCGTTGCCCAAAGTCACATTCGCCTTAATATAGACGGTACAGCTTGGCGCAAAGTGAGTCAACTAGCTCATAGCATAACATTACCTGGATAAATCTGTTCATGCTGAATGATAGTGATTTCAATAATGTTATCAATAAAATCACATTCGATAACTGTTATATTCTACAAAAGAAATGCTAGCCAGCCCTTACCTCTCTCTTAGTTTACAAGAATATTACTATCGACACTTCTGAAACCCAGCCTGGCATCGCCAGACCAATTGCAAACAGCAAGTAGTCTGGAACCTCTCCGTTAACGTTCGATTTCCGAAGGGCGTCACCAAGGGGCGCAGACCAAAATGCCTCTGGACGCAATTGGATAGGCCCTCAACCAATCATAGCTACGAAACGGGTGACACAGCACTGAGCGACAACAGGCCGTTCTACATCAGCGGCAGCCATCTTTGTTGTTGTTGAAATGCCTGTGCAGCGCTCCTCTGTACCGTCGTCGTATTCATCCCGCCTCATACTAGAGAAACGGCTGTGATTGGTCGGTCTATGTTATACCGG
This sequence comes from Lota lota, assembly GCA_026745465.1. NCBI lineage: Eukaryota > Metazoa > Chordata > Actinopteri > Gadiformes > Lotidae > Lota > Lota lota. The sequence continues at coordinate 8,979,818 of JACYXH010000802.1, read as the reverse complement.
GTAGAAATCGTTTGGTGTGGGAGGGGAGCCAGACCTTATATGCGAGATTTGTCTGGTTCCCAGGCTACCTGAAGCCCCCCCCCCCCATCACGCCACCCAGCCAGCCGACTCAGTGAGTTTGCGTCACACAGATGCACAGCTAGTCAGAGTGGACGGAACAATGTCATTGAGTTTTTGAATCTCCCGCCTACTTACTGGGAGGGGCTCAATCTTAAGGTCGGATGAGAGTGCCTCTTATTGAACCACTTTGCATTGGCAATATATATATAGTGTCTGTGTGTGTGTGTGTGTGTGTGTTCCCATGTGTGTACATAGAAAGCACTTTGTTTACTTCCCTAAGTCGTTTAGGATGGGGGGGGGGGGGTGATCGAGACATTATGGAGGTAAAGAGACAACAGCAAACCCTCCAGGGAGTCAGGTAGTGAGAAGGGAAGGTTGAAGCAAGGGATGAGAGGATAGAGGGAGAGAGGAGAGCAACAGACAGAGAGAGAGAGGAGAGCGACAGACAGAGAGAGAACAGCGACAGACAGAGAAAGGAGAGCGACAGACAGAGAGAGAGGAGAGCGACAGACAGAGAGAGGAGAGCGACAGACAGAGAGAGAGGAGAGCGACAGACAGAGAGAGAAGAGCAACAGAGAGAGAGAGAGAGGAGAGCGACTGACAGAGAGAGAAGAGCGACAGACAGAGAGAAAGAGAGAGAAGAGCGACAGACAGAAAGAGAAGAGCGACAGACAGAGAGAGAGAGAGGAGAGCGACAGACAGAGAGAGGAGTGACAGACAGAGAGAGAAGAGCGACAGACAGAGAGAGAGGAGAGCGACAGACAGAGAGAGAAGAGTGACAGACAGAGAGAGAAGAGCGACAGACAGAGAGAGAAGAGTGACAGACAGAGAGAGAAGAGCGACAGACAGAGAGAGAGAGGAGAGCGACAGACAGAGAGAGGAGAGCAACAGACAGAGAGAGAAGAGCGACAGACAGAGAGAGAGACAGTAATAGTGAGAAAGAGAGATCCATAGAGAGAGGGATGGAGCGAGGGAGCGAAAGCAAGAGTGAGAGAGAGCGAGCCCGCTGCATATACAACCCAAGAGAGAGGCGAGAGATGCTCCGGTTCTACAGAGTACTTCAGTCGTGTCTCTAAATCTCTACGCGCTCTCCTCCTGTGGGCTGGTAAATTATTCAGCAGTGCTGATTTATCACCTAGAACATCAACAACAGCGATATTATACTTGCCTTGTCTTAATGGGGGGAAGATCTGCTCATTCAATAACTTCCCACAGCAGGGGGCGTTTCCCAGCGGCCCGCGGCTCTAAAAGACAGCAGGCCGAGGTCACAGGGTGCAGCAGGTGTTGCAGGAGCAGCAGCACAAGGCAGGGGCAGTGTGGTGTCATACCTAGTGGACTGAGAGCATGGTGGCAGTATGCTATCATACCTAGTGGACTGTGTGCATGGTGGCAGTATGGTATCATGCCTAGTGGACTGAGAGCATGGTGGCAGTATGCTATCATACCTAGTGGACTGTGTGCATGGTGGCAGTATGCTATCATACCTAGTGGACTGAGAGCATGGTGGCAGTATGGTATCATACCTAGTGGACTGAGAGCATGGTGGCAGTATGCTATCATACCTAGTGGACTGAGTGCATGGTGGCAGTATGGTATCATACCTAGTGGACTGAGAGCATGGTGGCAGTATGCTATCATACCTAGTGGACTGTGTGCATGGTGGCAGTATGGTATCATGCCTAGTGGACTGAGTGCATGGTGGCAGTATGGTGTCATGCCTAGTGGACTGAGTGCATGGTGGCAGTATGGTGTCATGCCTAGTGGACTGTGTGCATGGTGGCAGTATGGTATCATACCTAGTGGACTGAGTGCATGGTGGCAGTATGGTATCATGCCTAGTGGACTGAGTGCATGGTGCCAGTATGTACACAGACGGGGTTCTACATGCTTTGGGGTGGACACACTGCTTGCTCTGTGTTTATTGAGGGGTGTTGACAACAGCGTGTATAGGATGTTTCACTAACGCTCAAAGTGGTTTCAGTTTGGATTCTTTCCAGAGCTCATTTTGGCTTTGGGTGAACATAAAACATAATCCATAAAAGTCCTAAACGCTCCTGATAAACCACACATAAATAGTACGATTCTAGCGCTATGTCAATTACTGGGACGATGAATGAGCGGATCGATATTTCTGATGCCTTTTACAACTTAAAATGATACTATTTAGTTAAGCACAGATGTATAGATTAAATCTACATTTTTTTCATGAAAGCGTTGCACAGCAAACCCATTGCTGTTTTGAATCTTGTTTATCAATCTGAATATGTCATGTCAATAGAAAGGAGAAAAGTCTTCTAATGACTGCTTATTGGAAACTCATGTCACCACATCAGCGAGCAGGGGAAATGCTCTCAGGTTACAGGGGCTTATGGGTAATGGAGTTAACAGGGCTTCAATGGAAAACACGACAAACCGCCCTGCTTGTCACGCTGGTAGCATCTACAGTTTATCTACAGTTGACTTTCAAAGCCTGTCATTAGTGGTTTGTTCAAGATGCATTTAACAGCAAGTGTGATACTTAGCAAAATCAATACAGGTTTATTAGACCTTTGTGGCTGCTGATGCTTGCTCTGCTAGTGAGCAATGCTATCAATCAGAGCCAGGGTAGGATATTGTTTTGCAGCAGCATTTTAAAGAAAGAAAAAAAGAAGCAAACAATTGCATCACTTTCATGACTCCTTGCTGGCTGTTCCAGACGTCCGGCTTCACTTGCTTCGCTGCTCATATTAGCGCTGATGGACCGCAGGCACGTTTAGCCTCTTTACGTCATCCGTTGTGTTTCACGAGCTAACCACCTGGTTGAATACTGACGGTGTTACACAGCAGCTCACCGGCCATCGCGCGGATGGGAAGGCCAAAGTGATAGCATGTTGCTTCAGGGTTGGGTCGAAGCTGTGTGCTTTGGAGGGGATACAGATGTTTACATGGCAGTCTGGGACAATGCGCACTGAGGATGTGGATCACACTGGGAATTAGAAGACTGCCATGAAGGCAACACAAAATGAAAGTCAAGAAGAAACATGCTGTATTCAAGCAGTACAAGTTCTAACCTTTTCAATCGGATTCATTTCAGTTTTGGTTTTAGGGAGGTGTACCACATGGCGATAGCAGCCTTTTATTGATGCATGGATATGTGAGCGGGAAGTGAATGAAGCAGATGAATTGCAGCTCGTAGATTCTCCAGTGTGTACATTTGTCCGCGTGATAAAGCTCGCCTTCTCTTTTCAGGAGCGGAGAGGTTTGGCGGAGCAGGTAAATGGAGCAGACAGTTGCTGCAGGGGAACGGGACTTTTACCATTAGCTTGACTGACAATCCACCTCAAACACTCTTCCCTGCCGCTGGAGACCCGGCTCTGCTTTAGACCCCTTGTTAGCCACAATGAGATACAAATACAAAATAAAACAGATTATTAATTTACAATGTGTGGCTCTGAGCCTCGTATCATATCCCACCGTCTTTCATAGAGACACTCCAATGGGACTGGCTTCCCCCGGACACTGGGGATCACTCTATTCCATTAACGTCTGTGAGTGTGTGTGTGTCTGTGTGTGTGTGTGTGTGTGTGTGTGTGTGTGTGTGTGTGTGTATGTGCGCATGTGTGTGTCTGTATGTGTGCGTGTGGATACTAAAAGGGATATTTTCTTTTATTCTTGCTTTTATTCCGAAGAAATATAATGGTTTTGGAACAGGATAAATAAACGCATAAAAGCACATAGACAATGGACCATAGCAATATAAACACACACACACACACACACACACACACACACACACACAGATGAAATAATTCCATTTCCATCTGGTAATGTTTGCTTAAGAAAACAGACAGTGGAGAAAAAAGGATGAAGGAAGGAAGGAAATGTTTTAATAAGAGAGGGATGAAGCATTAGACTGATGGGAAAGGGAAGTGAATAGTCCTCTGGTAGAAATCTTCAGATGACACACCTGGTTAGGTTTAATAGCCCCATAGGCGCCTCTCTCTCTCTCTCTCTCTCTCTCTCTGTCTCTCTCTCTTAATAATTTTTTTAAAAATTAATATTTATATTATTTTAATCAATATTTTAATATTAAATATTAATTATAACAAATATCTTTTAATTTTATTATAATTTTAAATATTTTTTTATTATAATTTTTATATTATTTTCTTTATTTTTTTTCTTTAAATATATATTTTTTTAAATTTCTTAGAACTATTTACTTTAATTTTTTAATTTTTTTTTATTTTATTTTATATAACTATTTTTTTTTATTTAATTTTATTATTATAAACCTTATAAATTTATTTTTTTGTTTTTTCTATAAAATTTTATTTTTATATTTCATTTTATTATTTTTTTATTTTAATATTTACTCTTTTCTTTTTTTAAATTCTTATTAATATATATTTTTACCTTAAATTTTTATTATCTACTACTTAAAATATAATTATATTTTATAAAATATATCTATAACCCAATAAATAAATAAAAAAATATTCTTAACTACCAATCAATTGTGATAAATAATATTAATACCCCCCTTAAAAACACTCAAAAAAAACACTAGACCATAACCCCCCCCCCCCAATACTCTCCCCCCCCCCACCCGCCACACCCCCCCCCCCCCCCCCACCCCCCACCCCCCCCCCCCCTCCCCCCCCCCCCACCACCACCACCCCCCCCCCAACAAAATAACCCCCCAACCATATATTAACGCCCCCCCCACCCCCCCCCCACCCCCCCCCCCCCCCCCCCCCCCCACCCCCCCCCCCCCCCCCCCCCCCCCCCCCCCCCCCCACCCACCAAATAATATTAAAAGCTTAGATAATGAGATTCATATGCAGATCCAGCCTGGACTGCTGCTCGCCTCAACATGTTGAGGGTATATACTGGAATAACCACTAAACCACACTTCACACCAGGATAAACCTCTTGCTCAGCATCAGCCCAAAATACATTTCATTACATGCATTAGTTTATATAAAAGAATTGGTTGGGTTAACTTTAGCCTATACTTAGTTAGAACGAGTATTCGTTCTAAGCTGGAGGTATTATCAACATCTACTTCCAACTTTTTAAAATTCCATAGACAAAACAAACATCTGGTAAAAGAGAATTGAAACATTAAATGTTTGTTTCATTTCTTCTCTAATTTGCTCCATGGTGGTGGCCGAACTTTACCCCTCAACTTCAAAATAAAGCTGTTGATTATTTTGAAGAACCTTTGACCTTCTCTTCTCAAGGTAGGACTTGTTTGTCCTCCTCTCTTGCCCGTCACCCACTCACGGTCTCAGAAGGGAGTGGGGAGTTTGAGGCAGAGGTTCACCCTTTGACCTTCCAAATGCTGACCTTTGAATATTCTAATAGCACTGCTCAAACTGCTCAAGTCCTGTTGCTGTTGCATGCAATAGCAACTGGACTCTCCCGTTGGGGGGAGATGTGCTGAGACACCTCCAGCAAGATTAAGTACTCGCAAAGTAGCAGTTTACACAAAAAGCTTTCATCGTCTGATCGTCTTAATTGAATTAGGAGCAGGCTCACAACCAATGTGCCAAGATCAAATGAAAATAGTGATGAGCAAGAAACTGGATGAAATACAAGCTACAGTTATATATGTATGCACATATACATATACACACACACACACATATATATGTGTATATATATATATATATTCATATATGATATATTACCCATATGACCCATCTCAAAACTCAAATTTAATTATTATATAGCAATTAAGGTTAGATATTGGAGCAGTTTTTCCAGACAGACAGACACACGCACACATCCCCCCCCCCCCCCCCCCCCCCCCCCCACCACCACCACCACCACCACCACCACCACTACTGTGCTTCAGCAGCACCAGCGCTAGAAGCAAGAGGATGGACAGCGCCAGCTCCTCCACAGATAAGGAAGAGCTGAAGAGCAGCAGAGTAACTTGTGTGACCGTTTCTTAATGCCAATGATGAGTCACCAGGGTTCTCAAAGTAGCGCAATACTCCAGTAACCCCACTGGAGTCATCTGATTATGTAAAACAAGAGGGTTTTTTTACACAGTGAGTTTATGTTTTATATGACAGCAACTCGTTGGGGCACGTTTGTGTTTGGTTCTTAATTGTTTGTATTGTGCAGCAGATTTTGGGAGTGAAAGACTAGTAATTGTTTGGTATTTTGATTTTCAATTTTCATCATCTATAAAGTAAGAAAAGTGATATATTTACATGTTCAAATTAAAGTCTATGTCGGGCTGATTGCAATCAGATATAATGAAGGGTTTTAAATCAAATGTAAAAACATTTACCAGAATGCTCCCATTCAAGGGTGTTGCTGAAATACAATATTTAAAAAGAAAGTAAATAAACAGATGTTTTTATGGACAGTTAAAAAATCTATATTATTCTAAACTCTCCAACTCTTTAACATAGAGCTGTTAATGAGCATTAACAGCTCTATGTTAAAGAGTTGTAGAGGGAATGTGGTAATGAACATAGAGCTATGTTCACGAACAGCTCTATGTTAAAGAGTTGTAGAGGGAATGTGTTAATGAACATAGAGCTATGTTCATTAACAGCTCTATGTTAAAGAGTTGTAGAGGGAATGTGTTAATGAACATAGAGTTATGTTCATGAACAGCTCTATGTTAAAGACTCGGAGAAGGAATGTGTTAATGAACATAGAGTTATGTTCATGAACAGCTCTATGTTAAAGAGTTGTAGAGGGAATGTGGTAATGAACATAGAGCTATGTTTGTTAACACATTCCCTCAGATCTCTTACTGTTACACACGGTCAGCAACGTCAATGGGCTGTGTATTTACTGTTGACTTAAAGCCTTTATGAGACATTTTGTTCACCCCAGGGGCCAGACACCAGGGGCCAGGCCCCAGGTGCCTGGTGTATCATACCTAGGGGCCCTGGAGCCAGGCTCCAGGGGCTAGGCTCCAGAAGCCAGGCTCCAGGGGCTAGGCTCCAGAAGCCAGGCTCCAAAAGCTAGACTCCAGGAGCTAGGCTCCTGGGGCCAGGTCAGGGGCTAGGCTCCAGAAGCTAGGCTCCAGAAGCTAGGCTCCAGAAGCTAGGCTCCTGGGGCTAGGTCAGGGGCTAGGCTCCAGAAGCTAGGCTCCAGACGCCAGGCTGCAGAAGCTAGGCTCCAGGATCTAGACCCTGTCCCTATACTGTCTTAAGAAGGAATAATGTCTCCTTTTGGACTGTAATGTTACCAAATCCATTAGACTTTGACAGCAACCTGCTTGTTAACTTTCTTTTATAACTTATGCGCGGCGGAGACATAAGCTGTTAACTGTGATGCGCATCCCATCATCTTAAAGCTTTCTGTCTGGCCAATAAAAGAACACGGGGCTACTTCTTTCACCTTGTGTTTCGCTCCCAGAAACATTCCTTCAAAACACGAGAGAAACCTTTTTTTGTAGCATTTTTTTCAACTAGAGTCAATTGCTGCTTTAAAGCGGTGTTATATATTTATTTTTCTTTTCTTTTTTCCCCGCATCTCCGAGTGTGGAAGACAAATAAAGGAAGGTGGGCGTCTAGGAGATGGCTGTTTTTTTTGGTTGTTGCAGTATTGGACATCACTTAATCCCCATCATGGGTTAATGTCACTGTGATGGTGTTGTGCTTTGCAATTACCTCCCACTCATACATCGTAGAGACAGACAGGGACGAGAGCAGATGCTGTTGCTATGAAGATGGATTGCAGTGAACTTAATATGGATCCACTCTGCCGCAGAGATAGCATTGAGACACACTCAGGCACATTTCTTTTTGGGGGTTTGAGAAAGTGAAATACTTTGTCTGTGTTTTGGAAGATTATGAATATGTCTGTTTGTTTATGTTCAGTTTATGTGTGTTCATGTTAGTGTGTGTGTGTGTGTGTTGGTTTGTAGGATGATGAGTATGAGTATGACGATGATGATGATGATGTTTATGTGTATGTGATTGCTGTGTTGTGTGTTTCTATGTTTCGCTAGGCATAAATGTATATGTATGTATAAGTACATATACCTACATGTGCAAATGTGAGTCTGTGATTGGGTCTCTGAGCTGTTTTTAAGATCTACAACCTCTGTGTGTGTGGGCGTGTGTGTGTGTGTGCGTGCGTGCGTGTGTGTGTGTGCGTGTGTGGGGGCGTGTGTGCACTTCTCTTTTACAGCATTTTTGTGCCATGTTGGTTTCCTGTACATGTTTCCTGCGTGCGTGTGCATTTGTGTATGGAGTTGTGTGTGCGTGTGGTTTTTGGACGTTTTGTGTGCATGAGTGTGGTGTGGAATGTGTGTGTGTGTGTGTGTGTGTGTGTGTGTGCGCGTGTGTGTGTGTATCTATATGTGTGTGTGTGTGTGTGTGTGTGTACGTGTTTGGGTGTGTGTGTGTGTGTGTGTACGTGTGTGCATGTGTGCGTGTGTGTGTGTGTGTGTGTGTGCGTGTGTGTGTGTGTGTGTGTGTGTGTGTGTGTGCATATTGCATGACTGTCTCATTGATCAGCCGGGCTATGCCCACAGTTTCAGCTGGGTGCTTTTCTATTAGCCTTCCTGGATGGAAAGCCTCATTCTGGTCACAATGTGATTCCGCGTCCCCAAGAAGCCCAACACCTTGAGGACTGCATTTCACTTTTTCTGTTTTGCCTGCCAATAAAAAAACAAATAGTTTTTGGATTCTTTATTTATTTATTATTGTTTTTCCTGGAAGTTGCAACAGGGGTTTTACAGTGTGGGCCAAAACAACTATAGCGAAAACTTTATAGAAATATACATGGTATTTTCAAACATGCCAATTTTGTAAGTATTTTTTGGCTTAGCAGAAAGCAGAGAAAGTTTCCTTTCACCTACTCCCTGCTGGTTACTGCTATCTTAATACCCTAGTCTTGTCTCATCCCTGGGAACACAACCAACATGGCAACCAACAGACGGTGTGAAGGAAGACGCTAAGCAGCCACACATACTAAAATAAATACAATTTCGCTTTAATTTTTTAACCAGAGATTCAAGCTGGGTTATCTATATATGGAGCAGATAAATGATCTAGAAAGACAGATAGAAAACAATAAAAAATGGATGCCGGCAGTAGCTGTGAATGGTGCACCCTAGCTATGTGTCTCCTGGTCAGTGGATTGAGAGAAACATGATGTGTTCCTTACAACCTCTTCTCAGAAGGCTGGCGCTCTTGAATCATACATAGCCCACATACAAGGTCAAATGGTCTAAGTACACTTCAAACCATTGTGCGTGGATTGTATGTGCGTGTGTTGGTGCGTGTGTGTGTGTGTGGGTGCGTGTGTGTTTGTGTGTGTGTGCGTGTGTTGGTGTGTGTGTTTGTGTGTGTGTGTGTGCGTGTGTTGGTGCGTGTGTGTTTGTGTGTGTGTGTGTGTGTGTGTTGGTGCGTGTGTGTTTGTGTGTGTGCGTGTGTGTGTGTGTGTGCATGTCTGGGTGTGTGTGGGTGTGTGCGTGCGTGTGTAAGCATGCATGTATGTTTGTGTGCAGGTGGAGCGCAAGAATGACTGAAGAATGGAAGAGGTAAAAGAAGATGTGCAAAGAGGTAATCTATAGCGGAGGAAGGTCTACGAATAAGGCAGGAACTAGGATGGAAGGAAGGAAGGACGGAAGACAGCAGGGAAGGAAGGAAGATTAAATGTGTGAAATTTAAAGAAAGACACAAGAGAGGCAGTGTGGCAATGGGAAGGTCAAGTCACATGCATTTCTACAACCCTTCATCACAATTACAGCGCTGCAAGGCCCTGGCGCTGCCCCAAGAGACCTAAGAGGACAACAAACAACCGCTGTAATGACCACATTGTACAACACAGAATCACACAGATCCCTGAGTAAGAGCGTCAAGTCCAGTCATTATCATCTCTGAGTGTGGAGCAATACCTCCACAAGATTGAAAGGTAACCTTTTCTCCATTTGGTAGAACGTGACCCACCACCTCCCAGAATGCCTTGCTTCTTTTTCAGTCCGTGACACCTTGACTTGCCCGTGGTAGATGGTAGGTAGTGGGGAGAGGATAGTATGTACAACAGGATGGCAGCTGCTCAGGAGGTAGAGCAGATCAACTGGAAGGCTACTGGTTTGAATCCCTGGCTGCTTCTTTTCAAATGTCAAGGTGTCCCTGACCTCAACTCAACTGTTCCAGCCGACCTGGCTGTGTCCTTGTATTGTGGACACTGCTGTTGCTTATTATTGCATGAATAGGTGAATGTGAGGCAGTCATCTTGATTGGTCGCAGGCTAGAGAGAAACATTTGTGACAGACTCGTCACGTAACTTTATCAGTCATGTCACATCTGATCTTGTGTGACTGGGCATGGTGCTTTGATCCCAGTCTACTTTCACTCATGTAGCAGACACAACGATGTGGTAAAGTTTCACTTCGGGACACATCAAGCAAAAACACAAAAAGCTGCCTTTAATTGTTTGTATCTTCTTCAATGTGTGTGTGTGTGTGTGTGTGTGTGTGTGTCAGCAATAACATGTCCTCAAATCTTCCCAATATGTGTGTGTGTCTGTGTGTAGAACTGTGAGAGAAGATGACAGTTATTAGCACAGGGAAAATATCTCTCTCGTCTTTTATTTATTTTGTATTCACTTTCCTTGCGGTTGGGTTATTTATTATTGACGCAGAGAGTGGATTTGATCTGTGTGTGTTCACAGCACTATAGAGAGACGGGGGTGTTGTGGGACAGGAGATAAAGCTAATGTCACTCCCAGCAAACAAGGGAAGATCGGAGGAAAGGTGGATGATATCATAACGTTGGGACTAGCTGAGGTGTCAAGAAAAAGAAGAATAAGTAATAGAGAAGGGAAGAAGAACTTTCAATAATGGTTACTGTAAATGAATGAAATGAATTGCAAATTAATGGACAAAAAAACAAGGAAGGTAGGCAGCAGAACTGGAAAGTGCACACTCACGACCTTATTTGCGCTGGAGTTGTTTCCCTTGCAACAACTGGTCATTTGTAACGATAGTGAAAGTCATTTGTCTTAACCGCATGCAAAATGATCTGAAATTTCTAAAGAAAAAAACACTCACCTTTTCCTACCACAATATCCTCTCAGGCCTGTGCATCTTACATCTATTGTCAGTAAGGGGTGTTTTTTCGGAAGGAACACTGCGTACCAGGGTGTTCTGACAGAATGATCCATAAAGGGTTTTAATCTGCTTAACCATTAATCAAATTCAATTTGCACATTCCCATAGGCTGACGCAGTGCTGTCGAACATGGCAATTTCAGCAGTGAGACACAATCCTTCATGTGGTATTGTTGACGAATTGTGACGTGTCGTGTTGGAAAAGTTTGACTAGCTCAGCTGAGTACCCTGGAGTACCCTGCACAAACTGAGGCAATGGAAGCCCAATGTGGTGCCTTGATCTGGTCGCTTGGTCAGTGCAAACACAGCGATTCTGATTTTGTTTCACTGTTAGTATATGGGGGCCTTTAGTTCTATGGGAAAGTGAGGAGGATTTGAGACAGTACTAAATGAAAGCTATTGCCAGGTTCAGATGCTATCATCACAATATCCTTGTTGCACAAACACTAAGGCTGAGAGTAAAGCCTTTGTGTTTTCTTGTGTCTTGTGTTCGACAATGTAAGCAAATGTAGCTCTTTGCTTATCATTACAAACAAGGGGCTTATTTAAACAATATAGCCTGATAAGGTAGGCCATGCATCTTATTTAGGTGCACAAACTCACACACAGCGGTACACATTCATACTAAAGTATACGGACACACACACATGCGTCCATGCCCACACACGCACACGTCCACGCACACATAAACAAACATTCGCACGCACACATATAAACGCACATTCTCACAGACATACACACGCTCGTTTCCACCCACACACGCAGATCCACAAAGACCCTAGATTCACAGCTGTTCTAGCTAGTGAAGCTCCTCTGAGCAGAATGAACTGTGATATCCACGATGACAAAAAGCTTTCCTCCTTCCTCCTCTCTCCCTCACAGTCCATTCCCCAGCCTCATGCTACCTCCTAACCTCTCCTCTTCTCCTCCTTCCTCCTCTCTCCCTCACAGTCCATTCCCCAGCCTCATGCTACCTCCTAACCTCTCCTCTTCTCCTCCTTCCTCCTCTCTCCCTCACAGTCCATTCCCCAGCCTCATGCTACCTCCTAACCTCTCCTCTTCTCCTCCTTCCTCCTCTCTCCCTCACAGTCCATTCCCCAGCCTCATGCTACCTCCTAACCTCTCCTCTTCTCCTCCTTCCTCCTCTCTCCCTCACAGTCCATTCCCCAGCCTCATGCTACCTCCTAACCTCTCCTCTTCTCCTCCTTCCTCCTCTCTCCCTCACAGTCCATTCCCCAGCCTCATGCTACCTCCTAACCTCTCCTCTTCTCCTCCTTCCTCCTCTCTCCCTCACAGTCCATTCCCCAGCCTCATGCTACCTCCTAACCTCTCCTCTTCTCCTCCTTCCTCCTCTCTCCCTCACAGTCCATTCCTCAGCCTCATGCTACCTCCTAACCTCTCCTCTTCTCCCCTTTCTCCCACTTACCTCCTCGCTTACCCACTTCTAGTAAATACACACTGTGTACTGTGACCCTTTCATCGCTCTATTGATCTGTCATCCATCCATCTCCCTCTCTCTCTCTCACACACACACACACACACACACACACACACACACACACACACACACACACACACACACACACACACACACATTTTCTCACCTCTGCTTAGAAAAACTGGCATGTCTCTTGAGAAAGGGAGAGATAGAGAGATAGAGACAGCAACAGAGGGAGGTAAAGAAAGGCTGAGGACTTTGCCCTTTACCCAACACTCTGGAAACTGGGCTTTGATAAATAAAGTGTATTATGTTGTCCCGTTTGAACCATCTCCCCAGTGTGCAGGGACAGCAATCTACTGCCATGTAGAACCTGATGTTGGGTTTACTTTGGGAAAAGTGGGATGGTGTATATTGTTTTTCTCTTTAGTGAATTGTCACTGTTTGCAAGCACTTGGACCAGTGCAGTGTAGAGCACACTTAATACACACACACACACACACACACACACACACACACACACACACACACACACACACACACATTAGCACACCTACGCTTACACAAGCCCTCTCAATTAATCATGTTGTACTACAGCACTATCTATTGTATGCTAACATAATGGAGAAGAGTGATAAACCACTTCCCTTTTCTCTGTGAGCCTGTTTAGATAGAGAGAGAGAGAGAGAGAGAGAGAGAGAGAGAGAGAGAGAGAGAGAGAGAGAGAGACGGCCAAGATGGAGGGGAGAGGGGGAGAGGGGGAGAGGGGGAGAGGGGGAGAGGGGGAGGGACAGGTGTGTGCGTTAGAGACGGTGACGAAGGTGAGAAGAACGGACGCAGAGGGAGGGAGACAGGAGGAAGGTGACGAAGCAGAAAGCAATGACACAAGACACAAGGATAGAAATGAAGATACAGAAAGAGAAAAGCCACATTCACACCCCTGAATGAAAGTGGAAGAGTTATATTAGCGCCACATTATTCATGATTCACACTCTGAAGGGGCTATTTGTACCTGGACGTGCCTGAATAGACAGAAGACAGAATGTACGCATGGATGTGAAGAGGTTAGCATGATATAAATCAATACAAACTACCTGGGGTTGACGTGCATGAGTGTATTTTCACATAAAACATGGAGGATACAATGTAAGGGACATGTAAGGGTCCGGAAGTTCTTCCCCGACCACTGGGTGTGATGTGCAATCACTGGCCTCGACCCTGGACCTCTTCATACAGGTTGGAACAAGATGGTGATTTTTCACTGCATGGATGAATAAGGTCTTGAATGGTATTGTGGTTTGGTTTTTCCACACTGGCAGGCTGCGATGTTCAATTATTCTGCGCCATATAGAATGTACCTGAATGTTCTGCGCAGGTTCATTCTTCTGGGTAAGCACAACAGATCTATTGCTTTTGTCCCCAAATGACTACTTTTTTATGCTGGTAATATTTGAGTATATCAATGGGAGAGAAAAGGGCAAAGTTAGAGAGAGAGAGAGAGAGAGAGAGGGCAGGACAGCACTAGAGACGGGGAGAGTGTGGCAAAGCTAGCAAGAGAGAGAGTTGTCTTTCCATTATGGTGCAGGTGCTGCTTATCTGCTTCCTGCATTATTCTTTATCTCTTCTTTTTTACACATCAGACATCTGTTGTCTGAGCAGAATACAAAACGAATTGTGCGTGTACTTTCCATCCAGTTCTGTGTATAATTTTGCAGCAAGGAAGATATATAGACATATAGATAAATGTAACTTTTACATTTATCAATTTACCTTGATCTTTGAATCAAATTAGAACAGCTGCCAAACTGTTGCTCTCACTTATGCTGGGGAAAGACTACAGGATAGTTGGGCAGCTTCTGACCAGATTTGCACCTTCCCAACAACCGGGGGAACCGTTAGGCCCATGGCGGGGACTCAAAGGTTGGCCCGGGCAGCACCGATAATATCAAATGAAGGAGCGGAAGAGTAGATGAGTGATGAATAAAAACCTATTTTTAGGACACTTCTAGACAGCAAAGTATTTTATTCATCAGCATAATCATAATAATCATAATCATAATCATGGGAAGATGCTGGCAGCAATGATTCTTATAGGGAAACCTTCACATGGTGGGCAGTAAGTACAAAGGAAACAAAGGTGAGGGGGAGTGACCATCGTGGAGAGTTTAGGATTGGCTAGGGCTGAAGTCAGCCATGGCGGGAGAGACCAAGTTAAATTGTAATACACTATGGGTGAAGTTGACATGTCTGCAAGGCTGCACGCAAGGCTACAAGACAGTTAAAGGAATCGACACAACAAAGACGTCAGTCGATTGGCGTGGCCTCAGTATCAGACTTCCTGGCTACAGTGGCGATGCAAAATGCAAACTATCTTAACACCTTTCAATTAGAGAAAGGAAGGGAGACATCTCTAGGTCCAAGGAGAATGTATACAAATTCCTTTTCAATTGACTAGTTGTTATATAAACATGGTCTATATTATTTGTATTTAATTGTATATTATAGTTACGATTAATATTTCCACGACAGTGAGGAACGAGATTAACGAAGTAAACCATTGTGAGAGGCTGCGAACAACAGCATAGAGCAGAAAGAGAGAGACAGAGAGAGAGAGAGAGAGAGAGAGAGAGAGAGACAGAGCGAGAGACAGAGCGAGAGAGACACAGAGAGAGAGAGAGAGACACAGAGAGAGAGAGGCTGCGAACAACAGCATAGAGCAGATGGAGGCAGAGACAGAAACAGAGACAGAGAGAGAGCGAGAGAGAGAGAGAGAGAGAGAGAGAGAGAGAGAGACAGAGCGAGAGAGACAGAGAGAGAGAGAGAGAGAGAGAGAGAGAGAGAGAAAGAGACAGAGACAGAGAGAGAGAGAGAGAGAGAGAGAGAGAGAGAGAGAGAGAGAGAGAGAGAGAGAGAGAGAGAGAGAGAGAGAGAGAGAGAGAGAGAGAGAGACAGAGAGAGAGAGACAGAGCGAGAGAGACACAGAGAGAGAGAGAGAGAGAGAGAGAGAAAGAGACAGAGACAGAGAGAGAGAGAGAGAGAGAGAGAGACAGACAGACAGAGAGAGAGAGAGAGAGAGAGAGAGAGAGAGAGAGAGAGAGAGAGAGAGAGAGAGAGAGAGAGTGAGAGGTAAGGGGCATGGTGCCAAGGATGAATGTGAAACCTTAGTCATGTTTGTGTCTGAGATGTAAGAGGAGAGAGGAGAGGAGAACAAGATAGAATGATGGATGTGAACTGGATGTGAACTGTGCACCAAATCAACATCAACATCAACATCAAAGGACCAGGAAGTGAATCAACAGGATATGACTGATAATGTTGTGTGATCACACGCTGCATGTGAGAGACAGCGAAAGATTAAATATCTATCTATATATATTAGCAGTGAAGTAACAGCAGATTTGTTGAGTCTCTATGTTTGTGTCAAGACATATACTATATTAAATGGGCAGAGTATAAGTTGCTGTGTGTGTGTGTGTGTGTGTGTGTGTGTGTGTGTGTGTGTGTGTGTGTGTGTGCGCGCGTGCATGTGCACGTGCGAGTGTATTTGTGTGTGATTACGAAATATCTTATGCGGCACATAGCATTGACTATCCGTACATTTTGTTTGTCAATTTAACACACACACACACACACACACACACACACACACACTTGTACTGTGTCCACAAAAGCACACAGCATGTAAACGGAACAATGTCAAATGCATTAGAGACAAGTGCTCTTGTAGCTCTCTCAGCTTCAGAGTAAATTCAATTATTCAAAGCAATTAATGCTGCTGAGGCCCGAGCTATTTCTCTGTCTTCATCGTATTACCTCCCCCTATCTCCCCTTGCACCCCTCTTCATCATGCGCCCCACTGTACCAGGGGTCAGCAATCTCCCAGTCCCAAGCAGCATGCCCATGCCTTCAGGCTCCTTTCTGCTCTTCCTGAATGTGTGCATTCACCGTAACATCTCCCATTCCTCACTGTGACTTTCCCCTATCACGCTGGTTCCCCCTGCTACTGATGCTATTCTATCTTGTCATTGTTTACAGTATTGCTGCATACACACACCTGTAAACATACATATTGCACACCCCTCTCCCCCCCCCCAGATTGCTGTCCACTCTGTTGTTGTGGAAGAGGAAGAACAAATCAGGGTTTTTTTAGGAGATCATAGATTACATATCTAGTATAACTTATCAGTCCCTTCTGCTTTCATTATGTTGCCGTTATTTCCTGTTGCTATACAACAAGATACTTTCTAGATTGGATTTTGTACTATTTACAGCCTGGGACAGAAAAATTTGTAACTCAGAGAAAAGCATGATTTGATACAATTGGTAGACAAATCTGCTCACCCACAAGCCTCTTACAGACAATCAATCCCAGCAAGTGGCCAACTACAAAACAGGGGAAGCCAGGTGTCGGGCTAAACCCACGAAACATTACCATAAGTGTGCCATTGAAAGTACCAGGCAGCGTGAGTGTCTCCATCAGTGGTGCTGAGGGCATGCAGGTCGCACAGGGATTGGACAGCATGATGGATCTGCCACATGACGCATCTTGCCGAGAGTATTGGCGGCCATGCCGGAGCGGCAGGCAGCCATGCAGAGAGAAACAGCTGGGGGCGCTCTAGGTCCAGTCGGCAGCCCAGACACATGGCACAGCTGGGCCTCCCGAATGACCAGGACTACTGCTCCTTGCTCCACTCCACCAGCAATACAACTGCACCAGATGGTGGAGGATGAGCCCTACCTGGAGGGGTTCCTGACATTGGCTGGCCGGCAGGTGGAAAAGTACGCTGTACGTCTCCGCCTGGGATCCCTGGGCATATACATATGTAAAGAATAAAGTACGCCACCTGGCAGGTCAGGCTGAGGACCATGCCACCGCAGGACAGGCTGAGCCCTGAGGACCATGCTACCCCAGGATAGGCTGAGACCTGAGGACCATGCCACCGGACGCTGCAGGACAGGACAGGCTGAGCCCTGAGGACCATGCTACCCCAGGATAGGCTGAGACCTGAGGACCATGCCACCACATGCTACAGGACAGGACAGGCTGAGCCCTGAGGACCATGCTACCCCAGGATAGGCTGAGACCTGAGGACCATGCCACCGGACGCTGCAGGACAGGACAGGCTGAGCCCTGAGGACCATGCCACCACATGCTACAGGACAGGACAGGCTGAGCCCTGAGGACCAAGCCACCAGACGCTGCAGGCACGGTTGGGGGATGGAGACAAACCGCCCACCTTGTCCCAGCGAACACTGGATGCCTGTCACGCGCTGGTCGCGGTGGAGGACTATGGAGTGGGACAGTCTCCGAGCTAGCTGGTGAGGATTCAAGGAGGGGAAATACCTAGCAATGGTGGATGTTGGTTGTATCTTGGGCTACAATCTTTGATCCATCAAGACCTGGTCCAACTCAGGGCTTTGGTGGAGGCATTAGTGGTGACAAGCAGGTGCATGCATGGTGATATTCATGAATTAAGTATTAAGGAAAAACACATTGAGTAAAGGTGGTGGTTCATTTCCCAGTGGATGCACCGCATAACTGTTGGTAATGGGATTGACCAGGACCTCTCAGGTCAGTGGGCTGCGCTCATCAACGGGGACATCAGGGTCCTCAGTGTGCATGGTCGTCCGAAGCTGTTAGCCAACAGGTGGCCCAGAGAGGAGTCCTGTGGAGAGCTTCCCCTCCAACAGTCTTTTGACAATGCTCATTCCCATCTTGGTGGATGGGGACCTGCGGTCTAGAGGGACTCGTAACAAGTTGGTGATGTTGATTGCAAGGTTGAGCGCTCTGACATTGAAGGGGTCAAACAAGATCTAGACCAGTGGTTCACAACCAGTGTGCATTGAGGAAAGAATAAGTATGCCATGACATTTTGTGGGATTCATACATAATCCAGACATAGTTTACTAATATAATTGCTATTATTTATGATTTGCTCTTTTTTGGTATACAATTTACTGTGGGTGATAAATTGTCCATATACCTATACAGAGAAGGATCAGGCAAGATTTAGGCTATATTTAAACCTTCTGTGTGCAAAATTTGAAATAAAGCAACTTAACGTGACAACGCAGAAATGTATAGATTCTTTACAGATTCAGCATGATACATCATTGCCAATGAAAACCAGAAGTGCATTCCTGTTGGTGGCAATGGGGCAGGAACCCGGCAGGAAACTCAGCCAGGGCGGAGGTAGGATGAATTTCTTACGATGCGATGAAAATGAACATGGAGGTAGAACAGCAGAGCAGTGGATGGCACTGCTCTTAGAAGGACCTGCACTGCATTCACCAGTGAAGAAAGGAGGACAGTGGCTTCTCGACATCTCAGACAGCGTAATGACTTTAAAGTAAAGAGCTGCACTGGAACAGCCGTGCACCTGTGGGCTGAACAGGCTGGGTGGAGCCTGGTTTCTGCTCCACAGAGCAGGTCAGCCGGGTTATGATTCACCTCGGTTCCAGCAGTCCTACCACATTACAGCGGAACAACAGTTCAGTTCAGAGCCTGGGCCGGACGCAGAAGCTGCTAGGTCATGTCATGTCTCCTGCTATGGTACAGAGCTACCCAAGAGAAACACGTTTGCATGAGTGGATAAAGCTTTCAGAGGGGATTTCAATAAGTCGATTTCTACAGCGGACACGCTGTTACCCACGGGGAACAGTTTGAACAGTGCTGGCAGAGTTTGTGTTCGCTGTTAGCCAATCAAGCTTTTTTTCCCGCCTCCAGCTAAATGATTGGTTTGAACAAAGACGAAGCGGAAGAAAGCGATTGCCTCGTTGTCACAGATTAGAGCTTCAAACAGACAGTGAGACTAGGTTATGATCGACATATTGTTTGCACACCACATTTATATCAGTCTTTTGATGTGCTGGTTATGTCAATGAGGCCAGCTACTGAAGACATGAAAAGCCAGGTTGGGTATTTATGGAGGTATCTGGTCCACGAAGCCCTTTATAGTTTTTTGGTAGAGAAGGTCGATGAATGGTCTGGTCTTTCTCCCACACACACACATACATACACACACACACACACACACACACACACACCAGCAAATATACAATTTGGGGAAAGAATGACTACACAAAAAGAGAATGGTGGGATGATGGCTCTTGCATCATACTAACCCTAATGTAATTATGTGTTTATTGTATTGTCCTCAAAACTCCCATATTCCAACATTAGGAATTTGCATTTGGTCTGGGATGCCCTTGTTATTCATCTCCTCCTTTTGCCCACCATCTGCCAGCCTTAAAGCCACCTCTTCTTCAGGGGGCATTGTCCTGCCGGGCAGTTACTAAAGACATCCACGAGGGTCAGATGGGAGAGGGGACAGGCATCCGGTCCATAAGGCTTGGTTGTGAGGAGAGAGGAATTCTGTTTCCCTGTTGCTACCCCTGAGAGTGATTGCTAAGAACAGACTCTTGCTCACAATGCTGATAGCGGTCCCTGCATTAGTAGACTCTTAATGAACAGATGGATGACCTCCATCTGTGAAGCTATGTGCACAGGGCAGAAGCTACTAACAGGTGTAGCACACCTCGTTGCTAGTCAAATGAAGATGGGTATTTTTGTGCAAAGTGGGAGGCACTTAAAACCTTTTTGTACAGTGTAGCCTCCTTAGTGGAGCTCAGGCCAAAGTTTTAGTCCCATGTACATGTAGAAGCCCTCTAAAGAGCAAGGGAAAACTCCCTTAAATGATCAGGCAGGAACCTTGAGAAGCAACACAGAGAGAGGAATCCCTCCTTCCAGGATTGGTAAGGAGTGCAATGGGTGTCATAAATGACATAATGGCAGCATAAAAAGGAAAATAAGAAAAAGCAAATGAAAACATGAATGAATAACATGCATGGTGGTGTAGAGCTGCTGGTTACTGGGTAAGCTGGTAGTCAGGTAATCAGGTAGGCCAGGCATCTGGTCATGATTACAGCAAGACACTAAAACAAAGACAGCATTGTGGGTGTATGGGACAGGGGGGGTAAGGGCATTGATTTATTTTTGTCAAGTATAATTCTCATTAAAAACATTTATCATTTGCACAAATATATTCATGTAGGCCAATAAAACAAATGTAACTATTTTACAGGAATGTTTCTTTTCCGGTAAAAAATGGTATATGTCTCTAAATCTCAGTCTTGGTCATGAAAGAACACATTTTGCCAGATGGTAGTATCTGGGTGGCTTACAATCACGTACCCGCAACACACACACTAGCACACAGACAAACACACACAAACCCACATGCACACGTGCACACAGACAAACACACACACACACACACACACACACACACACGTGCACACACGCACAGGGTTCTACCTAGGCTATTTCCTGCTGTTGACAGTTTGTCATTTGTTACATAGACATCTCTTCTCCTTGGCTGGAATATGTTTTGGCCAGTCTGCTTAATAAATAAAACTATCAGGGCAGAGAAAAGGGAGAATTGTGGTAAGAAAAAATGGAGAGCGAGAGAAAGAATGAAGGGGTAGAGATGACGGTACTGCATCTGACTGACTTTTCAGATTTTATTATGGAATTTGTATGGTTCTTTGTGTTTTAACATTCCAACATTAGGATTCTGCTGAGTGGCCCACTCAGCAGTATTATTTTTCACTTTGGGTTTAAATTTGAATGGAGATGGATGATTTAGTAATACACAGGGACAATTGGATAAAAAGCCAAACAACATGGAGAATAAATTAATGAATGGATAAACTGACAAATAAGATGGATAAATGATTGGGAAAAAGAAGAATGGATTCATGAGAGGCACACTGCAGAGAGGTGGAAAGATGAAGACTCGTAAGAAGGACTGTGAAAGCCATCACACGGACTCACACTGCAATTAATATGAGCAAAGAAGAAACTCAACACGTACGAGACTGATGGGACAATGAGAGAGAGAGACGGAGAAAGAGTTGATCTACATCTAGGATGGATGGACGGGTGGTTGGATGAATGAGTTCTTCTGCACTGTGACAAGATGCTCTTTGATTGACCAAAACACGACAGCAGGGGAATAGGAGGGAGTCAGGGAAAAGGGTGAAGGGAGGGACCAAATGACAAAAGGGAGGGCAAGAGAAAGTGAGGTTGGAGAGGAAAAGAGAGAGGGGCATCTGGTGAGATGATGAATAGAGAGAGAGAGAGAGAGAGAGAGAGAGAGAGAGAGAGAGAGAGAGAGAGAGAGAGAGGTATAGACAGAGAGAGAGAGAGAGGTAGACAGAGAGAGAGAGAGACAGAGAGACAGAGAGGTAGAGACAGAGAGAGAGAGAGAGAGAGAGAGAGAGAGAGAGAGAGAGAGGGAGAGAGAGAGAGAGAGAGAGAAAAAGAGAGAGAGAGATAGAAAGAGAGAGAAGACACCCAGTGTAATGAGAATGAGCGAATGAGAGAGGCAGAAGGAAGAGGGAAAGGTGCAGTGAGGAATAGACAAAGTGCATTTTGAGATGGAGAGATGAGGGAAGAGGAGAGACACAGTTCATCATGTTTCCTGTCTCACTTTGAGAAGAAGAAGGACAAAGTCTAACCAGAATTTATAGCCGGTGGCTGGTGGCTGGAATGAGGCGGCGGGGTATAGATCATTACCGGGACACGGATACACCCCTCCACACCTGGGCCAGCTCGCTCCCCTCCGGCTCTACTGATCCATCCCCGTGAGAACACACCCAAGCCCCCCCCCCCCCCCCCCCCCCAAACTACCACCATGACGCCTGGTGACCCTGCAAGATGATGCGGACACAGAGTCAACAGATTCCAATACTACTAACAATACGTGTTTGAGGATGATGCATGTATTTGCTCACGACGGGGATGTCAGAGACATCAACTGTGTGAAGTGAAACCTGTGTATTTGCTCACGACGGGGATGTCAGAGACATCAACTGTGTGCAGTGAAACCTGTGTATTTGCTCACGACGGGGATGTCAGAGACATCAACTGTGTGCAGTGAAACCTGTGTATTTGCTCACGACGGGGATGTCAGAGACATCAACTGTGTGCAGTGCAACCCGTGTATTTGCAGAAATGTGGTTCAAATTGAAGAACAACTCATGTGATGATGGACAGGCATTAGGGGCTCATTTCAAACTACCCTAACCTACGAGATAATCAGCCCCAACACGGCTGCTGCATGATCCACTAAACATCCAAATGTCACCACTCCCATAACACGGCAAGTTGTAGTAGCAAGATACTAAATCTTTAGTTAATACCGTTATCGTTGAGGGATTTCGGATAGACAGACTTGCAGGCAGGTGAACAGGCAGGTAGGTAGATACAGCCATGGAGAGAGACAGACCAGTGGAGAAGTGCCATGGTAGTGAACCAGCGGCAGATCCTTTTGGCTGAATACCAGCAAATTAGAGATCCTAGTGGCTGTTGTTGGCTCAGTACACTAAGGAGAGTACATCAGACTCCATTATCATTATAGTGATTCACAACAGATGGCTTTGCAGGAAGAGAGAGAGAGAGAGAGATGAGAGTGTAATAATTAATGCGTTGAGTGGTCGAGGAAGGAAAGCATGGGAGAGAAGGGGCTGGATGAATGGGCGAGATGGAGGACGATGAGCTAGATGGAGAAGAATGAAAAGGTAAAATGGAGTGTGTTGAAGAGAGAGGAGATCCAGGATGAAAAGATTGTAATTGCCTCCAGGGGAGATCCTGATTGTAATGACTATAATAAGGTTACATGATTAATTATTGTAATGACTGTATAATCATTGCGGAAATATGTGGAAAAAAAAGAATGTCTCTATACTGTGCCCGCCTCTCTCTCGGAAAGAACCCACACGTCCATAATTCAATGCCTAATTATTCAATTGAATAGCTCATACCTCGTTGTATGGAGATAGACAGTGTATGCTTTGTATAAAAAGAATGATTATTTTACATTTAAATTCTCTCTGCCTCTTCCATTTAACCCCAGGGCTCCACTGAAAATGCTGCATCACATGGGCATCACATGGGCATCATCATCACATGGGCATCACATGGGCATCAGCATCACATGGGCATCACATGGGCATCATTATCACATGGGCATCACATGGGCATCACATGGGCATCAGCATCACATGGGCATCATCATCACATAAAGCATCACATGGGCATCAGCATCACATGGGCATCACACGGGCATCAGCATCACATGGGCATCATTATCACATGGGCATCACATGGGCATCAGCATCACATGGGCATCACACGGGCATCAGCATCACATGGGCATCATTATCACATGGGCATCACATGGGCATCAGCATCACATGGGCATCACACGGGCATCAGCATCACATGGGCATCATTATCACATGGGCATCACATGGGCATCAGCATCACATGGGCATCACATGGGCATCACATGGGCATCACATGGGCATCACATAGGCATCAGCATCACATAAAGCATCACATGGGCATCACATGGGCATCACATGGGCATCATTATCACATGGGCATCACATGGGCATCAGCATCACATGGGCATCAGCATCACATAAAGCATCACATGGGCATCAGCATCACATAAAGCATCACATGGGCATCAGCATCACATAAAGCATCACATGGGCATCACATGGGCATTAGCATCACGCCAAACACTTTTTTGAACATTGGAAATAATCAGTGTACAAAGAACGATGTCATCCTTCATGAATGAAAGTGGTGAGTTGACGCTGGCTTTAGCAGTACGGTTGAGGACCGTCCATTCATTATTATAGCAGCACTTCCCAGCCTGACTCAGAGGCTGACGGGACGGTTTCTATCCACTAGAACCTCCATCCCCGCGTGTCAGTTTGGACACGATGACAGCACACTGCTCCGTCGCCCCCTGCTGGACAGGTGGACCACAGCTGAGATGGCTCCATGTTATTAAAGTCATTCATGTGCAAGAAAGGAAGAGTCCAGCTGGGGGTCACAGGGTCGCAGGAAAACGGAGAGGAGAGGAAGTGGGCGAGAGAAGAGTGTTTTAATGGAAACCAAACGCCCCCCCCCCCCCCCCCCCCCCCCCCCCGACCCCCACCACCACCTTAGTCATCCTTGCCCTCAGTGGTGCTTCAGGGCTGTCCTTCTGAGTTAACCAACTCCACGTGAAGCTATTTGCAGACCGCCTGCACGACTGGTCATTTCCTTTCCGTCTGTTATGTTAAATTACTCTTTGGTGTTCTTTTTATTGTTCTACTTGTGTGTGTGTTTCCAGTTAATAGACCCAGTCTTGGTGGTGTACACAAGAATGATTCCAGTAACAAATGAGTTGTGTTGTGTTGTGGGAGTTGTGTTGTGCCTAGACAGGATGACAGGAGGTCTGCTCAGCATTAGGAGGAAAGTCCTAAAGTGGCGCAAAATGAAGGACGTTTTGTTTAGAACATTAGACATTTAGACATTTTAAATGTAAAAGTAAAATGTCAAAGTCAGTATTATATCTTTGCATGAGGGGGTGAAGAAAGAAAAATATTAGTCTAACAAAAACCCAAAACAACTCTTCAAATCAAGTCGATTGTATTTATATAGTCCTATATTTAAGCAGTTGAGCAAAGATTACGGTTCACTTATTTGGCCATTAAATGTACAAAAAACATCTGTGGTTATGAAAGAAAATCGTCTAACAGCATAGTCTCCTGCCATTTTGTTTTGCTACTTCATGAAGGCTGTGAATGGTTAATGTGTGGGACCACAACACG
The DNA here is from genome assembly GCA_026745465.1 of Lota lota. Taxonomy (NCBI): domain Eukaryota; kingdom Metazoa; phylum Chordata; class Actinopteri; order Gadiformes; family Lotidae; genus Lota; species Lota lota. The sequence goes on along the minus strand of JACYXH010000802.1, from coordinate 8,954,566 downwards.
CAGTTAGCAAGCCTCTCAGAGTAGGCAAACTATTCTGAGAGGAATTCAGAATTACTCTCAGAATAGTTGTTTGTTTTGCTTTTAGGAGTAAAAATCTGTTATCAACATTTGTGTATCCTGAAATCCCTGGTAACGCAGACCAAAGGTAGGATTGCTAGAGAGGACTCCTGTCAGGAGTTGCCAGAAGCTAGGATTGCTGGAGAGGACTCCTGTCAGTTAGGAGTTGCCAGAAGCTAGGATTGCTAGAGAGGACTCCTGTCAGTTAGGAGTTGCCAGAAGCTAGGACTGCTAGAGAGGACTCCTGTCTGTTAGGAGTTGCCAGAAGCTAGGATTGCCAGAGGACTCCTGTCAGTTAGGAGTTGCCAGAAGCTAGGATTGCTAGAGAGGACTCCTGTCAGGAGTTGCCAGAAGCTAGGATTGCTAGAGAGGACTCCTGTCAGTTAGGAGTTGCCAGAAGCTAGGATTGCTAGAGAGGACTCCTGTCAGGAGTTGCCAGAAGCTAGGATTGCTAGAGAGGACTCCTGTCAGGAGTTGTCAGAAGCTAGGATTGCTAGAGAGGACTCCTGTCAGGAGTTGTCAGAAGCTAGGGTTGCTAGAGAGGACTCCTGTCAGGAGTTGTCAGAAGGGGGCTGCATTGAGGCAACAACTCATGAACTTTTGTTGACATTTTGACAAACACGTTGACATCAAAAATGGCCTAAAACTTTCGATTTATGGCTGATTAAGTGGTGAAATGGTGACATTCACTCCTTAAATCCAGATTTTACTCATTGCTGAGAGGAGGTGTAGGAGCCTTGGTAACTAACTCCCTGGTCCTATAGCTGTGAGTACTTTTAGCCATAAAAGTACTTTTTGTTAAATTCCTAGGAGTACCTCTGAGAGTCTCCATCTTGATAACAACATCTCGCCCAGAAGAGATTCAGGACCAAAGTCTATGTGGTTGTAGATATATTTAAATTATACAGACCTACAAACTTTTTTTTCTGCTTTGAGCCTGAAAGATACTTCTCATACATTTTAAGAAAGAAGCATGTATTTAATTGTAATCATTTACAAAGTGTTATCATTATCTTTCATTAATTGTTAAGGTGATTAGCAAGCGTCCTCAGCGTCCCCATGTGTTTTAACATGGACTGCTAACCACAGTGTGTATTTTACTGGGCTTCAGCTGTTGGATTGGAGGCATTGTGTTCATTTCCCGTTTCCTTTTAACCCTTTAACTATTATTTCCATCCTTCCGTTCAACCCTCCATCCTTCATTTAAGAAAAGTTTCTTTCCAGCTTCATTTAAAGCTATTGAAGCATTTGCAATCATAAAATCAGACGTAGACAATAGATATTTGACAACAAACTCGATCCATTCTCCGTTGACTTAAGTGAAATGGATGTTAAAATTGTATGGGCGCTGGCCTTGGCATGGGGCAAGTCCAGTCTAGGGGGGTGCTGATGATGTAATGCCATGTCTCCGCTTGAGAAGGAAGGAAATGTTGCACGGCTAGCTCAGCACATTTCATTATTCCCTTCAAATTGCATCATTTTATGTCTCAGCACATTTCAGCAACAGAGGCGGCGGCAGCCATAGCAAAATAAGAGCATCTCCCAGGACAGGAAGCCATTGAACAAATCCCCTTTGTCTCCCTGTCAGGCTCGGATAGCCCTGTCCGCCTTCACAAGCACTCCAGTAACTGTGCATTTCACACTGGATGAAGCCCCAAATCTACTGATGCTGTTCTAACAGTAACACATCAGTAGACACAATATGCTTTACCATGCATTTCAATGGGATGGGTATCTCACCAAGTGAGGCTCTGAAGGGCTTGTATGTAAAGCATTGGTTACAATGTAGGCCAGGGCAAACTCCTACAACTTTAAATGGAAGTCTTTAATTTACATTCAATTTCAAAGTACTTTCATGTAGCAACAATATAAGAGACAATATTGCTCTTAACTCTTGCAGCCATGCTTATCAGTTATATACAAGCAGTGATATGATAATCTCAGATAATCATAATAGCTCCTCAACCCTGTTCATTACTATCCGCCATTTACCCTGGCAGGAGAATATTAGCTGTTCGCTAGAGTAGTGTTAATAATCCCCAAGGGGACATTTCTTTATTGCAGCGTAGTAGTTATACCAAAAATAATAGCAACACTAACATCGACCACATAACAAACAATAAGACCTTAAAATAGTACAAAAACCATGAAAGACCATAAACACCGTACATGGATGACTAACTAGAAAGAAGCCATCCTCAACTGTCCTGGAACGTGTTAAGGAAGCCCATCTCCTCTGGAGCCAAAGAACACCTGAGCCGGTTCTAGTGCAGAGGAACAGGAGCCTACGCTCAGAGGGAGCATCTGTCATCAAACAGGGGACGCTGAGTCATGAGACATGAGTCAAGACCGATAAAACACACATGACCAAATAAAGAATGTTAGACGATATTATGTTAGTGATACAAGATGCAGACTAAACGTTTAGACTGTTTCTGAAATGCGGATGACGTTGCAGCAAAGCTAAGTGGAATAAAAAGCTTGCAGTCTACTTGTGTTTGGACAAACAGGTGTCTTTACACTGCAAATGGAAGAGGAATTCCAGCTAATGACGTTCATGTCGCAAGCAGACCTATGCAAGGGAGTCGTCAGGTGTGAAACAAACCTCTTCCCCAGCTTTCATTTCATGCTTTCATTTTGAGGATTTCACAAGGATTTCAGTAGCTTTCAGCAGAAACCCGAAACAAATCTTGTGTGTCTCTCTATCTCTCTCTCTCTCTCTCTCTCTCTCTCTCTCTCTCTCTCTCTCTCTGTTTCCCTCCTTATCTCCTTCCATCTCTCTCTCTATGTCTCTCTCTGGACCATTACATTTACATTTTACTTTGTAAGCCTTTAGCTGACCTCTATGTAGTCAGCTTTCTGTTGGTGAGGTAGAGAAGGAATATCCTCTCCCTAGAGAATACACACAGACAAACACACACATACACACACACACATACACACACACACATACACACACACACACACACACACATACACACATACATTCACACACACATACACTGACAGCAGCAGCCAACAATAACCTCGGCAAAAGAAAAAAGCCTGAGTGTCTGACAGTTTCACCGTGACCCCCAACTGCTTAAGTGTAAAAAAATGAAATCTGTACTACAATTTTTTCTTAATTTAAATTAACTGCATGTATAAATACAACTCAGTTCAACACATGGTATTAAATTAACCTTTGAAAGTTAATTGTTTCATGTGACCGTTGGAATCCATCAGAAAAATACATCAAATTACATGACTGAACTGCCTCAAGTTCAAACAGCCCACTGTTTGAAGACTGTACCATGCTTGTTTTTCAGACCAACAGTCAGCTAAGTGGTTAACATAGTTTGGATGTGAGCTTTATGAACTTTGCTAGGAATACCGTATGCCTTCACTGAGCTGAACTTCTAGACACGAGTTCAGCTCAAAATAGGAAACAGTTACTTGTTATTTCATTATCTGGTTACTGCAATGTCCTCTACTTCCCTCTACAGAAAATGATTAATTGGAGGTTAAATGCTATCATTTAATTCAGTCAAATCAGTTTTCCCTGTGAGGGTAGCATGAGTGGTATTTTATAACTTGTATCTCAATTTGTATCTCAACTTCTTATTGAATTGTTATGTTTTTCTAGCAATAAAGGTCAACGTGGAACAATTTTCAGCTTCAATTTGTATAACTAATTCAGATTTAAGATTGCTATTACTAGTGTCAGTTTCCCTTCACTTAGTAAATGGATACAATGCTTCCAAATGCACATGGTGTTTATTTTACTGTATAAGACGCATAAACATCATGGGAAATGTATATATACATAAATATTTGAACAAAAAAGGAAATGATGAATTGAAGCCCTACCTTGTTGCAGCAAAAATCGTTTTTGGTGTGGACTATTGGTTGATAAGTGAAGACAATCATTTTTCACAAGCCAGATATTTAATATCTAACACAGCCTGAGGCTTGATGCTCGACTTAATATCCATTCCAGCACAGATTTCATAAAAATAACTCTGGTTGTCATATCATCAATAAATAAGCCACTAAACGATATGTCGCAAAATCTGGAGGCTATGGTTTAAATACCCCAATCTACCAATGGCATGCAAAATCCCACTCTGAGTCTGTAATTAATCACTTTTAAATCATCATTCATGTACAAACATGCCACTGTCTGCCAGGCTGTCCAAAGCATATTGGCACTGTATTAGTATCAATCTAATTTGCTTTAGTAAACAACCATGCCAGCCATGGAATGATAATATAGCCTGCTATGTGCATGCCATTTGTAGTTGCCAAAACCCTTATTTGTCATTTAACTCCTCGTTTGGTTTATGTTTCCGTTAGCTACAGACACACTTTACATTCATAGCCTAATACAACCCAATCTTAACTTCATCTTATTTCATACAATGTCTCATCACTAATCCAATTTAGATGCAGCAAACGTCTTTTTATTTTTCGTTGTCTTCATGTCTTCCCTTATCTCATGCTCAAACGCAATCCCTCATATTATTTTTCTTATCTGCCTCTCCCTTCTTTTCTGTACCTTTTTCTCCTGCAAAGCTTTATTGTCTCACATTGAGATAATGTTTATAGACAGCCTGCTAGCAGAACCACAATGACTAGCATACTTCAAGGTTGCTTTTGTGCATTGCAACGACCACAAAAAGAATAGGACATGCATATGTGTGTGTGTGTGTGTGTGTGTGTGTGTGTGTGTGTGTGTGTGTGTGTGTGTGTGTGTGTGTGTGTGTGTGTGTGTGTGTGTTTGTGTGTGAAATGTGCCTGGGAATATTTCTTGTGCATATTTTTGTGCATATTTTTGTTTGCATGTGTTTATTATTGTTGTTGTTATTCAAAGCTCAATTTTCCATTTAATGTTTATTTTGTTCAAAGCTGCACAGACACACACACAGTCATGCACACAGACAAAGTGCCATTCAAGTCTCCATCTGTGTGTCATCTCGTGCTTATCAGTCACATGTCTTCTGAACTCTGTGAGTTAGTTCCCTGTGAATGCATCTGCATGCTTGCGTGCGTGTGAGAGAGAAGAGAGTGCATAACACAGTAAGACCCTTAATGGGATAGCCCAGTCATATAGGCACATCGCTTAGAGGTTGTAGAAACCGCTCTTAATGAACTTATCAACTCAATTTGGAGCCATTGTTTTTGTTCTTTCTTTCAACGCTAATGGATGGGTGTTTAATATTGTATGAAGGAGCATTAAGATACATTGGTACTCCTATAGCTGTGGCCTTCCCATCATTCAGCACGAAGGTAACTTTTAACAGGCATGAACTAGTTTACTTTTCACTGTATGCTAATATTTAGCCATGGTGCTTTATGTATCGACCTTCACCAATTACAAACTTCGGCACCTGCCCATTAAGGGAGCTACTTCAAACTGAAAGCAATATAATATATTGCTTTCTATTTCTATTAAAAGAAAACGACACAAAAACACTACAATACAGCACTATGCACTGTATAGCGATAGATCAATCATTGTGTGTTTTTGTGTGTATGCTTTCAAACAGCTGAAAGCGTGCCGTGCAATGTCGAATGGTAAAGACCCAACGACCCCTGCCAGTGTAGGCCAGCTGTTTATAGGCCTTTCACACGTGACCTCTGGATGACCTCGGGAGCATCAGGTCCGGACATGATCCCGAGTTGCCCCTTCACACATGAACTCCGGATCAACTCTGGAGAACCGGGTCCGAACATGATCCCGAGTTGCCCCTTCACACATGAACTCCGGATCAACTCTGGAGAACCGGGTCCGAACATGATCCCGAGTTGCCCCTTCACACATGAACTCCGGATCAACTCTGGAGAACCGGGTCCGAACATGATCCCGAGTTGCCCTTTCACACATGAACTCCGGATCAACTCTGGAGAACCGGGTCCGAACATGATCCCGAGTTGCCCTTTCACACATGAACTCCGGATCAACTCTGGAGAACCGGGTCCGAACATGATCCCGAGTTGCCCCTGCACACATGCAACACACAACCGGAGACGCAAAAGGTACGCAGCGGCAGTCTCAGTGTTTTGTTTACAACACATGGAAGATGGCGGGTAAGGCTACCAACGCCGTGGTGCTGAATGTTTTTAATCAGAAGAGTGGACTTCCAGCCCCACCGGGGATTATCCGGAGAATGCCTGACTTTCGGTGCAGTGTAAAGTCCGGAGAATTCACAACGAGCGAGTGGGCGTGTTGCTGACGTGTTGATGACGCTTCTATCATGCGACTGGCGCCAAACCGAGGGAGTATAAAGGGTGAAGAAGAACAAAGACAACCACAAAAACATGGTTGAACTGGAAAGACGAAGAGATTCGAGAGCTTCGTCAGTAATCAGACAGACAGATAGAAGGAACGGCAAGAGACTGGGTTGTTTATGACATCGATGTGCTTTAATCAAAACACCGCGACTTCCGCTGTTATTTTGCGTCACGTCCTGCCTGCTACGCGCCCTACCCAGCCGCCACCCCTCGCCTGAAGTATCCTGAGTGTCTCCAATATGTGTGAACACGTCTGATGCGGCTCATCTCCTGTTGTGTGTCGCATGTGTGAAAGGGCAACTCCGGATCTTCTCCGGACCCGGTTCTCCAGAGTTGATCCGGAGTTCATGTGTGAAAGGGCAACTCCGGATCTTCTCCGGACCTGGTTCTCCAGAGTTGATCCGGAGTTCATGTGTGAAAGGCCTATTATAGTAGGTATGAGAGAGAGAATGATGTGGTCACCCATAGACTAGTAGCTCATACATAAATAAATGGGCCAAACAGTTGTAGTTATTCACATCACAGCTGTGGTTACTTTCTACAAACAGATAAACCTGGTATGTACCAGTGATGAATTGCATTCCTTTTTTTATGGTTTGTAGCCCATCAGTTTCTGATGCTGCTGCCCAGGGTAAATTCATGAAAAAATACATTAAATAAAGAAATAAACGTACCTTTAATATTGAAAACAACACACAAATCATACACTATAATGTGGGTGCCGACCAAAATGCCTCTGGACACAATTGATTAGACCTACAACCAATCAGAGCAGAGAAACGTACGACACATCAGCAGCAGCCATCTTGGTTTTTGTGAAAATGCCTCAAGGGCGCTCCCATAGGGCGCTCCTCTGTACAGTCATCGGAACAAACCCGCCCCTATGAGATAAACGGGGGAAATCTGTCGGAATTGGAGGGGGGCCGGACCCATATGCCAGAGCCCATAAATCATGAGCTTGCAGATTTGCCTGGTCCCAGGCTAGCTGCCTGCCAGTATAGCGGAATATTTATAAATGATAAATCAGTAAAACAGTGTCATTATCATTTGTTTTTGCAGATACAATATCGGATTGGAGCGTGAGCGATTTGCGCCGAGCGTTGCTGAAAGTCGAACTCTGGGCGAGGAGAAGAAAGGCTCCTTCTAGCTTGCTGCCTTGCTCGCTTGAGCATGGATCTTTGAGCGACTAGCATGGCGCTAGGTGGAGCTCTGACGCTCGTCCCCTAAGGAACGCATTGATCCTTTCCTACTGCTTGACCACTAACCCCTCCTGCTCATCTCCTCGACGGTAAAGTGAATGAGCAATAGGAAAAAAGGATGTTGGATGTATTGCCCACATGCACTGCTTCTTCTCTGCTCTTCACAATTAGTTACACATGCAAATTGGCAACCAATCAACAGAAATGACTCGAATAATGATCAGTCCCAGGGGGACGGGAGAGACAGGTGTGCCTCGTCCCGTCATCAGACAACAGGTGATGATGATGGTGTAAAGTCTGTGTGGCTGGTACCTGACCAGTGTGACGCCGCCAGCTCCTGGAAATCATCATGGAGTTACTTTTACTTTGCTTCATTCTATGGCCGAATTAAACCCCTGTGTTTGATTGGTATGATCCCACTCTTTGTTTGAAGAAATGTGAAATGATGATTGGACCTTTATCTTGTTAGTTTATTTATGTATTTACTTATATCTCTTCCAAGTCAGAGTGATTGGTCTTTGCAGTTCAATCATGAATAACTGAAGAGACTCAACCTTTTTTGGCATTTTGTAAAACGAATCACGACATTATCAAGACACATCTTTCCAGATTAGCCCTGTCCTAATACACATTCTAAGAGGGAATTTGACTATCTGCCACATTGTGTTAACCCAAGATGCAGACATTCTATTGTACTTCAGGGGACAATGGTCTTTAGTAATGTACTGAGAAACTGATATGTTTACCAGGATCCCTGTATACATGGTGTGATACCTTCAAGTCATCTTGATGGGTGTTTGTATGTTTTTCATCAGTATCTGTGGATGTGGAGGGAATACAGACGATGAGTCTTCCACTTGTGGAAAGGAGAACACACACTCGTCTACGCCTTCTGTTGGACGCTCTGGAGCACAATCCTATCTCCTTAGCCTCACCGTGTTTTCATGCATGTCAATGAGAGGCCTTGCTTCTGTTCCACCACTAAAATCTTTCTAAATCCTATCTAGAAATATACGCACACACGCACTCACACATACACACACACACCACCAAATCCTAGACTGTACGGGTATTCAAATATGGATGGAAGAAGGTGAGAGGAGAGAGCAGAATAGATGGGAAAGGAGAGAATCTGTGCATGCTCTGGGAGGGAGGGAAGGAAGATAATAATTTGGAGTGTCAGTGGTCCTATATATATATATATATACTGTATATATATATATATATATATATATATATATATATATATATATATATATATATATATATACATATGTATGTCTCTATGTGTCTACATGTTTCCAAGCCCATGTGCGATTGGGATCATATGTACTGTATGTGTGTGTGTGTGTGTGTGTGTATATGTGTGTTTGTGTCTGTGTAAGTGTGTCTGTGTGTATATATATGTGGTGTGTGTGTCTGTGTGTATCTATGTGTGTGTGTGTGTGTGTGTGTGTATCTTTCTGTGTCTGTGTCTGTGTGTGCATCTATATGTGTGTGTGTGTATGTGTGTCTGTGTGAATCTTTCTTTGTGTGTCTGTGTGTGTATCTTTCTGTGTGTGTCTGTGTGTGTCTATGTGTGTGTCTGTGTGTGTCTGTGTGTGTCTATGTGTGTGTCTGTGTGTGTCTGTGTGTGTCTATGTGTGTGTCTGTGTGTGTCTATGTGTGTGTGGGGGGCACCTCCACGTATGTGTCTCAGAGTACTTTAGGGTGACAGCAGGGAGGCCTCGTTGAGCGCCAGCAGTGTTGCACCCCTCTACTCCATTAGCACCTTGCTAATCTCCCCGGGACGTGGCATTTGAAAACATCCACTCCCCCCCCCCCCCACCTTCTCCCCCCTACCCTCTCTCTCTGTCAGGGCTCTGGTGTGTAAATATAGCATCACTACCTGCACAGAGGCTGATGCAGCCTGAGGAGGCTTCCAGTGGACTGGCCCGGAGTCTGTTCCTCTGACCTTCACACACTGACTGGGACTAAACATGGGGCGCAGCACTGCAAATAGTAGCATAGCAAATAACCCACTGTTAACTTCCTCTGGCTATGGATTAGAGCATTGTCATGCACAGATATTTTGATTGGGGGGGGCGGGGGGGGGGGGTGGGGGGGAGCACTGGAAGACATGTTGGCAGCTTAGTCATAACTTGGAATTCCCACTCTGTGGTTCATGAGAATGCCTTTTCCCACACTGAATGTGGTAGCTTTAGTTACTCCCATATGGCATGAAGACAGCATTGTTTACCTGAACAAAACCAGAAGTGTGAAATTGAATGCCATTTCCAATTAACGGTCTTAAGGAAATAGTCTTCTTTACACTGAAGAACGTAATTGCTGGTGTGATATTGACTTGTTCAGGGGATTTCTCAAACACAAACACACACGCATTCACACACACACACGCACACACACACACACACACACACACACACACACACACACACACACACACACACACACACACAAACAGTGATTTTCTTTCCAGGTAGACTGTCACGACTCCTCCCCCATGAAACCTGTTTGCTTACTGTGTGTGTTGTCCCCTCCCCTGCTCCTCTGCCCACCTGTTCATGGTCTGCAATCATCTCCACCACGCTACAAGAACCCTGCGCCAACAGCTTGTCTGCGTACCAAGCGTTAGCTCATACGTTCGTCAGTTTTGCTAGCCTGAAATCTAATACCTGTTGTCCCTCATACCTGTTGTCCTCATACCTGAAATCTAATACCTGTTGTCCCTCATACCTGTTGTCCCTCATACCTGTTGTCCCTCATACCTGTAATCTAATACCTGTTGTCCCTCATACCTGTTGTCCCTCATACCTGAAATCTAATACCTGTTGTCCCTCATACCTGTTGTCCCTCATACCTGTTGGCCCTCATACCTGTTGGCCCTCATACCTATAATCTAATACCTGTTCTCCCTAATACCTGTTGTCCCTCATACCTGTTGTCCTCATACCTGTTGTCCTCATACCTGTTGTCCCACATACCTGCTGTCCTCATACCTGTTGTCCCACATACCTGTTGTCCTCATACCTGTTGTCCCTCATACCTGAAATATAATACCTGTTGGCCCTCATACCTGTTGTCCTCATACCTGTTGTCCCTCATACCTGTTCTCCCTAATACCTGTAATCTAATACCTGTTGTCCCTCATACCTGTTGTCCTCATACCTGTTGTCCCTCATACCTGCTGTCCTCATATCTGTTGTCCCTCATACCTGTTGTCCTCATACCTGTTGTCCCTCATACCTGTAATCTAATACCTGTTGTCCCTCATACCTGTTGTCCCTCACACCTGAAATCTAATACCTGTTGTCCCTCATACCTGTTGTCCTTCATACCTGTTGTCCTCATACCTGTTGTCCCTCATACCTGTTGTCCTCATACCTGTTATCCATCATACCTGTTGTCCCTCATACCTGTTCTCCCTCATACCTGTTGTCCTCATACCTGTTGTCCCTCATACCTGTAATCGAATACCTGTTGTCCTCACACCTGTTGTCCTCATACCTGTTGTCCCTCATACCTGTTGTCCCTGTCTTCTGGATTACCACGCCAGCATTCACCCAGAATGTCCTCTGCCCGCCACCACCTGGATCACTCACCGTACCCCAAGCCCTAATACCAGCCTGCCGCCATCTCTAATCCCTGCCTGGTTACAGTAAACATGATTGTTTACCTTACCTTGTTTTCTGTGACTGCAATTGAGTTCTGCCTATATCCGTGACATAGATTCACTGGGCTTGACCCTGATCCCCTATTACAGCTGAAAGACTCAGAGATATATAGAGAAAATAGTACAATACATATAGTTCATTTAAGAACACGATGTTAGATAAGATAAAGAGGGTGGAGTGAAAAGGGACATTATTGGAATACAATTAAGAAAATATGGATAGAAGGTCGAGGGAGATAATCTAGAGAGAGATGGAGAGTGAGAGATATCCAACACACACACACACACACACACACGAGGGGTTATAAAGAACAACTGGACACAGTTGTTCTTTATAACCCCTCTAGAACATAGAATATACTGTATTACTAACTGAGACACAATGTTAGTAAATAAAGGGGCCAGGAATGTCCATTTCATAATGGAAAAGTCAAATATTGAAATGTATTATATCCTGGTCATCTCATTTGGACATTCAATTCCATCTGGTCATTGGCAAAGAGGCAATACAACACAACCTAAAAAAGGATGGCCAATCTCATCTGTGACAGGAATGTTAGAAATGCAAACTACAACCACAGTGGCAAAAACCAGAGATAGCATTCACAGCAATCAGAGATAGCACTGTTTTGGTTGCTCTGTCATTCAGGGTTTGGAAGCAAAGAAAACCACAGACTGACTAAAATGTCCAGAGCCTTCCTGAAGCCCTTTGAGGCTGTGGTCGTGATAAAGAGAGATACAAATGAACTTGACTCCCTGGCTGCTTTCCACTCGGAGCCAGCGTCTGACCACACAAGCAGTCAGTGTTCACATTTCTTCACATTTATTGTGTAGAATGTCAGTCTGCACCAACCAAAAACACTTGTGATAATACACATACCTATATTTGTTTGGTTACAGAGAGGGATATCGGACACACCCCCAGTAAAAAAAAGTCCCAAAATAATCAAACACAGATTGGTATAGATATGAATTTAAAATATAAATATAGGATAGACAAACCTACATAATGAAATAGTTTGTTCAATTCCAGACTGGAAAGATGTAATAGTGGCATTCACTGTTCATTTGACTTCTGTGTGTTCATTTAATTGTTTATTACTGTTGAACTGCTGTATTTGCTTGCTACGAAAATGTGTGTGATAATACAATAAATTAGTTGAGAAATTAAAGTTGAGTAAAAATATGGAATAGTGGTGCTCACTGTTTCCTTTAAATCAGTTGGTTTATTTGATTGTTTATTCCTATTTGACACTGTTTTGTTTGCTAGTGAATGGTGCGAACACAATAAATCAAGTGGGAATGAAAGGTGAGTAATTCGACCCCGCTCAGTGAGCCTGGGGAGTTGACCCCCTCCAGGGGGGTCCATTTCAGAGGCCTGCTCATCACACTGTCACACAACAACAGGGATAGTAATAGACGTGTGCCATGGCTCTCTGTTGAACATCGCCTCTGGTCAGCCAGGCTTGTGTTGCTGTACTTCTTCTTTTCCATTATTTCAGAATGCCCTCTGAAGGCCATTTCTACGCCCTGACTTTGCATTCAAAACCAGCTGGGACCGGGAAGGTTGAGATTGCATGCTTGTGACAACTGTTGATTTCAACTCACCAAATATATACTATATACTTGAATTGTGGCCTATTGAAATACAGCCTGCAGTCTGACTCTGCAGCAGCAGTTCAAGTGTCCTTCAGGAGACCAGTGTGTGTCTGCACCAAGCATGCCTGGTTTCACTACCATATGTAAGAGAGACCAGTGTGTGTGTCTGCACCAAGCATGCCTGGTTTCACTACCATATGTAAGAGAGACCAGTGTGTGTGTCTGCACCAAGCATGCCTGGTTTCACTACCATATGTAAGAGAGACCAGTGTATGTGTCTGCACCAAGCATGCCTGGTTTCACTACCATATGTAAGAGAGACCAGTGTGTGTGTCTGCACCAAGCATGCCTGGTTTCACTACCATATGTAAGAGAGACCAGTGTGTGTGTCTGCACCAAGCATGCCTGGTTTCACTACCATATGTAAGAGAGACCAGTGTGTGTGTCTGCACCAAGCATGCCTGTTTTCATTACCATATGTAAGAGAGACCAGTGTGTGTGTCTGCACCAAGCATGCCTGGTTTCACTACCATATGTAAGAGAGACCAGTGTGTGTGTCTGCACCAAGTATGCCTGGTTTCACTACCATATGTAAGAGCTGCATAGTGCTTGTCATGTTTGCATACTCCTTGTGACCAGACTACTTTGACACCACATTGATTTCATGTGATCCCACAGTGAGCAATTTCTTAGTTGAAGGTTGTCTCGCTCACCAAGCAATACATATGTGTTTGTGGGAGCGTATCTTCGCCCCATGAACATGATCTGCTGGTTTTGCTGAGGCCCTCTGGGGTTCTTTGTGCTGTCAACCCTCCTCCCTGCTTCCTTCAGAGAGGTGGAAAACACGCTGGAAAGAACAGCCTGAATAGCATTTCCTTGTGTGTTTTAAGGCGAGTGGTTAGTCGTGGATGGTGTTTTGTCGAGGATGATATGATTTAACTCCACATCCATAAGTGATGACTGTCCCATGCATATGGTTGATCCGTGACAGTTGCCATGTGGTTTGTGCTCTTCGCCTCTTTTTCCACTTTTTCTGGTCTCGGTTAATATAATCGAATAAATAAATATATAATTGAATATATAAATATATAATATAATACATAACTTTCTTTCAACTTTGACCCTTAATTATTATTTGAAATGTGTTGAAAATAATCAATGCACCATGCTCATGATTCAAGTAGTTATGAATGATTCACAATATATGAGGATATATATATAGACAAAATTATTTAAGTTATAGAGCTGTAGGAGAACACGAGGAGAACATGTATCTCCACAATCACCCGCTGAAGGAGCCACCAGGAGAACATCTCCACGCTGAAGGAGCCACCAGGAGAACATCTCCACACTGCTGCTCTGCAGGGTGTGTGGATCAAAGCTATATTAAGGGACCCAACAGGGATTAGAGCTATGTTGAGGGACCCAACAGGGATTAGAGCTATGTTAAGGGACCCAACAGGGATTAGAGCTATGTTAAGGGACCCAACAGGGATTAGAGCTATGTTGAGGGACCAACAGGGATTAGAGTTATGTTAAGGGACCCAACAGGGATTAGAGCTATGTTAAGGGACCCAATAGGGATTAGAGCTATATTAAGGGGCCCAACAGGGATTAGAGCTATGTTAAGGGATTAGAGCTATGTTGAGGGACCAACAGGGATTAGAGCTATGTTAAGGGACCCAACAGGGATTAGAGCTATGTTAAGGGACCCAACAGGGATTAGAGCTATGTTGAGGGACCAACAGGGATTAGAGTTATGTTAAGGGACCCAACAGGGATTAGAGCTATGTTAAGGGACCCAATAGGGATTAGAGCTATATTAAGGGGCCCAACAGGGATTAGAGCTATGTTAAGGGATTAGAGCTATGTTGAGGGACCAACAGGGATTAGAGCTATGTTAAGGGACCCAACAGGGATTAGAGCTATGTTAAGGGACCAAACAGGGACTATAGCTATGTTAAGGAACCCAACAGGGATTAGAGCTATGTTAAGGGACTAGAGCTATGGTAAGGGACTCAACAGGGATTAGAGATTCAATAGAAGCCACTTCATATTTCCCTTAGTTGCCAATAGAGGAAAAACCTTGATGAGCAACGAAAGAATCATTGCTTAAATGAAGCCCTGAAGAAGAAGAAGGAAAAAGCACCTTAGAGAGAGAGCATTGTAATTCCCTGAGGTGTGTGGCTTTGCATCTTTGTTAAAAAACAGAGGCCTATGTTGCACATATCAGGACTGTTGTTGTGCTTGTTAA
>JACYXH010000802.1:8917011-8929511 GCA_026745465.1 Lota lota | reverse complement strand
GGAAACGGCAGCGCGCTCTTTTGCGAGCACCGGATTTCGCACAGTTCGCTCGCGGCTCCCAACGTTGAGGGATGCAACGTTGATTTCTCCGTCCCTGTTCTTTCATCGCTCACACATTGGAATCACGTTAATACGCACATTTTGTCTTTTTTTCTAAAAATAATTGCGTCTCTCTTGCCATCTGGCATTAGAATCTTTTTTCTTTTTTATCCAGTTTTGTAGTTTCTTTCTCCTTTGCTTTCCAAGTGACGCAAAGAGTGCGGGAGCAAAGAAAACCGTTGGGATTGGAACCGATTTTGTTGCGCTTTGTCTGTTTTCCCCACCTCACTCTTACAGAAAAAAAAACTGGCTCTATTCAGTTGGATGTGTTGGGAACCCGAAGGAAAGATAATTTGACAAAACTCTGTGCTTTCTGCTGGTTGGTTGGAGGAAAAGATACAGCCGCGCTGGCAACGCACGCATCCTATCAGATTCAAGGTAAGGGCCGTTTTGAAAATGTATCCTAAATATTCGGTGTGTGTGTGTGTGTGTGTGTGTGTGTGTGTGTGTGTGTGTGTGTGTGTGTGTGTGTGTGTGTGTGTGTGTGTGTGTGTGTGTGTGTGTGTGTGTGTGTGTGTGTGTGTGTGTGTGTGCCCGAGAGAATCCCGTTATAATTCCCCTTCTTGCCACATATATAAGCATAGTCGTAGAGAGTCGGCGTTCAAGGGATCAAGGGGGCAGAGGGAAACATTTCACTATTGGATCAACCTATAGGCTTCACTCTTCTCTTCTGCATACCATAAGATTCAGAAACTCGGAGATATCCTACTTTTGTGTAAGCTATAACCAGGCATTGGCTATAGCTTACCTCCACAACCAGGCCACCCGGTGAGATAATGAGGGAATTAATTGGATATTTGGTATCGTCAGCAATCTGGGGAATTTATGATTTTTATCTTTTTCATTTCTTTTTTATTTCAGTTCATCGATTCCGGTACGCGTGTTAAGTGTGCGTGTGTGCGCGCGCGTGCGTGTGTGAGAGAGAGAAAGTGCGTGTGCGCGCGCGTGTCTGTGTGTGTGTCAGGACAAGACTGCAGGCTTGGCGATTCGGTGGCCGCCTCGTCCTTGCCCATAACGGCTACTCGAAACTTTATTTGGGGATCCTGAAACGTGCCCTAACACAACAAAATAATTAAAGTAGCCCGATTCCAGAAGTTGGCCTATTTATCCTTACGGATAACTTTACCACGTGTCTCGAATAAGGACACGTCATGCCCATTTCAACTTACGGCTTCACATTACTTTTCTGTTTCCTATCAGGTTATTCCATGTCCAAAAATCACCTGCCTCATTCTAGACTCAATAAATCATCGAATTGTGAGGCAGGATTATGTGTAGGGCGATTTGGATCTAGCAGGGAACCCCATCTTCTGAATACGACATATACCGAGATGTGCCCAAAGCCCCTTTGGTGCGCACCAACAGCAGGGAACTGCGTCCAGATCTCCGAGCTCAACGCTCGTTCCAGACTCCATGATGCGAGTTTTATGACAACCAGGTATAGAATTTGAGCGAGAAGATTTTAACTGACAACAAAAATGTGACCTTGTATTTTTGGACGTGTGCGTCCGCGCGCGTGTGTTTGTGGTGTGTGGTGATGTGTGTTCTCGTGGTGTGTGTGTGTGTGTGTGTGTGTGGGTGTGTGCGTGTTTACATGCGTTCATGTCTTCGCGCGTGCGTGCGTCCTAGTGTGAGCTTTTCTGGTACTGGACTATTAAACTGCAGACTCTGAGAGGTAATTACGGCTGTGCAGTTTTGAGCGGTTCGCTCTTTGGAAAGAAAGTGGAGATATCGGTGTATAATTTAAACTGCTGATATTCCGCTGCATTTGGGGAGGGAAGGGAGCGAGAGAGAGAGAGAGAGCTTGCGAAGGGGGGGACTAAGAGCAAATGGAGAGGGGGTAACTGCTCAGAGGCAGACAGGGAAAGGGAGGAGAGGGGAAAAGAGAGGAGAGAAAAAGGGGCAGTGGAACGACGACAGGAAAGGACAGAGTTGCGTGGACTGTGGGCAAATTGAGTCTTTGATATTCATGGGACATAGCAAGATTGCTGCTTTCATGCACGCAATCATCTCCTAATCGCCCCCGCCACCCTCCCTCCCTTCCCAATGCACGGCTCTAGAGTCTCCCCCTCACTGTTGCGTTATGATATGTCCGCTCGCTCTGTCCTTCGCTCTTCGTCTGAGTGCCTGTCTCCCTCTCTCCAGCTCCCCATCCCCTCTTTCTCTATCCCTCTCGGTCTGACTCGGACACTTTCTTATGGGAGCCATCGAGAAATCTCTCTGTCTCTATCTCTGTCTCTGTCTCTGTCTCTGTCTCTCTCTCTCTCTCTCTCTCTCTCTCTCTCTCTCTCTCTCTCTGTCTCTGTCTCTCTCTCTCTCTCTCTCTCTCTCTCTCTCTCTCTCTCTCTCTCTCTCTCTCTCTCTCTCTCTCTCTCTCTCTCTCTCTCTCTCTCTCTCTCTCTCTCTCTCTCTCTCTCTCTCTCGCGCTGCGGTCTTATTGAATAGAGGAGGGGGACAGGAGCCAGGCTCGGCTGGCGCGCCATCTACCAACTGCTTTCTTCACTGTGTGTGTGTGTGTGTGTGTGTATATGTGTCTGTGTGTGTGTCTATGTGTGTATATGTGTGTATATGTGTCTGTGTGTGTATATGTGTGTATATGTGCGTATATGTGTGTATATGTGTGTGTGTATGTATGTGTGTATATGTGTGCGTATATGTGTGTATATGTGTGTGTGTGCATATGTGTGCATATATGTGAATATGTGTGTATATGTGTGTATATATATGTGTGTGTGTGTATTTGTGTGTATATTTGTGCATATGTGTGCATATACGTGTATATGTGTATATGTGTGTGTGTGTGTGTGTGTGTATATGTGTGCGTATGTGTGCATATGTGTGTACATCTGTCTGTGTGTGTGCCCTTTTGGAACCCCTCCAAACTAATTGTAATGAAAATGTTAGGAAGTTGGTGCAGGGCCAGGTTTAAAAGGAAAACAAACCGGGCAAATCATCCTCTTCTATGCAACAGAGATAAGGCTGAGCCCAGCGCTCCTGCTTTGAAGAGTCTTCCATTACCTTTGCGTGGTCCTTATTGATGTGCTGTTGTAACACCACAGCCCTAGAACTATTCAAGCTTTGCACTGGGAATGTGCTCATTGATACATTTCTTGCAACACATATGCATGCAAACCACACACACACACACACACACACGCGGACACACACACACACACACACACACACACACACACACACATACATGCGCATGTTGTTCACACATACACCCTTACAGACAATTAGTCTCAACCCTTGTTGCTGTTTTGTTAAATGTTGTACTTTGTTTGTAGAACCATATCAAACCACAAAAGGTCACTGATATTTCCCTCTTTTAAAACTGGTGGATACATATCTATTGTTTCACCCACTTATACTATTATGATCATAATCCAGTATGGAACACGTTTCAGAATGCAGTTTTGGAGCAGATGGTGAGGAGGGGTGGGGAGACGAGAGAGCAGTGAGGAGGCCATCAAGACCAGTACTCTGGGCTCTCACTGCGCAGGTTCTGCTGATTGCAGCTAAACCTTCACCTTCACAATGTAGCTTCACTGAGTAAGCTGACACCAGGGAGTCTTCCGATGTGAGATTCTGCAACACAAAGATAAAGAAAGTAAGAGATGAACAAAAGGTGGAGCAGAACTATGAGCAGTGAGTAAGGTGCCATTTTGTACTGGGGATCAGATGGCGTTGACACTTGAACACTGCTAATGGAGCCATCATGGCTCCCGTGACAGGGTGAAGAAAGGGCCGTGGATAAGAAGGCCTGTTTCTGGTCATGGTGAATATAGGAAGTTAGGATGACCACAAGCCTTTTTGGACTGGTACACCTCAAGTCAAACAACAAATGTGTTTCTCAGCAATACCTAATACCTAACAATGTTCTGGGATGCATGCATCTGCACAAAAATAAATGCTCAATCACAAAATAATTCATACATCATTTGCTGCCCCACATTAGCCCCTGCAAACAGTATGGACAAACACTTATTTCCCTCTTAAACTAGTTTCGTTTATATTAAGTCTTATTTACCTCTTAAACTAGTTTAGTTTATATTTAGTCTTATTTACCTCTTAAACTAGTTTAATTTCTATTTAGTCTTATTTACCTCTTAAACTAGTTTAATTTCTATTTAGTCTTATTTTCCTCTTAAACTAGTTTAGTTTATATTTAGTCTTATTTACCTCTTAAACTAGTTTAATTTCTATTAAGTCTTATTTACCTCTTAAACTAGTTTAATTTCTATTTAGTCTTATTTACCTCTTAAACTAGTTTAGTTTATATGTAGTCTTATTTACCTCTTACACTAGTTTAATTTCTATTTGGTCTTATTTACCTCTTAAACTACTTTAATTTCTATTTAGTCTTATTTACCTCTTAAACTAGTTTAGTTTATATTAAGTCTTATTTACTTCTTGAACTAGTTTAATTTCTATTTGGTCTTATTTCCCTCTTAAAACCAGTTCCATTTCTATTTATTCTTATTTCCTTCTTAAACTAGTTTCATTTTTATTTAGCCTTATTTACCTCTTAAACTAGTTTAATTTATATTTAGTCTTATTTACCTCTTAAACTAGTTTCATTTCTATTTAGTCTTATTTACCTCTTAAACCAGTTTAATTTCTATTTAGTCTAATTTACCTCTTAAACTAGTTTCATTTCTATTTAGTCTTATTTCCTTGTTAAACCAGTTTCATTTCTAATTGATCTTATTTCCCTGTTAAACCAGTTTAATTTGAATTGGTCTTATTTCCCTGTTAAACCAGTTTCATTTTAATTGGTCTTATTTCCCTGTTATACCAGTTTCATTTTAATTTGTCTTATTTCCCTGTTAAACCAGTAACATTTCTAGTTGGTCTTATTTCCCTGTTAAACCAGTTTAATTTGTAATTGGTCTTATTTCTCTGTTAAACCAGTTTAATTTCTAATTGGTCTTATTTCCCTGTTAAACCAGTTTCATTTGAATTGGTCTTATTTCCCTGTAAAACCAGTTTCATTTCTGTTGGTGGTGTAGCGTTTATCCAGCTTGTCATGGGTCTCTTGATTGAAGGGGAACTGGTTGAGGAGCAGCTCTGGGGAGGAGGCAGAAGAGTTATTGACAGAGAGCAGGATGAGAGATTTGGCAGCAGTCTCCCTTAATGAACGGGAAGGGGTGAGGGAGGGAGCTAAAGAGAGGCGAGTTGGGGGAGAAAAAGAAGCAGAGGTTCTGTAGGTGACGACAGAGGGAGCTGTTGAGCTTTCCCCTGCGACAGAAGAACCTCTTGTTCACTCCACTGCTCCTCATCTCTTTCTCTCGTTCTTTCTCTCTTTCTTTCTTCCTCCCTTCCCGGTGAGACAGAGAAGAGAGTTAGTCTCTCCTGGGATGTGAGATTAGATTTGCACACATGCTACAGGTACACACACCCATACACACACCCACACACACACACACGCACACATGCACACCCAAACACACGCATAGCACCATATAGACACACACTCGCGCTTTCCGCACACAGCACCGAGAAAAGCGGAGCACACACACACACACACTCTATCCCCACCACCAGTCTCTCTCTCTCTCTCTCTCTCTCTCTCTCTCTCTCTCTCTCTCTCTCTCTCTCTCTCTCTCTCTCTCTCTCTCTCGCTCTCTCGCCCCCCCTCTCTCTCTCTCTCTGTCTCTCTCTCTCTCTGTCTCTCTCTCTCTCTCTCTCGCTCGCTCGCTCGCTCTCTCTCTCTCTCTCTCTCTCTCTCTCTCTCTCTCTCTCTCTCGCCCCCCCCCTCTCTCTCTCTCTCTCTCTCTCTGTCTCTCTCTCTCTCTCTCTCCCCCCCTCTCTCTCTCTCTCTCTGTCTCTCTCTCTCTCTCTCTCCCCCCCCCTCTCTCTCTCTCTCTCTCTCTCTCTCTCTCTCTCTCTCTCTCTCTCAGATATTTGACACTGGGACATGGTGCTGGTATGTGGTGATGGTGCTGGTGTAATTGGGACAGCCAGTGTGCCTGGATCAATGCTTATTCAGTGTTATGAATGGCCCATGCTGTTGCATTTACCATTGATGATCAGAATCCAGTATCAACACACTGATTAGAAATTGAAATTGATCGCCCCGAATGGGGAGGAATATTGACAACCGGGAACCACATTGATTACCCCGCTGCTGGTGTCTCGGAATGTGTGTGTGTGTGTGTGTGTGCGTGTGTGTGTGCATGTGTGTGTTTGTGGCCTTGCGTGCGGGAAAGAGTGTGCGTGGTTTTGTGAGTGCAATAAAAGCAATATGTAGAGTGTTTATGTCTATGTGACTGCATAAGTTGCTTGAAAGGGTGTTGGGTAAAATAATTAACTATATTTGTGCATGTGCGTGTGTGATTGTGAGATTGATGTGTGCGTGTGTTTGCGCGGGCAGAGATGCTTTAATCCACTTGCTTTTGCTTACTGTGACTGTCGTTAATGTCAGTCTCATGACAACAGGAAAACCAGCGGCCATTTAATGAAAGAAAAAGGTTTTCAATATGTTTTATGTGTTAGTATCCAACAGGGATCCCGGTGAAAGAGTTACTAAAGGAAAATATATGAAGAGCCTCAAACCGGCAATAACTGGAATATTTTTGTCATTGTTTTGAAAGGAAGATAAATCACATACATATATCTTTATTTAGCTTGCTTCCGAGCTTATCAATAATTTAAGGGCTACCACTGTTTTGGAAAAGTTCTGCCACATTTGTTTTTGAACCAAAATGGGAAACAACAAACGAAAATATGGCTTATTGCTTACCTTATAGTTTTCAAGGTGAAGTGAACTCGCGCCTTTGCTAATAATTTACATTATCTATTGTGTATGTGTGTGTATGTGTGTACGTGTATGTGTGTGTGTGTGTGTGTGTGTGTGTGTGTGTGTGTGTGTGTGTGTGTGTGTGTGTGTGTGTGTGTGTGTGTGAATATTCGTCCACTATTCTTTCACTTGATCGTTCATTGTGCTGATACCTTCTCTCTGTCTTCCACGCAATCTTTCCCCTTCACACACACACACACACACATGCACACACATACATATTTGTGTCTGAGAAAAGTGAACTGTTTATATATATATATATATAAGCACACCATAATTAACATGGTGTAGCAAACGTCCAAGCTACACGACACCTAGGTGGCTTCCATACTCCACCTAGGTGACTTTCCTCGGGCTCCTCCAAACGAATGGACACAGGGTGGTGATGTTAAACCGGTTTATTGTAAAGGTTGCATGGAATGAGGCATGCAGAAAGTGCTCCATGCTGCCATGCTGGAGAGCTCTTCTCGAGTGTGTGCGGTGATGGCTGGTTTAACCTGTGCACACTGATTGCTCAATGTGCAACAGGTGTGCAGCCTCACCCAGCTCCAGACTCCAATCAGTCTGACTTGGGCCAGGTGAGGCTGCTTAAACCAGCCATCATCCACACACACTCCCACACATGGTTATGTTAATTATGGTGTGCTTATACTGCTGATGAAACACATTTGTAAAGGTCAGCTCCCTGTGGTCAAAGGACACACTGTGTGGGTGTGTGTGTGTCTTGTATGTGAAATGTGTATGTGTGTGTGTGTGTGTGTGTGTGTGTGTGTGTGTGTGTATCCAGAAACCCTAACTGGAGGTCCCATACTGAACCTGACACATCCACAAGGGCTGGCGATGTCAGTTTAATGCCGTCCAAATGGCCAAATCACACAAACTAATCAGTGTGTGTGTGTGTGTGTGTGTGTGTGCGTGCGTGTGTGTGTCTCACTAGTATGCACAAGCTTGTTTCTTGATGTGAAAATACGTTCTCTGATCATCTGGGGAATTATCTTCTCTCTCTCCTCATGTTTGCCCCGTCTCTCTGATATCCTCTTCATTTCTCTCCTCCCTCCCTTCTGTCTCCCCCTTCTCCTCTTCCCTATTTATCTTTGCCTGTCAGTTTCTCTTTGCTTGTCTTTTTTTCAGCTTTCATTGCGATCCCTCTCCCGTTTTCATCTTGATTTGATCTCTTCATTTCTGTTTATCTCGCTCCATCTCTCTCTATCTCTCTCGCTCTCTGTTTATCTCTCTCTCTCGCTCTCTGTTTATCTCTCTCCATCTCTCTCTCTTTCTGTTTATCTCTCTCTCTCATCTCATTCTGGGTGGAAAGTGTTGATCCAAACATGAAGCAGGAGGGCATTCTGGGTAAAGGTAGCTCATTGAGGCTTGTAAAGAGCTGAACGATAGCAATTAGTATTCACGTGATTCATAAAACACAGAGCAAAAGCATAACAAATTCAAGAATAAAATGAATCAATTTATAAAAGACACTGAAAATATAGAAATGTAGTTGCTTGAAACAGACAACATTTGTACATTACATTTTTTTAATTTCTTTCACGCTCCTAGTTCATTTGTGTCTCAGAGGGAATTTTACAGACACCAATGTGTGCACAGTGGCACATTGGTACACACAATCATCAATTACCTTAATTACAATAGGAACTTTTTTGTAATAGCCCCTCAAAGTATTAATGATGTTCAGGAAGCAAGTAGTTACTGTAGTAGTACAGTAGGCACTAAATAAAGTTAATTCAAAACTCATTCAACCTCCCACTCCATCAGGGGAGTGGCTTTGAGGTTACACATCCAGACCCACACCATCATGACACACACAGGGACCACATCCAGTTATACACACAGACACGTACACACACGATGACATGGGTGTGGTCACATGAAGTCATTATAATCCATTCTACGCACATACTGAAATCACATGCACACATAGACACACACAATGGTTAGAATAAAGAATTACTTCAAGCTTGACCTCCTCAACATAATATTATCTCTCACCATTTGTATTTGCACATCTCCTGTCTCTCTTTTTTGCCTACGCTCGTCCCAGCCTCTCTCTCTCCCATATCCCATTTTGATTCTCTTCCTCCTTTGCTCACTCTCCTGCCTCTCCTCTCTCCCTCCCAGCCTCTCTCTCTCCCATATCCCATTTTGATTATCTTCCTCCTTTGCTCACTCTCCTGCCTCTCCTCTCTCCCTCCCGGCCTCTCTCTCTCCCATATCCCATTTTGATTCTCTTCCTCCTTTGCTCACTCTCCTGCCTCTCCTCTCTCCCTCCCAGCCTCTGTCTCTCTATGTCGTTCTCCTCGTCTCCCTTCACAATTGATTGACTACAGGGCAGACCTGTGTCTCCATAACAAGACTGCAGCGGGAGTGTTAATTGCACTTATTTCCTTATGAATGCTTTAATGTTTTCACTGTTTGGTTTTTTCATACTGTCTAAACCTCTGACTGTGGCACAAAGAGCCTCATCTTTCATTCTTCATTCGTCTTCCTCTCTTTCTCTTCCCACTCTCTTGGTCACTTTTAGTTTTGCTTGTTTGTCTCTATAGTTTGTTATTGAGCTCCTTCTCTGCTCTCACTTCCTCCATCACTCAGTCTCCTGTGGTATTCCCCGGGAGCGCAGACTGCTATGACCTTCTCTCTCTCCACACGCTCCAGTCTGTCCAGCTTAGTGTTAGAGCAGAGAAAAAGGTTTGAATAACTACACTCGGGTGGATCAAGTCAATAGGAGGAGAGGGAAACGGCTCACAGTGGAAGAAAACCTAAACCTTTCTTAACGAATATTTCATTTATACTTCCAATGCCTAAGCAGAGACACACACTTAGAGATATTTTGTCAACACAAGAACTGAATCGAGTTTCACTGTCGTAGGGCAACCCAAAGCACTCGTTCCCCAGGATGGTTACCTTAATCAAACCTGACAGTCCCTATGTGCTATGTTAACAGATGCTCCTTTCAGCATTAAGAATATGCACAGCATTGGTTAGTCGTTGTAACAGAGCTGATTTAGTTGATGCTGTAATATTTCATCTGACTTTGCTTATTTTTAGGTTGTGTATATGATTGTAAGCTTCATGTTTTCATGGCATTAATTTGTCACAGTGACATGCATTATGCTAGACCTTGTGTGATGCCCTGCATAATATTAAACACTCTGTTTATGTGACATGTGAGAGGTTGAAAACCAAGGTCAAGTTAGGTTTTTTTGGTGTGTGTGTGTGTTTGTGTGTATGTGCGTGTGTGTGTGTGTGCGCATGCGTGCGTGCATCTCTGTGCATCAGTGTGTGCGTGTTTCAGTGTGTGTTTTCATTCATTGGCAGAGACAATTTGTTTCAGCTTGTGCCACTGTCATCACCTCCACCCCAACTTCGTAAAGCTGTCCTGTAAAAAAAAGCACATAAAAAAAGAATCCTCAACATGTCTTTATGTTCTTACCAAACAAATCTGTCAGGACGCAGTATTGGCTGCCGTGACCGGTCATTACATCCCTGGACGACAAAGAGCCCCTGTGTGAGGGGGGAGGGGCCGTGTTAGCAGTGTGGTATGGAGAGCAGTGAGTTTGGTATAATTTACCCACATATTGGACCAGATTAAGAAGGGGGGGGGGGGGGGGGGGGGCGCTGTGAATGATGAGAACGCGACAGTGGAGGAATGAAGGAGGTTGGGGTGTGTGGGGGGGGGGATGTCTCAGCACAATGACCCCTGTGTCCTTCACTGTGTGACAGAGTTGAGTGCTTTTTGTGTTTCCGAGGGGGGGGGGGAGGATTTGGAGGGGTAATTAGGGTCATTACAGATGCATGGTGGGTGTAATGGTGCGCAACATTGCTGATCAATCCCCCCCCTCCCCGAGACACACCACTCTTTCACTCCCATCAAAACCGGTAATGCCATTTATGAAGAGCCAATGCCTGTAGTGGCTTAGTGTGATGACAGGACTGAATGACCATAGTAAGAAAAGATGATCCTAAAACCTAAAGTTAAAAAACAATGTGACTCACAATGAGCCCTGGCCTTTGAGCTTCCTCCACTAAATGACCTCATTAGTTGGATTCCAGACACACAGTTGTGTTGAGGACTTGTTCCTCAGGTTCAGCCAGTGGCATGGAGCGCAGCGCTACTAGAACAGACATGGCTGTCAGAGGGATTGTGGGCTGTGGACCCCAGCATCCCACTGTGCAGTAGACGGACTACACTCCATGGGTGCTGGCATCAAGTAGTAGAGACACATGAATGTGAAGATAAAGTTGGTGTGTGTGTGTGTGTGTGTGTGTGGTAGTGCGGGCGTGTGTTTGTGTGTGTGTGCTTGGGCCTATGTGTGTGCGTGTGTGTGTGTGTGTGTGTGCATACGTGCATGCATGGATGGTGTTGGATTTGTGTGTGCGTCCATTTGTGTGTGTGTGTGTTCGCCTGTGTATGTCTTTTCATGTCTTTGTGTGTGTGTGTGCGTGTCTTTGTGTGTGTGTGTGTGTGTGCGTGTCTTTGTGTGTGTGTGTGTGTGTGTGTGCATGTCTTTGTGTGTGTGTCTTTGTGTGTGTGTGTGTGTGTGTGTGTGCGTGTCTTTGTGTGTGTGTGTGTGTGCGTGTCTTTGTGTGTGTGTGTGTGTGTGTGTGCGTGTCTTTGTGTGTGCGTGTGTGTGCATGTCTTTGTGTGTGTGTGCGTGTCTTTGTGTGTGTGTCTTTGTGTGTGTGTCTTTGTGTGTGTGTCTTTGTGTGTGTGTGTGCGTGTGTGTGTGTGTGTGTGCGTGTCTTTGTGTGTGTGTGTGTGTGCGTGTCTTTGTGTGTGTGTGTGTGTGTGTGTGCGTGTGTGTGTGTGTGTGCGTGTGTGTGTGTGTGTGTGCGTGTCTTTGTGTGTGTGTGTGTGTGCGTGTCTTTGTGTGTGTGGGTGCCTAAACGGGGTGCATGGAGGGTTGAGGTTAGTCTGTGAGGGGCTTAGTAGCATCCACAAGGACCTTGCGTTCTGCCCATTGCTTCTTCAATAGAGCAAATCTAATCCAGCTGTGCTTGGAGCCATGTTTTTATCCTCTCTACAACTCCCTATCTCTCTCTCTCTCTCTCTCTCTCTCTCTCTCTCTCTCCTTTCGACGGTGGGGTGATCTTCTCTTATCTTAGTGAGAGTGACTTGGTGTCTTTCAAGGGCATTTTGGAAAGGCTGTTGAGCACATATTACAGGGCAGTTCTGAACAATTTAACAACCCGCAACCTTTCAGTTTCCTGCCTCTCTCTGTCTGTGTTTTTATTTTTCTTGTGGCTCTTGTTTCTCTCAAAGCATACACAGTCAAATGTTAACCAGTTGCCCTTCAGGGTAAAACATGTTGTGTCTGTATGAATCTGATGACAGCCTCTGTTCCATGCATCTGATCTGCCTTCATATGGACATTCTCTCTCTATCCCCGTGACTTGTGAATATCTTTACCACCATTTAAATATACGTTCTGTTTGTGTCTGAATACAACCTGCCTCTGTTCCATGCTACTGAACTGCCTTTGTGTGGGTTTCTCTATGTCGCTGTCCCGTGTCTTTTACCCCCCCCCCCCCCACCCCATCTCCCTCAACAATCCCCGGGTCAAGTCTTGGACAATAGGACAGC
>JACYXH010000802.1:8907011-8912011 GCA_026745465.1 Lota lota | reverse complement strand
CTGCTCCTCTGTGTAGCTGCTGTAGCTTGCATAATACACAACTTCTTCCCTGCTTTTACAGTAACAACAATGAACAGCTGTGGCACAGAGATGTCTACCATCACAGATCATCACACATCATTTCTAACTCAAGCTTTACAAGTGTGCCGATAGAAACAAGAGGAACAAAACACCTCTGTTCCGGGATTATAGTTCGCTCTTCCCCAAGATGATGGGGAAAAAAGTGACATCTTGAAAGAGTTTCCCATTAAATCCCCATTAGGCAGAATGCCAAGGACCATTGGAACAAAAGAAGATGAGTTTATTGCTTAGTATGTGGATGTAGGCTTTATTGATGTCTTGTTTGATGATGTAATGTAGAGCATCATTTGTGTCTCTCTCCCCTTGGTCTGAATCTATAGCCATTCATCATATATACTCATTGACCGTAAGGACGGGAAAACAAGAGCGAAGGGAAGCATGAAAGAAAGAAGTCAATAAAGGAACAGAATGTATGGAGCAGAAAAGACGAGCAAACAGAACTGCATCTGCATACATAACTTATACATAACTTATACTCATCAGATGGAATATGACTCCTCCTCCCTAAAAGAAGCTCTAATAAAGAATGTGCGAAACAGCTGTTGTATGAAATATATCCCCACTCAGGACCGGCACCCCACCATTCCACAGTAGGGATATCACTCATCACACCATTTGAAATCAACTGGAATGGATGTGAATGAACTACAAATGAAAGGAAAGCCAACCCATGAAGAATGGAAACAAAAACCAACCAACCGGGAACTGAGGAGAAGCTTCACCAGTCTTACAAAAGGACAACATTAGGAAAAGAGTTCCCATCGGATAAAGAACCCTGGAGAAAGAGAAGATAGGAAGGGAGGAGAAGATGGAGAGGAAGGGTGCTGAGGAAAAATGGGACGATGATGTTGAGGAGACATAGAAGTGCCATAGGATAAATGTAATGAGGGTGAATGTCAGATGAATGAATGAGTTCCATCCTGGTAAACCAGGAGAATAATGTGGGGTAATAGAAATAGGATGTCTCGTCAATCGTGGGGGAACCAGTGAAAGCCATGAAAGAGAGCGGGGGAGGGGAGAGGACGTAGCAGGCTGGGTGGAGAGGAAGGGGGGGGAGGAAGGGGGGGTGGATGTGGGGATGTGGTTGGTTGAAGTCTTTTGGATTGGGAACATCTGCTCCCCTTTTCCACGTTTCCTTTTCATTCACATTAGTTAAAGTCTGTGTTGTATGGATAGATGATGTTGATGTTGCATCATCTATCTATCTATTTCTATTTCTATTTCTATCTCCTAATCTCTCTCGTTCTCTCATTCTCTCTCTCTCCCTCTCTCACTTGCTCTCCCTGTTTGTGTGTCTTTTTTTCTTTATTGTGTGTATGAGCTGAATGTATGAATAGGTGTCTATTGCAGGCACACACACACAAAGAGAGACACACATTGAGACATGCACACACATACATACACACACACACACACACACACACACACACAGGTTATAGTCAAAGTCAGTGAGCCATACAGATGCACCAACCCTGCCTGCCACACTCACTTAAACACACATGGATGGAGAGAGAGAGAGGGAGAGAGAGAGAGAGGGAGGGAGAGAGAGAGAGAGAGAGAGAGAGAGAGGCAGAGAGAGAGAGATGGAGGGAGAGAGAGAGAGAGAGAGAGAGAGAGAGAGAGAGAGAGAGAGAGAGAGAGAGAGAGAGAGAGAGAGAGAGAGAGAGAGAGGGAGATATCAAAGATTGGAGGTGTTGAAGGTGGGATAAAGGAAGGAATGGCGAGGGTGGGGGATGGAAGGTGTTTGGGAGCAGGGGATAGGGAAACAGAGAGAGATATAGATCAAGGTACAGATGATGATAGGAGGTCTATTTTGATTGACTGACCCAACGTCCAAGGCCGTGAGTCATGTGATCTGTTAGCCTGTGTATTTAACTGTTCCAGCTTCTCAGTGGTTACAAAGGGAGAATAGTTCATCTTATGCAGTGTATGTTTTGACAGATTTCCCGTAATAGTTTTGGGAGAATTCTGGGTTCAAATATAGGAGTCCATCACAATTGATGCCAACTGAGTGTGAATGGTTGATTTTGGTGAGGACAATGTTGCCTATGTCTAAAATCTGGAAAGTAGTAAGGCATACTGTTGTTAATCCAGATCAATCGAATACACTGAATGTCATTTGTAGTTTTAGAAATGAATTTTGAATTAGGTTTACGTTTTTCAGAAGGTTTAGTTTGTTTTCTACATCTCATTCTACAGAGAAGTAACATGTTTTTAATCCTTTGCCACAATACTTCTTTTTTAAATATGAAATTAAGTATTCCCATATTCAAATAGTGAGTCAACATACCTTGTCACTATCCCAGCTGTCATCTATTTGTGCATTTAGTCTTCTTTTAAATCTTTAAACGTGTATTCTGTGTCTTTTTGAACTCTTGACAAGCTTTTTTCCGGGTGTTTTAACCCTTAAGGAGGTCCTGAATTATTCATTAGCTTGTGCTCCAGATAGCTCGGCTAATAGGCCAGTCACAAAGCCATACACTTGTAAATGAGGGTAATCCACCTTTATTAGGCCCAATGCTTGTGTGTGTGTGTGTGTGTGTGTGTGTGTGTGTGTGTTGGTGTGTGTGCGTTCCTGCATGCGCTTCAGTGTGTCTGTGTGTGTCTTATTGTGTTTATGTTTTTTGGAGGGTAAGGTTCTCACTTTTAAAAACAAGGGGCGTTTTGTAAAAACAAGAATTTGTGTGTGTGTGTGTGTGCGTATGTTTGTGTGTGTGTGTGTGAGTGTGTGTGTGAGTGAGTGTGTGTGTGTGTGTGACTGTGTGTGTGTTTGACTGTGTGTGTGTGTGCATGTGTGTGTGAGTGTGTGTATGTGGGTGTGTGTGTGTGACTGTGTGTGTGTGTGACTGTGTGTGTGTGTGTGCATGTGTGTGTGAGTGTGTGACTGTGTGTGTGTGTGACTGTGTGTGTGTGTGTGTGTGTGTGTGACTGTGTGTGTGTGACTGTGTGTGTGCATGTGTGTGTGAGTGTGTGTATGTGGGTGTGTGTGTGTGACTGTGTGTGTGTGCGACTGTGTGTGTGTGTGACTGTGTGTGTATGTGGGTGTGTGTGTGTGAGTTTGTGTGTGAGTGTGTGTGTGAGGTTGTGTATGTGGGTGTGTGTGTGTGTGTGTGTGTGTGTGTGTGTGTGTGTGACTGTGTGTGTGTGTGTGTGTGACTGTGTGTGAGTGTGTGTGTGAGTGTGTGTGTGTGAGTGTGTGTGTGAGTGTGTGTGTGTGGGTGTGTGTGTGTGTGTGTGACTGTGTGTGTGTGTGACTGTGTGTGTGTGTGTGACTGTGTGAGTGTGTGTGTGTGTGTGTGAGTGTGTGTGGGTGAGTTTAAGCTGTTGAGTGCTGAGGGCTGCCAGGATTTGTAGCTGCGCTTCAACAATGATCCTTTCATCCAAGATCCATCTGTGTATGTCCATGTATGTGCAGCGTTGGGCTGTGTGTGCATGTGTGTGTATGTGTGTGTGTGTGGATGGGTGCACGTGCATGTATGTGTGTGTGTGTGTGTGTGTGTGTGTGTTTGTGCACATGTATGTGTGCGTGTTTGTGCGTGTTTGTGTGCCAACAGAATTGAATGTGCTTTCTTTTCTTTTCTGAGACTTTGGTGCCACCAATATTGTCCTCAATGTTAAAGCAATGAACGATTGAGGCACCAACACAAACTAAAATAGAAACATCAAGGAAATGTTGGTTACTAGGGCATTAACCCACACAGAGTCAACCCTCAAGACTTCCACCGTTTTCATATGTGACCACATAATTTAAATGGCAACCAAGCATTTTCAATAAGTCCCACCCGACCTCCACTAAAACTGTTGCTCCTAATATTTAGTTGCACATTTTGAGTAAACTTCACTGGAAGCTCGCTGAACAAATACACATCAGAGTCCCGGAGGTCTGCTCCCCAGCGTCACTTTCCAGTTTATTTTCCATTTGTGTGTGTGTGCATGTGTGTGTCTGTGTGTGTGTGTGTGTGTGTGTGTCTGTGCATCTGTGTGTCTGTGCGTCTGTGTGTCTGTGTGTCTGTGTGTGCATGTGTGTGTGTGTGTGTGTGTTTGCCAGAGCAACTTGTGATTGTTGTGGAACTAGATCTAGGGTCTGAAAGTCAGATCAATTTATTTAGTGAAAAGGTTGAGATGAACATCATCGACGAGTATCAGAGAAAGAAAATATATTTCAAATCTTATGGTCATTTAGTAATTGAATTGACTATAGTGTCATGGTTTTTCCCTTTTAACAAATGATCTTGATGCTCCCTTGCTCTCCCTATATTCTGAAAACACGCTCCAGTCTTGGGATCGATAGGCTACAGCTGCAGCGGCGTTGCAGACTCTGTCTGACATGTGCTTCACTTATTTATCATCCAACTGGTTGAGTTGTAGAATAAACTGCCTAAACTGCCTCTAGCACAATGGTTTAGCAATGCCAAAACATTTCAATTGAGTTTAGTTGAAAGTCATATTTGCGATTTCTTGTGTCTTTTTTCCTGTTTTCACTTGCTATTGGTAGATGGCTTCAGGAGATTAACTATCTTATCTACTCCTGCTTGGTGTAGTCTGCCTTAGGGCACAAGCATCTGGCCCTTATAGTTGTTGAATTATTACTGACTGATTTTGGGATAGCATCGTTATTTAACATATAATTATATAACAACATATATAAAACATATTTAATATTCATCTTCATAAGCATGGCTCTCTTTATTGCTATTCAAATGCATTTTTTACATGAAGAGATCCATCTTTTGGATCAGAGGGTATTTGGAAGCTCCAGAGGTTCTTGAGTGCTTCTTCATGTCAGAGGACCCCTGGGGCCCGGAGATGAAGACACTGGTCTGGAGGGCTCACCTGCACTCACAGGCTCTGATCATCATCCATCATTCACATTCAAACCAAGGACCAAACCAACTATTTCAAGAGACACAAAAATAGCG
>JACYXH010000802.1:8894511-8897011 GCA_026745465.1 Lota lota | reverse complement strand
TCTTTCCTCTCTCCGGCCCTGTGTATTGCTGTGTTTGACTGGTCTCTCCTCTCTCCGGCCTCTGTGTATTGCTGTGTTTGACTGGTCTCTCCTCTCTCCGGCCCTCTGTATTGCTGTGTTTGACTGGTCTCTCTTTCCACCCGCATGCTCACATTGTCTTCCACAAACTTGATTAATCACGCCAAGTTATTTTCCCTGTGTGCGTGTGTGTTTGTGTGGGTGTGTGTGCGTTTGTGTATGTGTGTGTGTGTGTGGATATGTGTCTGTGTGTGAGTGTGCGTGACACATGAACGTGTGTGTGTGTTAGTG
The DNA here is from genome assembly GCA_026745465.1 of Lota lota. Lineage (NCBI taxonomy): Eukaryota > Metazoa > Chordata > Actinopteri > Gadiformes > Lotidae > Lota > Lota lota. The sequence goes on along the minus strand of JACYXH010000802.1, from coordinate 8,896,702 downwards.
TGCATGGTGCGTGCATGTGTGTGTGTGCATGGAGGGGAGCCCTCCATCATTTAGAGTTGCTCAATAATTCAGTTGGTTCTACCCTCTCATATTTTATGAAGTGTGTCAAATGCGATTGTATCCGTCACAATCCAATACGTGTGTTGTGTTAGATTGAGTTTCTTCTGCTTTTCAAGTCATTTCCTTGTGCAAGACAGACAATATAGATCAAGAGCAAACAACGGGAAAAGTATGTGATTGTGTATTTTGTAATACATAAGGACATCCACTTCTCCCCCCCTCTCTCTGTCTCTGTCTCTCTCCCTCTCTCTCTCTCTCTCTCTCTCTCTCTCTCTCTCTCTCTCTCTCTCTCTCTCTCTCTCTCTCTCTCTCTCTTTGCTTCTTTATTTCTATGTATTTTCAGTGGTGAATATTGGTAGACCTCCATGTTAAGTGGCCTCAGCACTCATTCCATTGCCTTCTCTGTATTTCTATTTGAGCTCCCATTTGAACCTGTTGTGATCCCAGCTTCCAGCAGTGTTCCTCTTCTATGGTGAACCAACACCGCCTCGCATCATTCGCACCACACACAGTTCAAAGGAGCGCGGCCTGTACTTTTAGGGGTTTGTGTACCTCACACAGGCTGCTGACTGCAGACGCTAAGCACTCACCTGCTCTCTGAAAGCACCCTCATTTGGCGGTGGACATGTGTGGTTGATGAGGGGCACTCCTCACACGAGAAGAGATTTTCATTATTCACTTTGTTGATTTCTTGAAACGGTTGTATTTATTCATTTATCAGTTTGATTTACAAAATTTACTCTTAACAGACAAGCAATGCCAATGAAATATTCCTAATTTTGTTTAGGGATATTAGGTCAGCTTTTCAACTGAGAGGACACTTTTCTAACCAGTCAAACAGACAGGTGGTCTACAACCAAAGCAGTACAGCAGGAATACAAGTAATTTATTTATTGGCTTGGTTCTCTACCTCGATAGAGGACTGCGTTGGAAATCTTGTCAAAGTGTAGTTTGTATCCAAAGTTACAGTCCACTTAGATTAACTTAAATATGAAAGCGCAGATCAAAGTAATCAAACTCAATCAAAATTGTAAAAGAGCATTGTTTTGGTTAAAAGTGTCACCATTCACCTAGCATCCTCTCAGTCCAGAAAATGAAATCAACACTGTGGGAAAGAGAGATGTGTTCGGTTGCTGTAGCAGACGTAGCTCTATAGCTACACTCAATTCGTTTTTTTGAGAACCAGCTGCCTGTGTGAGTCTGCAGCCCTGACATCCCCATCCTCTGCTTGGTGGTTTTTACTGCTTTCAGCTTCTCGCTCCTGAAGTGAAAGACTCCTGGTCCACACATCCTCCAGCCTCGGCTTTGTTGGGTTGCAAACAGTTTGGGCTCCAAGGATGAATTATAGACAATTGCTATTTTTTCTGTTGCTTTTTGTTGTTGTTGATGAAACCCGTGTTTCAAGTGAGTAATAAATAATACTACGATGACCAAAAAACAGACGAAGAGGAATGGAGAGGAAGCGAGGAAAAAGCGCTGATGCACCTGAAACGAACAGCCGAACAGCCTTATCATTTTTGCACGCAGTTGGTACGTGATAGAGCAGCTTTTCCAGAGTAAATGCTGCTATTTTCGACTTGTCTGCGAGTGAGTCAGACAGCTGTGGTTAGACAGGGAAGTTGGCGGCGCTGGTGGTGTGGGGCAGAGAATGAGCAGTAGTGTGGGTGGCTCACAGATAAATTTACACCTCAGCAGAGCAGTCTATCTGTCTATACCGGGGATGGATTGGGACTGATTATTACAACCAATTTCATGTGTGTATGATGTAACAATCATACACACCCTCGCCACAATGGCGGGGAGATGAAACAAAGATTTACTTGTGAGGACATCCCAATCTGCCAAAACACACACACACACACACCCACACACATATACATATACATATACACACATACACACATACACACATACACACACACACACAAACACACACACACACACACACATACACACACACACACACACACACACACACACACAAACACACACACACACCTGGACACACACATACACATGCACAAAAACACAGCCACGTTCACAGACACCCCCACACTATCCTCCTACCTACAGAAACGGTTGCCTCTGTTTTCCCAGCGAATCAGAGAGGAGATGAGCGTAGGTTGAGAAG
>JACYXH010000802.1:8862011-8889511 GCA_026745465.1 Lota lota | reverse complement strand
TGTACCTTTTTTATGTGAACATCCAATAAAGGTGAAACTTAGTAAATTCTCTCTCTCTCTCCCTCAGATCGGTGTCCACGCTGGGGAACAGCCTCTTCATCGTCCGTGACACACGTAATGAACTAAAGGTGCGTCTGGGTATTCTGCTCCCGTGGCTTCCGTGTGGAATCAAAAGGCAGCTGAACAGGCAGTGACATGCAGTCCGGCTCCGCTGCTTGGTATTCAGCTAAAGTAGCTTGATTGCTCAAAGAGAGACCGAGACCGATGTATAAAAGGGGAGTGAGAGAAAGAGAGCGCCACAGACAATAAGAGAAGCGATTTAGTTTTGGTTCTTAGGGACGTTAAGAAGTTTTATTCTGATGTTTGTCTGCCTCTTCTATACGCTGTAAAGACATTTGTTTCCTGTTGACATGTCGACTTTTTGTAGCTTTTCACACTCTCTTTCTTCCTGTCTCTCTCCGCTTGTTGGTATTGGATGCTACACTGAGAAATTACCATTATGGTAATGACATTGTAAAGGAGAAGTGGTTCTATCGTGTTGAAATAGCACATTCAATGCGATCCAGTCACCGCCAGAGCAGTTCTCAATGCGTTTGCCCTCCAAAGTTACCAACTGACACACCTTACATCTCCCATGCTAAGCACTTTTCCGTTCCTGGGAAGAGTTGAATAGATGAAGGGAGGATCTAATGGATCCACAGCTTATCAGTGCCTGCCAGAAGAGAGCACTTCACTGCAGCCCTCAATAATCTCTCAAACGTCACGCGGACAGACGGACGATAAGCCGACAGGCAGACGGCTGTGCAGTCGATCGGACCCCAGCAGAAAAAACAAACACATGAACTATTTCACTACCTCCACTACTTCCTTGATATTTGGCATGTTCGACATTGCACAACTGTGAGTGATGACTTCAAATGTTATGGGAATAGATGAACACCTTAACCCACACAAACAGAAAACAAATGGGTGTGTTGTTCCCGGGGTCCCTGTGGAGCCTTCCTTGAGACTCTAGTAAGCACTGATAAATGTGCTGTGGAGGACCAGGACAGTCTGTCATCACTCGCTGCCGGCCAATCACAGACACATGCCTTTGCGGTGCTGGATGATGTCGCAAGATGTGATCTAATCTGGTGCTGGAAGCTGTCAGCCCTCTCTGATGGCCCACCTGACACATGCAGCCTGTCTGATTGGTCTAATTTGTCCTACGCTGTCTCCATGTCCTTGATGGACACAGGAAGCCCACCAGTTAAGCCAGGAGACCGGCAGCAGCAGACTTCTTGTGCTGTGTGTATAGAACTGCTTCGCTGCAACCATCCCCTTTTATTCACACCTAGGAATGTCCAAAAAACAACAAATGATACAACTTTTACCAGTCACAAGCACCATCTGCAAAAAGCATGTCTGGATCTTTTCGCCAACCAGAGTTGCATTATTGCAGGTTTCAGCATTGGAGGGCTGTTCATACCAAAGCAAACAAACATCACAGTGTTGTGGGAGCCCGGCTAATGAAAGAGAACCCATCCCATGATGCAATGCAATGTAAGGAAGGGGTCTATTGCTTAAACGAACACTGCCATCACACTCACTTGCTTGGCCATAAAAAAGGAATGTGAAAGTGACCCGGCTGTATTCTTTACTTGATGAATAATGAATGGCCTTAAAAGAGTATCTTATGCTTGCAAATGCCACCATGCTTATGTACTTGAGACACACTGTTTTGTTCTGCAGTACTCTTCAAAGAAGCCTGTCCTTCTCTTTTTGAATGTCTATGATTGCACTGGCTTGTGCTAAATCATGATGGCATGATTAATCATTGCGATATACTTTTTGAAATATGGATCTAGTGGGGTTAGTTTCTTCAGAATGTTGGTGAAGAAAAAGCAAACCATAAACTCAACTTTCAGTTATTATTTTCTCTTCGTTTTTGCTCTTGTCTTTTTTTTTTCTTGTGAAGAAAAAGCTTTGTGATGATGACATCATCACTGGCAATGCGTTGATGATGAACCTTGACCCCTCGTACCCGTTGACACCTGTTCACTTCAGCCCTCGTAAGGATTTAGCAATCGTGTTTAACGACAAGCTGTTTAACCGTATGACCTCTTCAGCCCTGAGCTAATCACCAACCAATAACTAAAGGGCTTTTTTTCATTCATTCCTGGATTTCCCCAAGTCAGATAGCTGATGACCTCTACTGTAACCGTGACAACGTAGTGGCAGGGTATTTGACAGAGCAGCTTTGGTATGTGTGTGCCTGTGTGTGTGTGTGTGTGTGCGTGCGTGCGTGTGTGTGTGTGTGTGTGTGTGTGTGCGTGTGTGTGTGTTTGTGTGTGTGTGTTTGTGTGTGTGTGTTTGTGTGTGTGTGTGTGTCTGTGTGTCTGTGTGTGTGTGTGTTTGTGTGTGTGTGTTTGTGTGTGTGTGTTTGTGTGTGTGTTTGTGTTTGTGCGTTTGTGTGTGTGTTTGTGTGTTTGTGTGTGTGTGTCTGTGTGTGTGTGTGTGTGTGCTGGTGCGTCAGTGGGTCTTTAGCTCTGTACAAAAGCAGACAGTAAAGGAACAAAAGCGCTTATCTGAACCAGCCTCAGGTCATGTCGGCTCACTCTTTCTCTCTTGCTCTCTTTCTCTGTCCTTTGTTTTTTCCTCTCTCTGTTATTCTCTCCATCGCCTCCCTTCTGTTAGATTACTTTTCTTTCCTTTCGGCCTTGCGGATCAACAGAACAGAATTGTTACTGTATGCTGTGTGTATGTGTGTGTGTGTGTGTGGTGTGTGGGTGTGTGGTGTGTGGTGTGTGTGTGTGTGTGTGTGTGTGTGTGTGTGTGTGTGTGGTGTGTGTGTGTATGTGTGTGTGTGTGCATGAGCGCGTTTGTGTATGTGTGTGCAGTGTTTATGTGTGTGTTTGTGTGTGTATGTGTATTGTGTGTGTGTGTGGTGTGTGTGTGTAGCTGAAAATTCTTTCCATATCCCACATTGCTTTATTTAGCAATATGTGTACGTATAGTAGTAATAACACACACACACACACACACACACACACACACACACACACACACACACATACCTAAGTGCAGCTAGGAAATTTGTGTGCGCTTTTCAGATTAGTTTATGATAAAATAATCAGCTGAAAAAAATTATTGTCTGAAGTGAAATGCAAGTGCTCCATTTTATTATTTAGGTGCAGATACATTTTCAGTTTGAGCAAGGTCGTTTTTGCATTTGAAATATTCTTCATTGTTATTCAATCTTTATTTGTCATTCAATTGAGCATTTCCTTCTATCTGTTTTTAGTTGAAATTACGTGAAAAGCACCATTTTCACTTGGTTAAAGATATAAATGGTATTAAGTTAGTATACCAATCAATGAAGATTAGATGAAACATATATAATTAACATATGCATAACAAGACAAATCCTGCCAGCAATAATTCTAAAGCAAATAACTACACTGTCACTGTGTCTCTCTCTGTCTCCCTCTCTGTCTCCCTCTCTGTCTCTCTCTTGCCCTCTCCCTCCCTCCCTCCCTCCTCCCTCCCTCTGTCTCTCTCTCTCTCTCTCTCTGTTTCTCTCTGTATCTCTGTTTCTCTTTCTTTCTCTCTCCCTCTTGCTCACTCTCTCTCTTTGTTTCTCTCTCTCTGTTTATCTCTCGCTCCCTCTCGCTCTCGCTCCCTCTTTCGCTCTCTGTCTCTCTCTCTCTTTCTTTCTCTCTCACTCTCGCTCTTGCTCTGTCTATCTCTTTGACTCTCTCTCTGAAAACACATTGGGAGATGAATGGGGCCTTAATTTGTATTAATGGGAGATTTGCTAAATAATATGTTGATTTATGTAACCAGAAAAAAAAGATTATTTCTGATGCATAATTGAAATGTTTTCTTTGAAAGCATTGTGATTTCTTGCTTATTGTGGTTAGGGTTAGGGTTAGGGTTAGGGTTAGGGTTAATGAATAATGAATGTAGAAAATAACCACAGTGGTGAGATTTATGAAGCTTTATCAATTGTATTTATAAAGAAGTTGTATAAAGATACACTTAACAGGCAAACTTCAGGTGAAGATTAGAGGCAAACATTGCTTTAGATTGTTAATTGTGCTTTAGATTGCACATTACTTTTGTGTAAATGCAGTGAAATAATATAAATATCAAGTAAATATGTATAAGCGATGAGTGGATTCGAGTTTGATAACAAAACTAGGGTTGATAATGTTATGGCTGCCCACATCAACTTGGTGGTATTATCACAAAAATGTGCTTGACAGCGTTGACTGTAACATGATCTGTCAAGATGACTTTTTTGAAGGAAGGAAGGTTGGAAGGAAGGAAGGATGAGCAGATCAATTCCCTCACAGAGAGATGACCATGCATCAGGAAGACCAGAAACCCTGGAGCGCAGAGCAGGGAGAAGAGGAGAGGAAGATGGAGGGAGGAGAGGAGAGGAAGATGGAGGGAGGAGAGGAGAGGAAGATGGAGGGAGGAGATGAAGATGGAGGGAGGAGAGGAGAGGAAGATGGAGGGAGGAGAGGAGAGGAAGATGGAGGGAGGAGAGGAAGATGGAGGAAGGAGAGGAAGATGGAGGGAGGAGAGGAAGATGGAGGGAGGAGAGGAAGATGGAGGGAGAAGAGGAGAGAAGAGGAAGATGGAGGGATGAGTGAGGAGGAAGATGGAGGGAGGAGAGGAGATAAAGATGGAGGGAGAAGAGGAGAGGAAGATGGAGGGAGAAGAGGAGAGGAGAGGAGAGGACGATGTAGGGAGGAGAGGAGAGGAAGATGGAGGGAGGAGAGGAAGATGGAGGGATAAGAGGAGAGAAGATGAAGATGGAGGGAGGAGTGGGAAGGAAGATGGAGGGAGGAGAGGAGATGAAGTTGAGGGAGAAGAGGAGAGGAGAGGAGGGAGAAGAGGAGAGGAGAGGAAGATGGAGGGAGGAGAGGGGAGGAAGGAGGAAGGAGAGGGGAGGAAGTTGGAGGGAGAAGAGGGGAGGAAGATGGAGGAAGGAGGAAGGAGAGGGGAGGAAGTTGGAGGGAGAAGAGGAGAGGAAGATGGAGGAAGGAGAGGGGAGGAAGGAGGAAGGAGAGGGGAGGACGTTGGAGGGAGTGGCAGGGCAGATGGAGGGAAAGGGGAAGGGGAGCAGAGGGGAAGAAGAGACAGAGGAAACATGAAGAGAGTGAGGATAAGTGTGAGAGGAGAGGGTGGAGGGGAGGAGTGGAGGGAGAAGATAAAGATAAGAAGATCAAAAGAAAGAAGAGAGAGAGGAATTTGAAGATGCTAGGGAGGAGAAAGATGGAGGGGAGGGGAGGAAGGGGAGGAGAAGAGGATAGGAAAAGGAGGGGGGAGAGAAGGGGGGGAGGAGAGGGGAAGGAGGGAAGGTATGAAGAGAGGGAGAGGGAGTGGAGAGAGATGGCTTCTGGGGGACTCGGAAGAGAGGGGAGAAGGAGATGTGGTTGTTCTAGAAAGGAACAGGGATGAAAATGAGGGAGGACGGAATGAAGATTAAGAGAAGGACATAGAATGAAGGATCAACAAAACAGACACAGGATTAACAATACAGAACTAACAAAGACACACAGAACAGACAAAGAGACACAAGACACAGACACACACACTAACAAATAACACTGAACACACACCACACACACACACATTCATGCTATGCTATCACACTGACATATCTACACACAGACACACACACACACACACGCTTCTGTCTTCTATTATTTGATATCCTTGTGGTCACTTCTGCACTGCTCTGTGTTCTTCTAAGAATCTCAACTATTCTAGTTTTCCCTTTTGCCTCAAATCACTTCCAGACATCAGCGTTTCCTGCCCCCTTTGCCCCACACACACACTACCGCACATGCTATTATACACTGAACTACAGACACACACAGTCACACACACACACACACTACCGCACATGCTATTATACACTGAACTACAGACACACAGTCACACACACTACCGCACATGCTATTATACACTGAACTACAGACACACACTGTCACACACACACTACCGCACATGCTATTATACACTGAACTACAGACACACACAGTCACACACACACACACTACCGTGCATGCTATTATACACTGAACTACAGACACACACAGTCACACACACTACCGCACATGCTATTATACACTGAACTACAGACACACACAGTCACACACACACACACTACCGCACATGCTATTATACACTGAACTACAGACACACACAGTCACACACACACACACACTACCGCACATGCTATTATACACTGAACTACAGACACACACAGTCACACACACTACCGCACATGCTATTATACACTGAACTACAGACATACACTGTCACACACACACTACCGCACATGCTATTATACACTGAACTACTGTATTTTTTCAATTCTGAGCAACTGCATCTATTCTTGATAGTCATTACAAATGTGTGTGTGTGTGTGCATGTGTGTGTGTGTGTGTGTGTGTGTGTGTGTGTGTGTGTGTGTGTGTGTGTGTGCATGCATACGTGAGTCTCTCTGTGTGTGTGTGTGTGTGTGTGTTTGTGTCTTTGTTCATGTGTCTATACATAAATACAGACTAGGACACTGTCTGGCCAACATAATGGGTTTTTTGATACCTCAGGCTACAATTGCATACAACTGGAAAAAGCAAGCATTACAAGTGATCTTGTGGTATTTCCAAGGGAAATAACCATGTAATTCTACTGGAAGAGAAGTAGAGAGAGGGATGGAGGGAGGGCAACACAATGACAAAAAGATTAAGACAAAGAAAATGGAATACAGGATGAGAGCGAGACAAGAAAAGAAAAAAAGAGAAAACAGAGAGTGGAGTATTAAAAACCCTTACTTAACCCTAACCCTTACCTAACCCTAACCCTTACTTAACCCTTACCTAACCCTTACTTAACCCTAACCCTTACTTAACCCTAACCCTTACCTAACCCTAACCCTCACCCAAAGGACTTTCCTTGTGAGAAAAGTCTAAATCCTTTGGTCGTGATGTGGGGGGGGGGGGGGGGGGCTGTCCACTCCTTTAGCTGCCCCAGCCAAGCCTCACCCCCTCTCCCCATCATTCACACAGACAATCATTTCTTTTCACATTCCTAATTTTCAAATACACCCAACACCACATAAAAACCACGCACCACGCACCCCATCACATGGACCAACCGTGCACCTTGGACCATACAGTCCACCCCCACCCTGTACCTCTCACCTAACCCAAAGGGCTTTCCTTGTCAAAGACGTAATAGCATACCAAGGTCCTTACAGGGACAGTGAGACGTAATAACATACCAAGGTCCTTACAGGGATAGTGAACATAATAACATACCAAGGTCCTTACAGGGACAGTGAACGTAATAACATACCAAGGTCCTTACAGGGACAGTGAGACGTAATAACATACCAAGGTCCTTACTGGGACAGTGAGACGTAATAACATACCAAGGTCCTTACAGGGACAGTGAGACGTAATAACATACCAAGGTCCTTACTGGGACAGTGAGACGTAATAACATACCAAGGTCCTTACAGGGACAGTGAACGTAATAACATACCAAGGTCCTTACAGGGACAGTGAACGTAATAACATACCAAGGTCCTTACAGGGACAGTGAACGTAATAACATACCAAGGTTCTTACAGGGACAGTGAGACGTAATAACATACCAAGGTCCTTACAGGGACAGTGAGACGTAATAACATGCCAAGGTCCTTACAGGGAAAGTGAGATGTAATAACATACCAAGGTCCTTACAGGGACAATGAACATAATAACATACCAAGGTCCTTACAGGGACAGTGAACGTAATAACATACCAAGGTCCTTACAGGGACAGTGAACATAATAGCGGTAATGTGTGGTGGAAAATAAACATGCATTGTGATTGAGGATTCAAGCAGACAATGATTTAGTAACCAACATGATTGCGGTCTTTAGCGACATATCGAGCAGAAGCCGTTCTCCCTGATTGAACAATGCCTTGACTAATCACATGCTAGTTAGCGGAATTCAACAAAAAACATAGCACCACAATTACATTACAAATAGTTTTGTGTTGCTGTCTCTTCTTTATTATGCTAATTATTTGACCAACAGAACCCATTATAAGTTAGGTGGCGCATACCTTGAACTGGGCCTTTAGTAGCCTGCTGGTCTCATGGGGCAATAGGATAGGATGGGTCAAATAGAAAATAGAAGATATTTTGTTTGTGTTACAGCCTGACTGAAGTTATGGATGTCTGCCTCTTAAGAGACGTCTAAGATTCAAAGATGAAGATCATTATGTTAAACATAGTACAAACAGTTGTAATTGGTGTCATCATGTATCAGCATGTATTAGTTTCTAATTGTATGTGTTGGCGACATTGTTGATTAGAGGTTAGACGACATTAAGAAACTGCATGTGTGTGTGTGTGTGTTTGTGTGTGTGTGTGTGTGTGTGTGTGTGTGTGTGTGTGTGTGTGTGTGTGTGTGTGTGTGTGTGTGTGTGTGTGTGTGTGTGTGTGTGTGTGTGTGTCTGTGTCTGTGTGGGTGTGTGGGTGTGTGAAGGGGGTGGTGTGGGGGTGTTGTGCTGAGGAACTGAGGAACCATAACAGCTTTCTCTCTCAAACACACACACACACACACATACACACACAAAGGCACACACACAAACAAACACACACACACACACAAGCAGTGCTGTTAGTTCCTCTAATTGAAAGGCGATTAAGCTTCGGGTTTCGTGGTGTGAGCAAAATGCTAGGTTTCTGTTTTCAGCTGGGTTCTGTTTTTGTAAGCTTTTAACAGACCGCAGCGAGCCCACCAACGAAACAAGACACCCCTACACTTTATAATACTCTCACTCTGTCACTGTCTGTCCTCCCCCCCCCGGTATCTCTGTCACTCTGTCTTTCCTTCTTTATCTACTGACATTGTCTGCTGCACTTCTGCTTCCCTTCCTTCACCTTCCTCATGTGACTTAAAGTAGTGTGGACCAGTGCAGACCAGGGGGCAGGTAGCAGGAGGTGCAGCTAAGGGAGGCTGGGGCTTATGTGGGGATACTTAAAGTAGTGTGGACCAGTGCAGACCAGGGGGCAGGTAGCAGGAGGTGCAGCTAAGGGAGGCTGGGGCTTATGTGGGGATACTTAAAGTAGTGTGGACCAGTGCAGACCAGGGGGCAGGTAGCAGGAGGTGCAGCTAAGGGAGGCTGGGGCTTATGTGGGGATACTTAAAGTAGTGTGGACCAGTGCAGACCAGGGAGCAGGTAGCAGGAGGTGCAGCTAAGGGAGGCTGGGGCTTATGTGGGGATACTTAAAGTAGTGTGGACCAGTGCAGACCAGGGGGCAGGTAGCAGGAGGTGCAGCTAAGGGAGGCTGGGGCTTATGTGGGGATACTTAAAGTAGTGTGGACCAGTGCAGACCAGGGGGCAGGTAGCAGGAGGTGCAGCTAAGGGAGGCTGGGGCTTATGTGGGGATACTTAAAGTAGTGTGGACCAGTGCAGACCAGGGGGCAGGTAGCAGGAGGTGCAGCTAAGGGAGGCTGGGGCTTATGTGGGGATACTTAAAGTAGTGTGGACCAGTGCAGACCAGGGGGCAGGTAGCAGGAGGTGCAGCTAAGGGAGGCTGGGGCTTATGTGGGGATACTTAAAGTAGTGTGGACCAGTGCAGACCAGGGGGCAGGTAGCAGGAGGTGCAGCTAAGGGAGGCTGGGGCTTATGTGGGGATACTTAAAGTAGTGTGGACCAGTGCAGACCAGGGAGCAGGTAGCAGGAGGTGCAGCTAAGGGAGGCTGGGGCTTATGTGGGGATACTTAAAGTAGTGTGGACCAGTGCAGACCAGGGGGCAGGTAGCAGGAGGTGCAGCTAAGGGAGGCTGGGGCTTATGTGGGGATACTTAAAGTAGTGTGGACCAGTGCAGACCAGGGAGCAGGTAGCAGGAGGTGCAGCTAAGGGAGGCTGGAGCTTATGTGGGGATACTTAAAGTAGTGTGGACCAGTGCAGACCAGGGAGCAGGTAGCAGGAGGTGCAGCTAAGGGAGGCTGGGGCTTATGTGGGGATACTTAAAGTAGTGTGGACCAGTGCAGACCAGGGGGCAGGTAGCAGGAGGTGCAGCTAAGGGAGGCTGGAGCTTATGTGGGGATACTCAGGGACAGGGGTGATGGGTAAGCCACTTTGACCTTGTCAGCAGGAGGTTTTCCGTCGTCAGATGGCATGCAGGGGGGGGTGATACAGTGTTTTGCACTTCAGGTCGTATTTCAGCAGGTAAATCAATCTCTTATTTGGGATCAAGGTGAGTGGCCACAGATTGTGCTGTCTAGCCAAAATGCCACGTCAAGCCTGACCCTGACAGAACATGACCTCCACGCCACCGTCCTGCTCAGAGAGCGGAGGTATGAGAGCACCAAACTGCAGGACTTTCTCTCTGGTGTTATCACCGTGGGAATCATAGAGCCACATATGGCCATCAGTAATCTATCCAACTTAATCTATCATCCAGCCATCCAACATATGTCCATCATCCATTCAGTCTACCCATCCCGCCTAATGTGTAGATATATATCTCATCTATATAACCAACCGTTCATTATATATGTATCTACCTATTCATGTATATAACCAACCATCAACCATCCATCCACCATCCATCCACCATCCATCCATCATCCATCTATCATCCTTCATCCATCCATCATCTTTCATCCTTCATCCATCCATCCATCCATCCATCCATCATCCTTCATCCATCCATCATCCTTCATCCATCATCCACCATCCATCCATCTTCCAGCCATCCATCATCCACCATCCAGCCATCCATCATCCATCCATCATCCTTCATCCATCCATCATCTTTCATCCTTCATCCATCCATCCATCCATCCATCCATCCATCATCCATCCTTCATCCATCATCCATCATCCATCCATCATCCAGCCATCCATCATCCACCATCCATCCATCTTCCAGCCATCCATCATCCACCATCCAGCCATCCATCATCCATCCATCATCTATCCATCCATCCATCATCCTTTATCCATCATCCATCATCCATCCATCCATCATCCATCATCCATCATCCATCCATCATCCATCCATCATCCATCCATCCATCCATCCATCATCCATCCATCATCCATCCATCATCCAGCCATCCATCATCCATCCATCATCCATCAATCCATCATCCATCATCCATCCATCCATCATCCATCCATCATCCATCCATCATCCATCCATCCATCATCCATCATCCATCCATCATCCATCCATCATCCATCCATCATCCATCATCCATCCATCCATCATCCATCCATCATCCATCCATCATCCATCCATCATCCATCATCCATCATCCATCCATCCATCATCCATCCATCCATCATCTATCCATCCATAGTATATCCATCCATCCATCCACAGACGACTCACCATTGATGTATCCATCTGTCATTCATGGATCTTTTATCTATGAATATAAATAAGGGATCAATAAAGGAACAGTGAGATTATCAAGTAATACTCTGACAGGCTCTCATAGATAAAGGGAATAATATAAATAAAGAGAGAGCCGGAGGGAGAGAGAGAGAGAGAGAGAGAGAGACCGACAGACAGAGAGAGAGGATAATAATGTACCCCCATGTGTGTCATCGCATGGAGTAGAGATAATCGCTTACACTAGCTGAGGAACTATTGTTGTTCTGTTGAAGAAGCAGTGTCACAGGGAAGAAGAGGTGCCCCACATACACAATCAGAAGGCACCTGGATTCCAACCCCTGTTTGAACAAGTGGGATAAGATCCAGGATTAATTGAAGGCGTTGGTATTTGGGGGTTCAGTTCAACTAGAGCTTGCTCAAGGGCGCCTTGGATGTTTATTTTGTGAAGGGGAGAATAACGTTTCTCAGGTATAAATGGCATTCCACTCACAACATGCGTGCACCCACATTCATGCACACACACACGCACACAAACACACACACATGCACACACACACATCCCATTCACATAAACAGACACAAACAAACATACACACACACACACATATACAACAAACTGACACAAATCAACCTTCGCACTCGTAAGCATGCACACACACACACACACACACACACACACACACACACACACACTCATACACACACACACACACATAGACACACACACTCATACACACGTGCAGACACTAACACACCCCTCAGTCACTGGCTCAAAGCAACTCTCTAATATTAGCCAATGAATCACACTCCAACACTCATGGATTCAAGACAGAGCTTTAGATTTAGGGACAGTGTAGTCAGGGACACACACATACACACACAGAAACACACACTATTCTAATCTGACACTTGAGTCATGCATCCAGACACAGGAAGCTGTCTGGCCAAAGGCATCCTAGCCCAAGGGAGTCATTACTCCTCTCTGTCATTCTCCCTGTTTGTGCGTGTGTGTGTGTGCATGTGTGTGTTTGTGTGTATGTGCGTATGTGTGTGTGTATATAGATGTGTCTCCTTTGCAGATCTCTCAATCATCGGGAATGGCAATCAAAAAGTGAATAAGAATACATACAACAATAGCATTATCTGAGAAATGCTACGTTGATTTTAGAATAGTGTTTGAATAGTTTGAAGATATTGGATTTTTCTCTTCGTTATTAAATATTTGTACAGTAAAATATCATACAAGTTAATATGGACTGACGGATATGTATGCATCTTTGTGTCAAAAGCTTACACCTAAAGTAAAAAGTGTACCCAACACACACACACACACACACACACACACACACACACACATACAAACACACACACACACACACAAACCAACACTTACACACCCAACCACATGTCTCATAATTAGCCAGATGATAAAACAGTATGGGATTAGCTGTCAACACTTCCTGGTTGGCTGGTTATGTGTTGGTCAGGAGCCAATGAGCCCTGAGGGATGAGGGGCTCATCTGTGCTGAGTATAGCACGTCAAATACAAAACCTCATTAGAGATTACTTTATTTCAAGGTCCAATAGTTAAACACAACCACACAAACAAACACATATACATTGATGTGTGCATGTGTATTCCCAGCCACCACATGTTAGGGTTAGGAAAACTAAAATAACCTCCCAGTCAACTGTCTGGTGACCTTTATTCTCTCTGTTACCACAGGATTAATAATATACATGACCAATCACCAGGTTGAATACTACTGTCAATAAACAACAAGACACCAATGCTAAGGCAAATAAGGAATATCATTTCCTTGCTAACCTTCAGAATGATGTTCCTTAATGGAGGTGTATAATTGTGTTTTTAACGTCTGAATCGGTGTACATGGTCTACCACCACCCGACTCCTCCATCCCAGCTAATACATGTCCAATTAAATCGGAGCTAATAAAGTTCACAAACATCTCTGTGTCTCTTTGGCTCCGGTTCATTAGTGAAGTGGTCAAATCAACATGACAGCCATTTAACAACTCGCTGTTGTTACACAAACTGGACCAAAACAAACAGTTGTGCTATTCTGCCACCGTCGGTCTTACAAACCTTTGCACTCCCTGTTTCCCAGGCTTTAAAGAAGAAGAGGAAGCCGGGGATGACTGAAGATAAGCGGACCTTACTCCACTAACCCTCCACAACATTAGAGCGGAAAAGCCAGAAAGAAGAGTGTCGTTACCGTGCCAGTGGTGGTGAACTCAGGGAGAAGGAACCACGTGACTGGGCAGAGTGGTAACCATGCCGACGAGACGAGGGGAGACAGACCCGAGGGTGCTGAGGGCGCTGCTGGTGTTTGTGGGCGTGTCTGTGCTGTGCTGTGGTGCGGTGGGGGCACGGAGTGTGGACGGCCATCTGGAGAGAAGAGGACACAGACACACGGCAGGTAGGTTCAGACCGATGGTCAGCCCAACATTCAGGACACAATAATCAATAATAATCAACAATAAGAATAATCACTAAGAACAAGGATTAAAACAAGATGTGAAAATAATAATACACATTCAATCACTCTTCCATCAAATCCAGCAGCCCTGCTGATTGGCCACAGTTTGACTCCATGCTGACCTATTGTTCAGGTCATCAGCTGAATGACTCAGCTGGACATCGCCCAATCAGTAGTCAGCACTCAGCCCTGAGCTCTTTTTAAAAGCCCCAACTCATACGGCATGTCTGGCTTTCTACAAGCCGCTGTGAATACACAGCTCCTCACCCGCTCCACCTTATCTCCACCTTATCTCCACCTTATCTCCACCTTATCTCCACCTTAACACTGCTGAATACAGAATAACATTGCATGTGACATGCAGTAACACATTGTAACACTAGTTTTACTAGTTTACGAGTGATATGTTATACTGTTCCTGTTAACTATTTCACAAAAGTAAGCAGAGAAACGAGTAAACAGCTGAATGAAACGTGCTGTGACTCCTTGTGGTTGCTGATGGTCCTGGTGCTTGCAGGGCACCGGTCTCTACACAGACACAGGGAGCGCACCGGGAAGGAAGGCCAGGTGCTCCACAGGTCCAAGAGAGGATGGGTCTGGAACCAGTTCTTTGTCATCGAAGAGTACACCGGACCCGACCCTGTGCTAGTGGGCAGAGTACGTTTATCAGCTGTGTGTGCGTGCGCTTGTGCGTGCATGTGCGTGTGTGTGTGTGTGTGTGTGTGTGTGTGTGTCCGTGTGTGGTTTATTTTTTAACCCAATCCGATGTTGAATCCATCTAGTTTTTGTTTAGTGCCATTACAAAGTGTGGCTTTTCACTTGATACTCGATGTAGTCAACTTAATGATTCATGTTCCGCCAGCAGAGGGAATCAGCAGGGATTAGACTCCTCATTTCTTTTAGGTGAGAGATCCAAAGAGAGCGAGAGAGAGAGAGGGAAGCAAAACAGAGAAAGAGAAAGTGTGAGTGTGATATTTTGTGTGAAATCAAGGGAGGCTTGGGATAGGAGGAGAGAGACAAAGAGAGAGAGAGAGACAGAGAGACAGAGAGACAGAGACAGAGAGAGACAGAACCATAGAGAGAGAGAGAGACAGAGACAGAGAGAGACAGAGACAGAGACAGAGAGAGAGAGAGAGAGAGAGAGAGAGAGAGAGAGAGAGAGAGAGAGAGAGAGAGAGAGAGAGAGAGAGAGAGAGACAGAGACAGAGACAGAGAGAATGACAAAGAGAGAGACAGAGACACAGAGAGAGAGACAGAGAGAGATAGACAGAGCCAGAGAGAGAGAGACACAGAGAGAGAGAGAGAGACACACAGAGAGAGAGAGATACAGAGAGCCAGAGAGACCCAGAGAGAGAGAGACAGAGAGAGAGAGAGAGAGAGAGACAGAGCCAGAGAGAGAGAGAGACAGAGAGAGACAGTGAGAGAGACAGAGAGAGAGACAGAGACACAGAGAGAGACACAGAGAGAGACAGAGCCAGAGAGAGAGAGAGACAGAGAGAGAGAGAGAGAGAGAGAGAGAGAGAGAGAGAGAGAGAGAGAGAGAGAGAGACAGAGAGACAGAGAGACAGAGAGCCAGAGAGAGAGAGAGAGAGAGACAGAGCCAGAGAGAGAGAGAGAGACAGAGACAGAGCCAGAGAGAGAGAGAGACAGAGCCAGAGAGACAGAGAGATAGGAAGAGAGGAGACATGATTGGTTGTGTTGACCAAAGCAAACCAGAGCATCACTCTTGGTTCAGGGGCTTCAACCTCTCATAGCAAACAACAAATATGTCTACAAAACATTATATTTCATCGCTAACAGGCTTTCCAAGGATGGCAACAAGATATTTAATCCCGTAACTTATTAGAATGTTTTCTGTCACTTTACTGTCAGTCTGTTTTCAGTCTAACAACAAACACAGTGCACAATACTGAGAACAGAAAATAACCCAATAACACAGAATAGTTCTGTAGCATTGGAGCCAAAGCGTGTTTTTGGAGCTTTTAGCCTCATATACATTTCAACACAAGCCTGTCCGGAAAGCTTTTAGCTGAGAGGGCAGAGGGTGAGATTTCAACCTTCAGCATATCAGCTGTCACACCATAGATGCTATAGTAGCATAGCGAGCGATGACTTGAAAGGATCCATTCTACTATCCATTCTACTTTATTCTACTTTATACATTTCTTCCTTCTCTCGCCCAACGTCTTTCCCAAGAACACTCATAAGGCTCTTTATTGGCATGGAAAGCCTACATCTGCATTGCCTATGCACAAAGAGTTGAATAAGATATACAAATAAAGAAATATCATTTTATTTTAAGAAATCTCTCGCTCTCCTCAGCTCCACTCGGACGTGGACTCGGGCAAGGGCAGAATCAAATACATCCTGTCAGGCGAGGGCGCCGGAACCATCTTCGTCATCGACGACAAGACGGGCAACATCCACGCCACCAAGACCCTGGACCGAGAGGAGCAGGCCCAGTACACGCTGACCGCCCAGGCCGTGGACCGGGACACCAACCAGCCGCTGGAGCCGCCCTCCGAGTTCATCGTCAAGGTGCAGGACATCAACGACAACCCCCCGGAGTTCCTGCACGGGCCCTACTTCGCCAGGGTGCCCGAGATGTCCAACGTGGGTGAGTGGGGAGAAGACACCGTCTGGGGAGGGTCCGCAGGGACCGTGTGGACCGTTTGAGGTCAGACATGAGGTCTGTCCAGCATCTGGATCGAACAAAGAATAATGTGAATGACATTATTGTTATACATTTATGTTATCAATTAATATTTGATCTTTCATCAATTCTCATAATAATAATTTTTTCAGTTGTATGTTTTGTTCAATGCTTTTGTTAATGTGTTTATTTCTTTTCTTTTATGCCGCGTTTTGCAAATAAAACATCTTCAATGTTGAAATAATGGATCACATGATAGAAAAGAAAACATGTAACATAAAGTAATTTGTCAGCCATGTATGAGATTCACTTTTAATCCCTGCTGGCAATTCAAAGCAAATAATTAGTTCTATTTTAAATAGGTCATTTGTAAGAAGGATTTTATTCTCAATATCCATGACTATATGCAAAACAGTTCCAAATAATTTTACTTAAACTATGTCCCCATTTGTCTCAATTGAGGTCCCTGTAATTTAAAAGAATATATATATATAATTATATATATATACATAATAAATATAATATAATAATATTTGGGGCTTTCAGTGACTTAACAGTCTACAATGGAGTACGATGTGTCAGTTAGGAATAGATTAACATTGACTGACTATAAGATAATTATTTAACTCAATTCACAGGCAATTTTTCTGGAATTTTAATGGAGGCAGGAAGAAATCATTATCTCCCAATCAAATCTTTATCCAAAACAGAGGATTGAATACCATCTTTTGTTATGGTAAACTTGAGTGACATGTGCTAACAAAGCTGCAAAAGCAGAGTGTTATTCCACTGAACAGCCTGTTATATGCATTATTAATCATTATTGAAATCGAACCACGGGAAGTCTGACATGAAGCACAGGACTGTACGCTATAAAAGAACGTTCGATTTCTGAAAGAAATTGTCAATGTGTTCTATTTAGTAATCAAGAAGAAGGGGCACTATGGGTTAAGTATCTAGCTAACGGTTGAGATATCCCTTAGGTATCAAACCCAGAACATAAAGACTACACTATGTACGGGTTAAGTATCTAGCTAACGGTTGAGATATCCCTTAGGTATCAAACCCAGAACATAAAGACTACACTATGTACGGGTTAAGTATCTAGCTAACGGTTGAGATATCCCTTAGGTATCAAACCCAGAACATAAAGACTACACTATGTACGGGTTAAGTATCTAGCTAACGGTTGAGATATCCCTTAGGTATCAAACCCAGAACATAAAGACTACACTATGTACGGGTTAAGTATCTAGCTAACGGTTGAGATATCCCTTAGGTATCAAACCCAGAACATAAAGACTACACTATGTACGGGTTAAGTATCTAGCTAACAGTTAAGATATCCCTTAGGTATCAAACCCAGAACATAAAGACTACACTATGTACGGGTTAGGTATCTAGCTAACGGTTGAGATATCCCTTAGGTATCAAACCCAGAACATAAAGACTACACTATGTACGGGTTAAGTATCTAGCTAACGGTTGAAATATCCCTTAGGTATCAAATCCAGAACATAAAGACTACACTATGTACGGGTTAGGTATCTAGCTAACGGTTGAGATATCCCTTAGGTATCAAACCCAGGACATAAAGACTACACTATGTACGGGTTAAGTATCTAGCTAACGGTTGCCTACAGATATCCCTTAGGTATCAAATCCAGGACATAAAGACTAAACTATGTATGGTAGATTGATATGGAATTTCTATCTCTTTCTCTCATTGTCTCTCGGTCTCTCCGATTTATTACAAAAATACATTCTTTCAAATGTCCTCTTTTAGATATTGATCAGTTTACACCTTTCGGCTTTTAGGCAGCTATCGTCTATGTTGGTGAAATGTAGAGGTCACAGGGGAACAGTTAATTGCCACCATGGTAACATCATCCCAAACCACAGAACCAGAGTGCTTAAGAGAACTGTAATCTGACTAACCTGAGATCCTTTCAGTCAGATCATCAGGAACTCAGAAATGTAAGACGGTAAAAGACCAATCCTGTTCAACCTAAGTCTTTGAAGAGTCTTTGGAAATGCAGATGTAAAATGGCAGCCATGCTGAGAGCAGTCTAAGTAGTTCTTAATGAAATCTGATCTTGAGGGGGAAGTCAGTAGCTGTGGGATGATGACATTGTGTTTAAAACGAGCGATGCACCAGACTATTAGTCACCTGAATAGCGTTCCTCTCCCTGCCAGTTTGTATCTGTTGGAATAGGCCTTCATCACAAAGGTGTAATCGTAGGCCTGAACTATGTCATGATGTTAATTACGGGCACTTGCATTGCCTACAGACCCATAATTAGCGTAATGAGCTACACCTGTGGATTACAGCTCTCTGATAAAGGCCTATTGTAGACGGATCAGCATTGATCGGGGAAGAATCCATCCCAAATAACTAAAGCATTTGCAGCATTCACAGTCTCAGCATTCACAGTGTGTGTGTGTGTGTGTGTGTGTGTGTGTGTGTGTGTGTGTGTGTGTGTGTGTGTGTGTGTGTGTGTGTGTGTGTGTGTGTGTGTGTGTGTGTGTGTGTGTGTGTGTGTGTCTCGCAGGAACGTCGGTGATGCAGGTGACTGCCACGGACGCTGATGACCCCACCTATGGCAACAGTGCCAGATTGGTGTACAGCATTCTGCAGGGACAGCCATATTTCTCAGTGGAGTCACAGACAGGTGGGAGGAACACTGTCTGTGTCTGTCTGGCAAGAATTCACAAATACTTTCATATATTCATATAACTTTGGTATTGCTATTTTTGTTTGTTAATGTACGTATAGTTAGAGAAAACTGTACTGAAATTGCAGTCTTGATGAATGAAGCCGATTCAGATCTCATCAAATGTCTGATGATTAAAGAAGGGTTGAGACGGGGTGAGAGCGCCTTAGGCAGTTAAACAGAGAGAGACAGTGAGAAGGACAGAGTAGAAATGTACGATTTGGGGAAGTGTTAATCTAGCTAATCAAACCAGTGTTGGGTATTTGACTGGCTCAAATCCACAGCTCAAATTTCTAATTGGTTTGGAGATTATTAGCTTTTCATGCTGTCACACACAGATTTTCTCCCTCTCACTTCCTCTCTCTCTGGCATCAGTACAGACACACACACACACACACACACACGCCTGCATAATACACACACAGCACACTTGGCATAAGATGACAGCAGAAAGCCTGTCCTCCCTGTTAATTCAGTTTGGAGAGAGAGAGAGAGAGAGAGACAGAGAGACAGAGAGAGAGAGAGAGAGAGAGAGAGAGAGAGAGAGAGAGAGAGAGAGAGAGAGAGAGAGAGAGAGAGAGAGAGAGAGAGAGAGAGAGAGAGAGAGAGAGAGAGAGAGAGAATAGTGCATGGAATAAAGAAAAGTAAGACTTCACACATGTTTGCCAGAGTTTGAACACATACAAAGTGTTCCTTTCTAATGTAATAAATCTGAAGTTGAAGACCTGACAACAGCACTGAGAGAGTGTTTGTCCAAGTAGAGTTCAACTGTCAAGACGTGATATGTAGGAATGGAACGATGTGTGAGGGAATGGATTCATCAGACTCAACGGCATAGAGGAATGATGCAGGAACTGTGAAACTATAACACCACTAACGTACAATAAATGCCACTGTATGAAGTGTAGCTATTGAGATAAACAAACCGCCACCTACACGCATCTGGGTAAAAGCACCATACAGCCGCTGAATAACACATGCGATATTGTACACACTATGGTGTGTGTGTGTGTCTGTGTTTATGTGTGTGTGTATTACAATCAGGGGTAAAATAGACCAACAGATTTTTTATCTGTGTTGCATTCTGTGATTGATAATTAGTCCGTAATGAATTCAAATAATATTTAAATAGACCAGTGTGGATGTGTGTGTGTGAGTGGGTGTTTCCTTGTGTGTGGATAATTGGACTTGTAAGACGCTGATCAAAATCAATGTGTCCTCTTTTCACAAGATGACTCTTCCACGCTGTTTTGCATGTTAGTTGTAACACACTAACAGCAGGTAATGTCCGGTGACACTAAGTCAAACAAAGCACCGTGTGGCGCTGCTGTCTGTGGCTCTGTCTGTGGCGCTCTGTCTGTGGCGCTCTGTCTGTGGCGCTCTGGAGGAGCACAACAGAGCTGAGCTCTGCTAAGCCTGTCTGTGGCGCTCTGGAGGAGCACAACAGAGCTGAGCTCTGCTAAGCCTGTCTGTGGCGCTCTGCCCTTGGGGAGGTCGGGTTCCTCAACGCGCTTTGGGTTCTTCAGCGCTCCAGTACAGCTGCAGCGGTCGAGTAGTGAGTTGTCTTTCCGTGACGCAGGCATCATCCGCACGGCGCTGCCCAACATGGACCGGGAGGCAAGGCAGGAGTACGACGTGGTCATCCAGGCCAAGGACATGGGGGGCCACATGGGGGGTCTCTCCGGGACCACCGAGGTCAAGATCACCCTCACAGACGTCAACGACAACCCCCCCAAGTTCCCTCAGAGTGAGTCCTTCTGTTTATCCACTTTAGAGCTCCCAGCTTCTGTATGTCCATCTCTCTGTCCGTCTGTATGTCCAGATGTCTCAGTCTGTCTCTGTGTCCGTCTATTTGTCTGTCTGTCCAACTGCTTGCCTGCCTCCTTGTCAGTCTGTCTTTCTGTCTATGTCTGTCTGGCTGTCCGTGTGTATGTCCATCTGGCTGTCAGTCTGTCCATCTCTCTGTCCATCCATCCGTCTATCTGTCTGTCTCTGTGTTGTTGTCTGTGGGCTCAGTCTGTCCTCCTGTTTCTGTCAGTGTGTGTGTCTCTGTGTTGTTGCCTGTGGGCTCAGTCTGTCCTCCTGTCTCTGTCAGTGTGTGTCTCTCTGTTGTCTTTGGCTCAGTCTGTCCTCCTGTCTCTGTCAGTGTGTGTGTCTCTGTGTTGTTGTATGTGGGCTCAGTCTGTCCTCCTGTCTCTGTCAGTGTGTGTGTCTCTGTGTGGTTGTCTGTGGGCTCAGTCTGTCCTCCTGTCTCTGTCAGTGTGTGTGTCTCTGTGTGGTTGTATGTGGGCTCAGTCTGTCTTCCTGTCTCTGTCAGTGTGTGTGTCTCTGTGTTGTTGTCTGTGGGCTCAGTCTGTCCTCCTGTTTCTGTCAGTATGTGTGTCTCTGTGTTGTTGTCTGTGGGCTCAGTCTGTCTTCCTGTCTCTGTCAGTGTGTGTGTCTCTGTGTTGTTGTCTGTGGGCTAGAGGTGTGACCCCCTTGGAGGTATTCCAGGTCTCCAGGTGTCCCTCTGAATCTGGTGGGCTGAGAGCCTTACAGGTTGTGTGTGTGTGTGTATGTGTGTGAGTGTGTGAGTGTGTCTGTGTTTTTGTGTTTTTGTGTGAGTGTGTGTATGTGTGTTTGTGTGAATGCGTGTGTGTGTTTGGTCTGTGTGTGCTATCTGTGTGTGTGGGATTTCCGACACACACAGATGGCATGCAATTTTGGGAAAATATGTCACAGAAGGGGATTAAATAATTGATACAATCTATTTAAATATCAATGATTTATCGTTCTATATTTCCCTGGTCTACTGCAATACCCCTAGGTGTGTGTTTGTTTGTGTATATATATATATGTGTGTTTGTGTGTGAGTGCGTGTGTGTGCACCTGTTTGCCTATACATCAATGTTTCATTGCCAAGGCTTGAGGACAAAGGGAAAATAAAAACAGTGTTATTGTCCTTGTTATTGATCCTGGTTATTTAGATTCCTATTTTATACACTTCCTGTAAACATTTACTTGATTTGTCGATATGAGAGATTTTGATCCTCTGGTAATTATTGATATGAATTGATTGCGGAGAGATGCGCTGAAACATTTTTCTGTCACAGAAACACCTGCGCAGAGACAGTATTTCCAACACAGATCTCACAGACTCAAAAAGTCTGAAACTGTTAGCAACACTTATCTGTCCTGCTGTGTGCGTAACGAGCCGCTAACAAGGAGGCAAATCTCACTGCAAAAATCTAACAAGTGGATAATGGAGCACTTTGAAAAAGGCACCTCTGGAGTCTCTGTGGGTACCAATGTCTCTCAGACCGCACTCATGCATACTACTCAAGAAACGCAAGGTCACCATGACTTTGCTTTGACACCATGACATGCAGGTGAACCCTGCATGTCTCTCATAAGATGCTCACAAGGACAGCTATAGAGGGATGGAGAGACTTAAGAGAGGAAAGAGAGAGGGAGATCAAGCCAAAATATGATAAACAACCAATAGGATGAAGAAAGAGACAACCCAAGTAGACCTAAGACTTTTGCTAGGGTTAGGGGATAGGATAGGGTAGATATAGGGACGGAGAGAGAGAGAGAGAGAGAGAGAGAGATAGAGAGAGAGAGAGAGAGAGAGAGAGAGAGAGAGAGAGAGAGAGAGAGAGATGGATGGATGGATAAATAGATAGATGGATAAATAGATAAATAGAGAGATAGAGATATATAGATGAATAGAGATAGAGAGAGAGAGAGAGAGAGAGATAGATGGATAGATTAATAAAGAGATAGATAGATGAATAGAGAGAGACATAGATAGAGATGGATGGATGGATAGATAAATAGATTTTGTGTTTCTACCTGCCTGTGGATTTAGCCCAGTCACTGTGGATAAAAGGCACCATGGGTGTCAAAATCTTAAAATGGAAATCTTTCTTTCTAAAAGTGTCTGTCTGTCTTTTATTTTTCCATTCATGCTATCCTCGCTGGCATTCTGTCTCCTTCCTTTCTCTCTTCCTTTCTGTTCTCTCACTCTTCTCCTGGCTCTCATTCACCAAATGTCTAGCCAGCACTCTCTCTTTGACTCTGTCTACCTCCCTATCTCGCTCACCCTTATTTCATCGAGACTCTCTTGCCGCCTCTGCCCATCTCTCGCCTCCCTTGTTTCAGCTCCAAGCTAAAAAACAACCGCCCCTGACCAATCCCAGCTAGAGAAGAGGGGAGGAATGGAGAGATGACAAACAAAAGAAAAAGACAGAGGAGGAGAGGACAGGAGGAGAGGAGAGAGAAGAGAGAGGGAATTGAGTCCGTGCAGTAACCGAATAAGGAAGCAGAATGGGGAGGAAGGAGATTGAGGTCAAATGAGGAAACAGGAAAGAGACAGACAGTGAAATGCAGATTGAGCTACAAGGGGGATATGATAGGACATTAAGTATGTCAGTTATACTGACATGCTTCCACTGCAGCCTAAGATATCGTCCTGTTGATAGGACACAACACAGTCGCCCATACACTGTGAAGAGAGGAGATTATGTGCTGTCTGTTGTTCCTCAAAGACCATTGCTTGCTTTTATCTAATCTCTCCGCTCCCACTTTTGAAGAAAATACTTTGTTTTAGAAAGTGTTGTTAGTTGTATAATCATGAGTTGTCCCATGTTACAAGTTTGAGGTTGAACATGATACATGATAAGTGTGCATACAATAGTGTACAGTTGAATCCAGTCATTAGATATGAGTGACCATCTGCATTGCATCTAATTTTGGCACATAAGTCCCATTAGTGGCACGTCTGTGTTTCCAAATGGCACAACTCATCGCAATATGGATTCATGGTGGAACAAAAAGTAGAATAATGTGCTCAAATGACGCATTCGCACACTCACATACATACACATATTTACACACGCAAGTACGCAAGCACACACATACCCTCACATTCACACACACAATCATGTACATTTACACACCTATATACACACATATCGTTTCACACCTGAAAGAGAATCTCCCAGATGGTATGAATGAGGACAGTGATTGCTTATTTATTCAGGACGAGAGACACTGGGAACGAGAGAAAGGAGAGAATAGAAAGAGGACGAGAGACACTGGGAACGAGAGAAAGAAGGAGAGAATAGAAAGAGGAGGAGGAGTGACGCAGATATGGGAATAAAAAAGCCACCAATTTGAAATAAGAACAACCCATACTCTAAGATTGAGACTTGCTCAATTTATGTATTAGGAGATCACAATGATGATCACATAAGACATAGGTAAGACTCATTACTTCAATCACTCACTCACTCACTCCCTCACATGCTCCCTCACTCACTCACACGCTCACACGCTCCCTCACTGAAGTAACTCACAAGCCTTTCTCATGGTCTGGTAGCAACAATAACGGGCCTGATCAGTTTTTTCTAAAGAGTGCAACTTTCTTTGAACCATTGCTTATTTGTTTGAGCTAAGCTGCTAATAATCACATGACATCTATGACTTGACACATGGAGGTGTCCTACCTGAGATACACTGACGCTCTCATTCCAAGCATCAGGCACTTGTTCTCCTGCCTAGCTACCTGGTCCTACTGGGAAGGCCTGTCATACACTGTTACAATGTAAGCTCCTTAGAGAGAGGGGCAGAGAGGGAGGGAGGGGAGACAGAGGGTACAGGTAGAGAGGGAGGGAGGGGAGACAGAGGGGGTACAGGCAGAGAGGGAGGGGAGACAGAGGGTACAGGTAGAGACGGAGGGAGGGGAGATAGAGGGGGTACAGGCAGAGAGGGAGGGAGGGGAGACAGAGGATACAGGTAGAGAGGGAGGAAGGGGGGAGATGGGGGACAGGAGAGAGGAGAGATGAGAGGAGAGGAGAGAGATGAGGGGACAAGAGAGAGGAGAGGAGAGAGATGAGGGGACAGGAGAGAGGAGAGATGAGAGGAGAGGAGTGGAGGAGAGAGATGAGGGGACAGGATAGAGGAGAGATGAGAGGAGAGGAGGGGAGGAGAGGAGAGATATGAGGGGACAGGAGAGAGGAGAAATGAGAGGAGAGGAGAGGAGGGGAGGAGATAAAGGAGAGATGAGAGGAGAGGAGTGGAGGAGATGGAGCAGGGGACAGGAGAGAGGAGAGATGAGAGGAGAAGATAAGGGCGGGGAGAGGGGAGGAAGGAGTGAAGGGGAAGGGAAAACAATAGAGAAAAATACATAAGATCGATCAAATAAAATATATAGAGGACAGAGGAGGAGGGATGGTGGAAGAGCAAGGAATAGAAGAGAAGAAGTTAGCCGAGAAGAAATAGGGTAGAAAAAGGAGCTGTATTAAGCAAAGGAGCAGCACGTGTTACATGAAGAGAGGAGGTTTGGAAAGAGGGATTTGACTAAAGACTTTGAGGATGAAAGGGACACGGGACACAGGAGGAGAAGGGATAAAGAGAAAGGATGGGAACACACCTCCTACCTAGACCAATCAGACGCATGCACTTAAAGCTGCCCAGTAGCACAAGGGGTTCTTTATGTGTGAGGACGTCATGTAAACTAGAGCCATCAGGATCCTGATCTAAAGGCGACAATATTATAACAGGAGAGGACAGGAGAAGGAGATCACAGGTTAGGAGGAGAGGAGAGAAGAGGAGAGGAGAGGAGAGGAGAGGAGAGGAGAGGAGAGGAGAGGAGAGGAGAGGAGAGGAGAGGAGGAGGAGATCACATGTTAGGAAGAGAGGAGAGGAGAGGAGAGGAGAGGAGAGGAGAGGAGAGGAGAGGATGAGGAGATTACAGGTTAGAAGGAGAGGAGAGGAGAGGAGAGGAGAGGAGAGGAGAGGAGAGGAGAGGAGAGGAGAGGAGAGGAGAGGAGAGGAGAGGAGATCACAGGTTAGGAGGAGAGGAGAGGAGAGGAGAGGAGAGGAGAGGAGAGGAGAGGAGAGGATGAGGAGATTACAGGTTAGGAGGAGAGGAGAGGAGCAGACAGGAGGAGGAGATCACAGGTTAGGAGGAGAGGAGAGGAGAGGAGAGTAGAGGAGAGGAGAGGAGAGGAGAGGAGAGGAGAGGAGAGGAGGAGGAGATCACAGGTTAGGAGGAGAGGAGAGGAGAGGAGAGGAGAGGAGAGGAGAGGAGAGGAGAGGAGAGGAGAGGATGAGGAGATTACAGGTTAGGAGGAGAGGAGAGGAGCAGACAGGAGGAGGAGATCACAGGTTAGGAGGAGAGGAGAGGAGAGGACAGGAGGAGGAGATCACAGGTTAGGAGGAGAGGAGAGGAGCAGACAGGAGGAGGTGATCACAGGTTAGGAGGAGGGGAGAGGAGCAGACAGGAGGAGGAGATCACAGGTTAGGAGGAGAGAAGAGGAGCAGACAGGAGGAGGAGATCACAGGTTAGGAGGAGAGGAGAGGAGCAGACAGGAGGAGGAGATCACAGGTTAGGAGGAGAGGAGAGGAACAGACAGGAGGAGATCACAGGTTAGGAGGAGAGGAGAGGAGCAGACAGGAGGAGGAGAGTACAGGTTAGGAGGAGAGGAGAGGAGCAGACAGGAGGAGGAGAGTACAGGTTAGGAGGAGAGGAGAGGAGCAGACAGGAGGAGGAGATCACAGGTTAGGAGGAGAGGAGAGGAGCAGACAGGAGGAGGAGATTACAGGTTAGGAGGAGAGGAGAGGAGCAGACAGGAGGAGGAGATCACAGGTTAGGAGGAGAGGAGAGGAGCAGACAGGAGGAGGAGAGTACAGGTTAGGAGGAGAGGAGAGGAGTGGGAGGCAGAGGAGAGGAGGGTTGGAGAGGGAGGGTCTAACACTCAGGGTGTATTGTAGAGAATGATCAAAAGCAAAGAGAAGGGAGGAGGGCTGAGAAAGGAAAGAGGAGGAGGTGGGAGATGAATGGGGAGAGGAGAGGGAGATGAGGTGTATCGGGGCAGGGGGGTGTTTGTGGGAATGGGAGGAGGAGAAGGAGGAGGAGAAGAGAGTAGATATATGGGGCTCTCATTCTGCAAGACAGGTGTCTATGTCCCTAGACACACCAGGTACACATCACACACTCGCTCACTCACACGCACACACACACCCACACACACATACGAACATACTTCCACAAACTATGATATTAATATCCTTTGGGCGAGATTGGACAGATGGACTTGAGTTAATCCCAGAGGCCAGGGTGAGAGTCAACACAGGGCCACTCATCTCTCATAATGAGGCCTGCACATGTACCTGCGTTACAACCAGGAAAATCCCCTTTACATAATAAAATGTGAGCCATGGCATCTGTCTAAATCG
>JACYXH010000802.1:8839511-8857011 GCA_026745465.1 Lota lota | reverse complement strand
CGCACGCACACATGCACACACACGCACGCACGCACGCACACACGCACGTGCACACGCACGCACACACACACACACGTACACACGCACGTGCACACACGCACATGCACACACGCATGCACACACGCACACGTGCGCAGACACGTGCGCACACACACACACATGCACACACACACACAGCCACACAAGCACGCATAATAGTATTTAATAGTTAACATATGCATAATGATATACATTTGCTCACATCCAGACATCTTTCACCTGACACAAAGATGGATGATTTGCACTCTTTTCAAGTGGAATTCACCCATTGACCCCCCACCCCCCTACAGTATATTTTGTATTATTTGCTATGAGTGTCAGGTTAACACAATCAGAGTTGTTGCTGACTCATTTCATTCTTTGGCACCATTCTGCTTCATATAGTGTATACTTTTCCAGTCTAATGCTGAATGACATGTAAATGTAGTTAGTCAATTAGCTAGTTCGTTTGTTAGGCTGACTCACACCTAAAAATATGTTCTTAGTGCTTTGTACCAATTTCACAAAGAAGTTTCCAACAGTCACTCAGAAACAGAGATAATGCTGAGAAGAGAAATACAGAGGGCCCCTCTCTCTGCCTCCCTAAACAGCTAGCCACCGGGGCCCCACCCTGGTATTCTGTGGTTGCTGCTCAACAACCAGCCCAGCAGAGCTGTGGCTTCCCTTGTGGCAAGCTTGACGCCAGACGGCCAGATGGTTATGGGCTCGCAGCCCGACAAACTAGGACCATTTCAGGCAACGCTAACCACTCGGAGGCCCCAGGAAGCAGGCTTGCATAATGATAGGGTAGAGAAGGACTCGCTGGAATGGGAACCAATAAATGGGAGGCAGCAGCACAGAGTTTGGTTGTGTCTGCAGTTGGAAGTGTGGTGGTTATGAGTTATGGCGAGAGAGAGAGAGAGAGCTGTATTACACTTCTCACCTCTCCTTTTGTTATATTCGGGTGTATGGCGTCTGGCTTGTGTATGTAAGAATGTCTCAACCTGCTCTTTTTTCTTAGTCTCTCACTTTATATTTGCTGCTGTTTATCTTTCAGCTCATCTTCTTTGATATGTATGAGATTCACTCCCTCTCTCTCTCTCCCCCCCCTCTCTCTCTCTCTCTGTCTCTCTCCCCACCCCTCTCTCTCTCTGTCTCTCTCCCCCCTCTCTCTCTATCTTTATCTACCTCTCTCAGTGAGATATTTGGAATGTGTTTCCGTTTTCCGAGACGTCTTTATGACTGCATATATTTAGAATGCGTCTGTTTTGTAGATTAAAATAATTCGAGTGGCAGTGAGACAAACTGCGTTCGGTGGGATAAACTGAGTTTAGACTCCGCAGTTTGCATCTGGATGTTTTCTCAACTTTCCACAGACAGAAATCCATCGTGAAAATCTTGTTAGAAGCTGTTTCTAGCTTTGCCCGATTCCATTACTGTACAGACACACACACACACACACATTTATATTACAGATGAAATAGTAAATAAACTGCATCTTATTATATTACCACTGCTATCCAAGCACCGCACCAGAACACAATAGCTCAAGGTGATTTATGGGTCAACATTAGTCCATTGTTATTGTTTGATATTTTATGTTCTGCTGTGTGTGGGAGTCAGAATTATTTTGTCCTTGTTACTTATAGCAGTGAATAATCTGGAATGTAATCATTTTGTCTCACATCTGAGCCTATGCTGTGTGTGTGTGTGTGTGTGTGTGTGTGTGTGTGTGTGTGTGTGTGTGTGTGTGTGTGTGTGTGTGTGTGTGTGTGTGTGTGTGTGTGTGTGTCATCAGGAGGTCACCACCAGGACACCAAAGTACGCGTGAACATTCGAGTGAAAGATGTGAATGACAACGCTCCAGAATTTGCAACGAACAACGAAATCCTCATGTGTGAAACCATCACACCAGGAAAAGTATGTCTATCTGGACAATGTGTGTGTGTCTCGATGTGCGTGTGTGTGTGTTGGTGCTTGGGAGTGCTTTTCCGTCTGTCTGTCCATGTAATTATCAATATGTGTCTATCAATATATGTATAAATACACAAAGCTCTATTCTTCTGAATTGAAGCATTCTCTGGTTGTCTTTGTGTGTCTGTGTCAGGTCATAGAGACAGTAAGTGCGGTGGACAAAGATGAGATGGCTCACAGGCAGCATTTCACATTCAGCCTTGCTCCTGAAATCGCCCACAATCATAACTTCTCTCTGAAAGACAACAGAGGTAAGTGCAACATGGGTCTATAACCGTAGCAGTAACCTCGTCTGTGCCCTGCTCTCCTTTCCAAGTTCCTGTTTTAATATTCATCCACAGTTGTCCTCCTCTCTACGGCCCGCCTGCTTCATTTCCCTCCCCCCCATCAGATCAAAGCGGAGCCAGGTGCAATCTTAGGGTGCTTTGTAGCAAGCACCAGGTGGAGGTGATGGGAATCTCTCTCTCACTCTGTCACTCTATTTTTCCTTGGCTCTATCTCGCTCTTTTTAATCTCTCTCTTTCTCAATCCCTCTCTCTCTCTCTTACCCACGAACAAAGACACACACACACACACTATCTGGATCTCTCTCCCACATACACACACAGTCACACAATGACACACACAGACACACACGAACACAGGGCATACTAACAAGTGAGCATGGCCTGCAGGCAGTATTAATTGCACTGGGGTCTCTACCCGTCTGTCCATGGAGCTCAAGAGGCCCACTGATTGAATTAAGGCCTGCAGGAAGACACAAGGACGTAAAGAGACATATCAAAGCAGAGAGAGAGAGAGAGAGAGAGAGAGAGAGAGAGAGAGAGAGAGAGAGAGAGAGAGAGAGAGAGAGAGAGAGAGAGAGAGAGAGAGAGCGAGACAGACGATACTGAGCTAGAAAGAGAGAGAGAGGGAGGAAGAGAGAGAGATGATACAGAGGGAGAAGAGAGAGAGATTATACAAAGGGAGAAGAGAGAGAGAAAGAGAGAGAGAGAAAAAGAGAGAGAGAGAGATGATACAGAGGGAGAAGAGATAGAGAGAGAGAGGGAGAGAGAGAGAGAGAGGGAGAGATAGAGAGAGGTGATACAGAGGGAGAAGAGAGAAGGAGAAGAGAGAGGGAGAGATAGAGAGAGAGAGGGGGAGGGAGAGAGATAGAGAGAGAGAGAGAGAGAGAGAGAGGGCAGCAGAATGGTTCAAAAGGAGGTGAATGGGCTGGATGTTAAGGGAAGAGAGAGAGAAAGAGAGGGATAAAGGATTGGAAGAAAAAGAGGAGGGGAAGAGAGGCTTAGTGGGGGGAGGGTGAGGGAGGCTTGTTACTGGGAGGGATCAGCTCTCTGCCCGATTCCTCCATGGGTAGTCTGTAGTCTACTGGAACGTTGTGTTGGTCGTCTCCCATCATAGCATCTCCCATGTACTCTACAGGAACAGATCTGGAGGGTCTATTGTGCTGTGTTTGGTTTCAAGAGAGAGGGACAGACCATGAAGAGGTACTCTCTCGCCCTGGTATCAAGAGATAGATGGCTAAACGGGCGGAGGGAGAGAGATGGAGAATGAAAAAGAGAGACTGTGAAAGTGACTGAGAGAGCTAGAGGGAGTGAGAGAATGACTCATGCAGTCTGTGTGACCCTTTTGATCCCACATGCATTTACCCCCCCCCCCCCACACACACACACACACACACACACACACACACACACACACACACACACACACACACACACACCAAAACAAATAAATGTGTGTGTGTGTGTGTGTGTGTTTGTGTGTGCATACGAGTGTGTGTGTGTGTGTGTGTGTGTGTGTGTGTGTGTGTATGTGTATACACTGCCAACGTATACTGCATCCACACTGAAATGGCTCCAGCTCTAAAGAGGCAGAGAGAGAGGTGTATAGGATGCTGGCAGCAGACAGAGAGACAGCTACACAGGGCCTGGAGAACGAGGAAGCTCAAATCAAAGAGACGCAGGGGGAAGACAGGATGACTACACACATACACAGGCATCAACACACACACACACAAACACACACACATACACAGGCATCAACACACACACAGACACACACACACACACACATGCACACACACACACACACATAAAGACAGAGTCAAAGTTAAGTGCCCAAATGGAACAGCTAAATCAAAAAAAGCATCTTGGGATGTGTCAGACAGACAGACAGACAGACAGACAGACAGACAGACAGACAGACAGACAGACAGACAGACAGACAGACAGACACAGAGAGAGAGAGAGAGCGACAGAGAGACAGACAGAGACAGAGACAGAGACAGGGAGACAGAGACAGGGAGAGATAGAGAGAGAGAGACAGAGAGAGAGATAGAGAGACAGACAGAGAGACAGAAACAGAGAGACAGAGAGAGAGAGAGTCATTTTATGTTAAGGACATGGGATTTAGTGATTATGAGTGCTTGTTTGTCCTTTTACCCTTATTTAATATTAGAATCAAATCAGGCAGCTGATTACTTTTATAACTACATCTATGGGTTGCCTTGTGCTAAAGCACAGAAACATTCAACAGCATTAAAGCTTATTGAAAACAGAGCACTTGACACAGAGGGGAGGAATATGGTTTGTGATAACTATACTATAAGCTTTTTGCTATTCATCTGATGAATTAACCTGTTATTACAGGAACCTGAGATGTAATACCAACCTATCGCAATCCTTTGGTTCACTTATAACTCTCGCACTTTCTCTTGCTCAATCTCTTTTTTCCGATGTGTGCGTGCACGTTGTGTGTTTGCATGCACATGTCTGAAAGTAATTGCTCTTTATCTTCTATATATCATTTAATCATAATGTTATATATATATGTTCCTTTTCAACAGACAGAACAAAAACAGAACGATGCCGGTCTTTTTTTCTGTCTGTTGTCTTACTGTCTGTCTGTCTTTCCGTCTGTCTGTCTGTCTTAGCTTACCCTGTCTCTTCTATCCATAGAAAGTACAGCTAGTGTAAACATACTTCTCCCTCTACTTGTCCCTTCTATCCGTTGAAAATGTATATTAACTCGTGTAATTAAGTCATGAATATAAACGGAGTTTTCCTGGCTCTTGAGGGGCTAGGGCCTGTGAAGCCCTTTGAAAGCTAGCTGTGAATAAGCTCTCTCTCTCTCTCTCTCTCTCTCTCTCTCTCTCTCTCTCTCTCTCTCTCTCTCTCTCTCTCTCTCTCTCTCTCTCTCTCTCTCTCTCTCCCTCTCTCTCCCTCTCTCTCCCTCTCTCTCCCTCTCTCCCTCTCTCTCTCTCTCTCTCTCTCCCCCCCCAACAGACAGCACCGCCAGCATCCACGTGCTGCGTAAGGGCTTCAGCCGCCTGACCCAGGACGTGTACTTCCTGCCCATCGAGATCAGCGACAACGGCGTGCCGTCGCTGAGCAGCACCAACACGCTGACCGTCCGGGTGTGCTCCTGCGACAGCAAGGACACCATCCTGTCCTGCAACGTGGAGCCCTACGTGCTGCCGGCCGGCCTGAGCACCGGCGCCCTCATCGCCATCCTGGCCTGCATCGTCATCCTGCTAGGTAGGGAACCAATCACAGCAGCGCACAGCTCCACCGCGGACACACACCTCCACCGTGGACACACACCTCCACCGTGGACACACACCTCCACCGTGGACACACACCTCCACCGTGGACACACAGCTACGAACACCTCCACCGTGGACACACACCTCCACCGTGGACACACACCTCCACCGTGGACACACACCTCCACCGTGGACACACAGCTACGCACACCTCCACCATGGACACACACCTCCACCGTGGACACACAGCTACGCACACCTCCACCACGGACACACACCTCCACCGCAGACACACAGCAACGCACACCTCCACCACGGACACACAGCTACGCACACCTCCACCGTGGACACAAACCTCCACCGTGGACACACACCTCCACCGTGGACACACAGCAACACACATCTCCACCACAGACACACACCTCCACCGCAGACACACAGCAACGCACACCTCCACCACAGACACACACCTCCCCCGTGGACACACAGCAACACACACCTCCATCGTGGACACACAGCTACACACACCTCCACCGCAGACACACACCTTCACCGCGGACACACACCTCCACCGCAGACACACACCTCCACCGCAGACACACAGCAACGCACACCTCCACCACGGACACACAGCAACGCACACCTCCACCATGGACACACACCTTCACCACGGACACACAGCAACGCACACCTCTACCGTTGTCACACACCTCCACCGTGGACACACAGCAACACACACCTCCATCGTGGACACACACCTTCATCACGGACACACATCAACGCACACCTCTACCGTGGTCACACACCTCCACCGTGGACACACAGCAACACACACCTCCATCGTGGACACACACCTCCACCGTGGACACACACCTCCACCGTGGACACACAGCTACACACACCTCCACCGTGGACACACAGCTACACACACCTCCACCGCGGAAACACAGCAACACACACCTCCAACTTGCACACACAGCTACACACACCTCCACCGCAGACACACACCTTCACCGCGGACACACACCTCCACCGCAGACACAGCTACATACACCTCCACCGCGGACACACACCTCCACCGTGGACACACAGCTACACACACCTCCACCGCAGACACACACCTCCACCGTGGACACACATCAACACACATCTCCACCGTGGACACACACCTCCACCACAGACACACACCTCCACCACGGACGCACAGCTACACACACCTCCACCACGTACACATAGCTACACACACCTCCACCGTGGACACACAGCAACACACACCTCCGTGGACACACACCTCCACCGCGGACACACAGCTACACACACCTCCACCGTGGACACACAGCTACACACACCTCCACCGCGGACACACAGCTACACACACCTCCACCGTGGACACACACCTCCACCGTGGACACACAGCAACACACACCTCCGTGGACACACACCTCCACCGTGGACACACAGCTACACACACCTCCACCGCGGACACACAGCTATACACACCTCCACCGTGGACACACACCTACACACACCTCCACCGTGGACACACACCTCCACCGTGGACACACACCTCCACCGTGGACACACAGCTACACACACCTCCACTGCGGACACACAGCAACACACACCTCCACCGTGGACACACACCTCCACCGCAGACACACAGCTACACACACCTCCCCGGCACCACATCTCACGAGGGTTGAACCCAAGCAGCTGTCTGAGTTATTACATTGTTGCTGTTTAGCGATGCCGTCGATGTGTGTCTGTCGTTGACAAACCATGTCTGTGGTTTTAATTACCTCATTTCTTTCTTTCTTTGTATCTGCACTGGGATTCAAATGATTTAGCCGGCTCTAAGGAGCTTTATGAGGTGGAGCGCTGCATCAAGGGACGGCCTCAGTGTAGTAGCCACCGTAAAGCACGCAAAGAGGACAGAATACTGACATGCCTGTCAATATGAGCGGTGCTTTGAAGCAACATTGCTTCATCTGCGATGTGCTCCCATGATTGCATCATTGAGTACAATTTACCCCCATAGAGGGATGTAACAGTCGAGCCTAGCAATTATTGAAGAAAATTGCACAGTTGCTTATGACAAAACAAAAATAAATTATTAACAGTCAAACCTCATTGGGCCTGGGATTCGTTTTCCCTAATCCTCGCCGTTTTGCTCTTTTCGAGTGACTTTATAATGTGCTGAACATCCCCAGCTGATCCCCTTTCTGTGTCCGTCTGTCCGTCCGTCTGCTCTCTGTGTTTCGGCAGCAATAGTGGTGTTATTTGTGGCGCTGAGGCGGCAGAAGAAGGAGCCGCTCATTGTGTTTGAGGAGGAGGACATCAGGGAGAACATCATCACCTACGATGACGAGGGCGGCGGAGAGGAGGACACCGAGGCCTTCGACATCGCAACGCTGCAGGTAGGGGAGGGCCTCTCATAGGGAGGGGTCCTGAGGGGGTCTCAGGGAGGGGTCCTGAGGGGGTCTCAGGGAGGGGTCCTGAGGGGGTCTCATAGGGAGGGGTCCTGAGGGCCTCTCAGGGAGGGGTCCTGAGGGGGTCTCATAGGGAGGGCTCCTGAGGGGGTCTCATAGGGAGGGGTCCTGAGGGCCTCTCAGGGAGGGGTCCTGAAGGGGTCTCATAGGGAGGGGTCCTGAGAGGGTCTCATAGGGAGGGGTCCTGAGGGCCTCTCAGGGAGGGATCCTGAGGGCCTCTCAGGGAGGGATCCTGAGGGCCTCTCAGGGAGGGGTCCTGAGGGGGTCTCAGGGAGGGGTCCTGAAGGGGTCTCATAGGGAGGGGTCCTGAAGGGGTCTCATAGGGAGGGGTCCTGAAGGGGTCTCATAGGGAGGGGTCCTGAGAGGGTCTCATAGGGAGGGGTCCTGAGAGGGTCTCATAGGGAGGGGTCCTGAGGGCCTCTCAGGGAGGGGTCCTGAAGGGGTCTCATAGGGAGGGGTCCTGAGAGGGTCTCATAGGGAGGGGTCCTGAGGGCCTCTCAGGGAGGGATCCTGAGGGCCTCTCAGGGAGGGGTCCTGAGGGGGTCTCAGGGAGGGGTCCTGAAGGGGTCTCATAGGGAGGGGTCCTGAAGGGGTCTCATAGGGAGGGGTCCTGAAGGGGTCTCATAGGGAGGGGTCCTGAGAGGGTCTCATAGGGAGGGGTCCTGAGAGGGTCTCATAGGGAGGGGTCCTGAAGGGGTCTCATAGGGAGGGGTCCTGAAGGGGTCTCAGGGAGGGGTCCTGCATGGAGGGGGTCTCAAAGGGAGGGTTCCTGAGGGCCTCTCAGGGAGGGGTCCTGAGGGCCTCTCAGGGAGGGATCCTGAGGGCCTCTCAGGGAGGGATCCTGAGGGCCTCTCAGGGAGGGGTCCTGAGGGGGTCTCAGGGAGGGGTCCTGAAGGGGTCTCATAGGGAGGGGTCCTGAAGGGGTCTCATAGGGAGGGGTCCTGAAGGGGTCTCATAGGGAGGGGTCCTGAGAGGGTCTCATAGGGAGGGGTCCTGAGAGGGTCTCATAGGGAGGGGTCCTGAAGGGGTCTCATAGGGAGGGGTCCTGAGAGGGTCTCATAGGGAGGGGTCCTGAAGGGGTCTCATAGGGAGGGGTCCTGAAGGGGTCTCAGGGAGGGGTCCTGCATGGAGGGGGTCTCAAAGGGAGGGTTCCTGAGGGGGTCTCATAGGGAGGGGTCCTGAGGGGGTCTCAAAGGGAGGGTTCCTGAGGGGGTCCCACAGGGAGGGGTCCTGAGAGGGTCTCATAGGGAGGGGTCCTGAGGGGGTCTCTCAGGGAGGGATCCTGAGGGGGTCTCTCAGGGAGGGGTTTTAGGAATAAAGCTGAATATACAGTCGGCTTGAAACACCCTTCCTGAAGTGTGTGTTCCCTTTACCCGTTACCGTGCTGTGGGACGCAGTCTGCTCTGTCTGGAGCTTCACCTCCTTTACCCGTTACCGTGCTGTGGGACGCAGCTCGCTCTGTCTGGAGCTTCACCTCCTTTACCCGTTACCGTGCTGTGGGACGCAGCTCGCTCTGTCTGGAGCTTCACCTCCTTTACCCGTTACCGTGCTGTGGGACGCAGCTCGCTCTGTCTGGAGCTTCACCTCCTTTACCCGTTACCGTGCTGTGGGACGCAGCTCGCTCTGTCTGGAGCTTCACCTCCTTTACCCGTTACCGTGCTGTGGGACGCAGTCTGCTCTGTCTGGAGCTTCACCTCCTTTACCCGTTACCGTGCTGTGGGACGCAGCTCACTCTGCTGGTGGAGCTTCAGAATTTCAGAGTTGCTCTACAGTGTAGAGCAACTCTGAAATGATTCTAGAGTCTACACGCATGCACGCCCACTATAAATAAGGCATAACCCTAAGGCTGGTTGACTATGAAAAGCAATTGACTCATCCTTAATCTACCTGTTGGCATCCTTAATCCACAGAGGCTAAATACTACCTGCACATCAATTCATTCTATGATAAAAAATAGATCCTCCTTAATGGCATTTGAAATAGTTCCATATAAATATATCAAGCTAAACATAAATAAGATGAATCTCTTTCTGTGGTCTTGACAGGGTTAGTTAATATATTAGAATGAAGGTACACAGAGCCCTAAAGGCTGCTAAAGTGTGTTAACATCTTGTGTTATCTTGTATACATGACCCAATGTTCCCCCTGTTCCCCTCCCAGAACCCTGACGGTGCCAACGGGTTCCTGCCCAGGAAAGACATCAAGCCGGAGCTGCAGTATCCCATGAGGCCCGGGCCGGGGAGCGCCGGGGGGAACAGCGTGGACGTGGACGACTTCATCAAGTCCCGGATCGCCGAAGCCGACGGCGACCCAACGGCGCCGCCGTACGACTCCATCCAGATCTACGGCTACGAGGGCAGGGGGTCGGTGGCGGGCTCGCTCAGCTCCCTGGAGTCCGTCACCACCGAGTCCGACTTGGATTATGACTATCTGCAGAGCTGGGGGCCCAGGTTTAAGAGGCTGGCGGATTTATACGGGACCAAAGACTACCCCATGAATGATATGGACGACGTGGAAGACTCTTAACAACAGTCAGGATGAGCGCACTTTCCCACCAATACCACCCCCCCCCCCCCCTTCCCCCCCCCCCCCCCCCCCCCATTAGAATGAGGATTTGATAAGGAAGGCCAACCGATGCTCTGGGGGTTAGATTGAAGACTGACTCGTTGAACAGCGTCCATCTGTCCCAAGTCCCTTCCTTGTACAATGTATTAATAATTATGGAACAGACGCTGCAGACCCCAATTTTCCAAGAATCCCTGACACTCTCTCTCTCTCTCTCTCTCTCTCTCTCTCTCTCTCTCTCAAGACATAAGCAATGTAGTTCTTGGGCAGTTTTGTTAGTTTTCCCAATTTGTCTCGTATGTCGCAACAATTCTGCTGTGGACCAAGACGCCGTGCTTACTTCTTCGGCTCACTGGACACTCTGTATGCGCTCTGTGGACTGGACTGCAGTTAGTAGGTTGGGTTATATTCCGAAGTGGCTCTAAGCGGTTGGATGTAATGAATACCGAGAGAGTAAGAAATGAAGAGAGAGACAGTATCCAATTCCTTGGTGGGAAACCGAAGGTCAAAAAGAAAGGCTATAAAAATGAAATGATATTTCTTCACTTTTGTTGTCATGTGTAGGTATCAGCAGGTGACGTGGTTTAGTTTGACAGTGAGTTAGACTCACTCTATGTTGACAATAGCCTACTGTGAAGATGCTCACAAAACAGCTATTATAGTCATGGTGGCCTTATACCAAAACGCAACAACTCCCAGGCTAAACAATATGGTAAAGAAGAGCAAGCTAGCTAAGCATTTCAGCATTTCTAGCTAACCTTTGTAGCATCTCACACAGAATAAAATGAACATGTCTGTGAAAAAGCTACTACTCTAATACATTTTGTACTCCAATCTAAATGGAATTCAACTTGGACTCAAAAAGAAGAGTTTCCTCTCCCCATCACCATTCCAGAGAAGACGAAAAATTTGTGGCTACACCTTCCACTGCCCATTATGTCTGAACCACTAATTAGTGGCCACGTCCTCATACGAATATCCACCAATGAATGATCACTTCCTTGTTTCTAATTCTACCATTCGAGTAAAACCTGTGAGCTCTAAAAAGCCTTAAACTTAACAGACACTCTTGCAACGCAGTGCATTCTCTCTCATTTAGTTTCTTTTTTGCTAAAGTATATTCAGAGAGTGAGCTCCATGCTAGGAATGTACAAAGCAATGTGCAGGTATCTCTTGTGGGTCCAACCTGCGCCTGATGCCATTCTCCATCCGTTGGTGAATGCAGCCCGGAATAACACACATGCTGTGAAACTGATCAAACACTCTGCGTCTCCGACTGCATCTGTTGTATCAACATGTGTGGCTGTTTCCAAGCTGAAATGTGATGTGTTCAAACTAAGTAACACAATGTGTGTTGTTCCGTACCACATTAACGGATAATTTAGTCACAAATAGTCACCTTTTTTATGTGTAGTTTTTTTTAAATGCTATGATTGTTATAATTGCATTATTATTAAGATTACTTTTTTTATATTATTATAATAATAAAAATAATAAGAATAATTATTATTATTATTACGATTATTACTATTATGATTATTACTATTATGACAACGATGCCAATTTTGTTCTGTCTTTTGCTGCAGTAACACAGGAACAGGTGGATATAGTGTCCTAATGTTGGCCCAGATCTTCTTAAGGCTGTCTAAACAAGTATGTCACCATCAGAATGTAGTTTGTCTGCTGATAAATGTCATTCCGATATAAATTATAGGAATCCACATCGTTTTCTTTCCGTTTAGACAAACCTAAGATCAATTCTGCAGCGCCCCAAAGGTATATGGCAGATATGTTGTTCTTTAGTGTGAACCCAACTTCTATATCATTTCTTGCTGTATTGTTTTACTTATGTTAATTTCTTAGCTTGTTCTTCCTCCCTGGCTGAGAGAAACTAGCAAAGTCTGTGTTTGTCGCAGTGAGAGAGCGCCTCATTTTTATCCTCTGTCGAGTTTTATGGTACCAATTTGTAAAATTTTAAAAGTTCTTATTTTAGTATACATGCAGAATATTCCAGTATTACAACAAAGAACATCTTAAGATACAATTTAAAGATAATGTTACAGCGTCACACTTATATTTTCTCAACATTGTACCGTTGCTTTACTATGTGCTTCAATCTCCGAAGCGAAAAAAAAACAACTTTGAAATAAATGCTCTTTTTATAAAATGAGATTTAAAATGGTGTGGTCATTTTGACCACTGTGTTGTTTAATTTCATTGTGTGTGTGTGTGTGTGTGTGTGTGTGTGTGTGTGTGTGTGTGTGTGTGTGTGTGTGTGTGTCATCAACATAGATTTGATGTTCATGTAAATGTAATGTAATTTTCTATTTGTTTTTCACCTTGTTTTGAGATGATTGAATGATTGAAATATGCAATGTAGATTAGTTTGCTTGAACAAAAGACCATCAATGAAATGAGAAACACACACACACACACACACACACACACATCTACATGCACAGTGTGTGCACACAGTGACATATCAGTTGTATTCACACACACACATCATTCACACAGAAGTTGGAGATGAGCACACTTTTTTCTGCGTACTTATAGTACTTATTCAGCCCCATCACACAGAAAGGTCACATTGGCACACAGACACACACACACACACACACACACACACACATTGTTTGACTCTCCGAGGGGAGCAGCACCCATAAAGGTCAGAGTGCTCTATGGATGAATATTTAAAAAGAAAAGGGTGCAGGCAGAGAAAAGGAATAAAGAGAGGAAACAGTGAAAGCAGAGCAAGTGGCACAGTGAAGAAAAACAGCTCCGACGCTAGAACCTCTGTCCCTGTGTTGCAAAGTCAAGTGTGTGTGTGTGTGCTGGCATTTGTTTGTGTGTGTGTG
Source organism: Lota lota (assembly GCA_026745465.1). Lineage (NCBI taxonomy): Eukaryota > Metazoa > Chordata > Actinopteri > Gadiformes > Lotidae > Lota > Lota lota. Next base: position 8,843,560 of record JACYXH010000802.1, on the reverse strand, counting down.
TGTGTGTTGTGTGTCATGTGCGTGTGTGTTTGTGTGCGTGCGTGGGTACATTGCCACGTGTGTGTGGAGGAAAGGACTTTGTGCTGAGCCCTGTAGCTGCAGCGCACAAAATAACGAACCAAAGAAACATGAAAGAAGAAAGTGGGAGAAGGATTCCGGGCACAGGGCCATGATATTGTATAGATATCATATCCCTATACGAGGGATTGTGATGTTAGGACACGTATCGTCTGCAGTGTTATGGAGCATAGCAGACATGGCCAGGTCTTGTGAACAAGAACGAGAAGCTTCGATTGAAGAAGCAAAAGTCAACAGTCATATCATGTTTGGTCCAGCCTACTGCAAGCCAGCCAATATCAAGCAGGTGTCTCATTAATATTATAGTTATTCATGTGGAGGGGAAAAAAGACACAAAACTATTTATTTTGGAACAGCTAGTATGTGAAAATGACAATAACTGATTGTTGAAAACATATACCTCCTCTCCTGATATTATATCATCCAATTGTCATCGACACATGCACCGAAGTTTGGAAAGAAGTGTGAAATAGGAGCAACGACACCTCCTCACAACCAAGACGGAGGAGGAGGAGGAGGAGGAGGAGGAGGTGGGACGATGTCACCTATTATTCCTGATGCTGAGGAGAGGAGAGAGGGAGGCAAGACACGAAAAGAAAAGAACATCGGAGAGAGAAGGACGAGCGATGTTTGGAATAAAGGCGTGTGAGCAGAGGACTGAAGGAGCAGTGAGTGGTGCTTCTGCTCTGTGTCTGTCTGGGAGGAGTCTGAGGTAAACACAAGGCCAGCGAGGCTGCTTCAGTGAACAGCTTCAGATTGAACCCTCAACTCTAAATGACCCGGGAGACCTCGGACAGCTGGGTGGGGGTCACACACGCCAGCAGAGAGCCACGTATGTGTCTCTCTGCTGGTCTCCTTCGGTGTTTGTGTTTGTGTGTGTGCGCGTGTGTGCCGATCGGTGTGTTTTTGTGTGTGTTGCTGTGTAGGAGTGCCCGTCTGTGTGTTTTTTTTGTGTGGTTGTGTGTCTTATGTGTGTGTGTGTTCATGTCTGTGTGTATGTGTGTGTGTGTGTCTGTGTTTGTGTGTGCTTGTGTGTGTGTGTATTCATGTGTGTTTCCATCAGTGTGTGTGTGTGTGTGTGTGTGTGTGTGTGTGTGTGTGTGTGTGTGTGTATCTGACCTTGCTTTTCCATTCCTCATAATTTAAATCCTTACACCAGCTGAACCCCCTGGGTTCCCTGAAAGCCTGTGTTCTTTGTCCACTCCTTCTACATAACAAAGTGCCTGTGTGTGTGTGTGTGTGTGCGTGCATGAGTGTGCGTGCCTGTGTGTGCGTGCCTGTGTGTGCGTGCCTGTGTGTGTATGTGTGTGTGCCTGTGTGCGTGTGTGTGTGTGTATGTGTGTGTGCCTGTGTGTGTGCGTGCGTGCGTGTGCGCATGCGTGCGTGCGTGAGACAGAGATGGGGGTGACTCATGACGTGTGCGTTTCTTAGTATGTTGTAGGTTACAGGTGTATCCTCATTGGTACATGTAATAATATACATGGCAAAATGTAGCAAATGTTAATTGGTATTGCTTATAGGCTATGCATTTCAATGAACACATTGTGTGTGATATGGTGGATTAGAAAGCTAGCACACATGGCAAAGGAGAAGCATGAAAGGCTACATTAAATAAGGTGTGTGGTAAGTCACAAGAGCATACCGTGAACATTGTCTCACCTATTACTAACATGTATAACATCCTCTGTTTACCCTTTAAGCCTAAAGCCTGTCAGACAAACAATGGTTTGTCTTGCAGTCTTATACCAAGAGAGTGAAGAAATACAGCCCACCTAATCCATGCTCTGTGTCCTGCTCCATCAGGACAACATGATCCTACATACAGCCCAGCTAATCCATGCTCTGTGTCCTGCTCCATCAGGACATGATCCTATATACAGCCCAGCTAATCCATGCTCTGTGTCCTGCTCCATCAGGACATGATCCTATATACAGCCCAGCTAATCCATGCTCTGTGTCCTGCTCCATCAGGACATGATCCTATATACAGCCCAGCTAATCCATGCTCTGTGTCCTGCTCCATCAGGACATGATCCTATATACAGCCCAGCTAATCCATGCTCTGTGTCCTGCTCCATTAGGACAACATGATCCTATATACAGCCCAGCTAATCCATGCTCTGTGTCCTGCTCCATCAGGACAACATGATCCTATATACAGCCCAGCTAATCCATGCTCTGTGTCCTGCTCCATCAGGACATGATCCTATATACAGCCCAGCTAATCCATGCTCTGTGTCCTGCTCCATTAGGACAACATGATCCTATATACAGCCCAGCTAATCCATGCTCTGTGTCCTGCTCCATCAGGACATGATCCTATATACAGCCCAGCTAATCCATGCTCTGTGTCCTGCTCCATCAGGACATGATCCTATATACAGCCCAGCTAATCCATGCTCTGTGTCCTGCTCCATCAGGACATGATCCTATATACAGCCCAGCTAATCCATGCTCTGTGTCCTGCTCCATCAGGACATGATCCTATATACAGCCCAGCTAATCCATGCTCTGTGTCCTGCTCCATCAGGACACATGATCCTATATACAGCCCAGCTAATCCATGCTCTGTGTCCTGCTCCATCAGGACACATGATCCTATATACAGCCCAGCTAATCCATGCTCTGTGTCCTGCTCCATCAGGACATGATCCTATATACAGCCCAGCTAATCCATGCTCTGTGTCCTGCTCCATCAGGACATGATCCTATATACAGCCCAGCTAATCCATGCTCTGTGTCCTGCTCCATCAGGACAACATGATCCTATATACAGCCCAGCTAATCCATGCTCCGTGTCCTGCTCCATCAGGACAACATGATCCTATATACAGCCCAGCTAATCCATGCTCCGTGTCCTGCTAAATGAGGTGAAATGAGCGCTCTCTGTCTTTTGGGCTTGGTACAGTACTCTATAGATCATGCTTTGTGTTGCAGATGAAGCCTGATCGCATGGTGACAAAGTAGGAACGGCTGAGACCTGCACATGTCACATCTTCACATGGAAGTGGGACAAACAGTGGATGTGACAGTGGACAACGCTGCCCAGCTACAATTTATAACCCAATCCTAGAGTGCCACTCGCCACCAATATTGTCCCGTATTAAATTCAGCTCATATGTTATTAATCATTCAAGTAACAGGTATTTCTTACACTCCTTTTTTTCTCTCTCTTTGCAGTGCTATATTTCTCGAACATTTGAAATTAAATATTTTAATCTTCACCTTTCAGTCTACGCTGTTCATTCTTGACTCTTTTCCTTTCCTTCCTATCAGACTTCTCTTCTCACCTCTTTTCATCACCTCTGCATCATATACCCCTCTCTTACTAGATCTCAAATCCTCACTGAAATGACATGCATGCTCCAACACACACATATACACACACAGCCACACAGGCACAAACACAAAGGCACACACACACAGGCACATACACACAGGCACACAAAGGCACACACACACAGGCACATACACACACACATACACAGAAAGGCACACACACACATACACACACACATACACAGAAAGGCACACACACACATACACACACACACACACAGTCACACACACACAGGCATACACACACATGCACACCCAGGCACTCACACACACACACACACGCACACAGACATACATACTGTCTGGCAATACACACACACACGCACGCACACACACACACGCACGCACACACACACTGTCTGCTGGGATAATGAATGTTCAGTGTGTTGGGTTGCCTGGCTGAAGCAAGGCTGATTAGGTTTTAATCATGAAGTGGCACTTGAGTAAACAGGGAAATATTCCTCCTGTTGGCCCAGAGGAGTGGGGGTGTGTGCAGAATATTCGGTGCAAGATAGGGGATGTCCTTGGGTACACCACAAACAGTCAGCTAAGTATTCACCAGCCAGGCAGGCTGTGGGGTGGTAATGCTGCTATTCTGTTGTCTGATCTGTCTGCCAAGTGGGTTGGGCATG
>JACYXH010000802.1:8697011-8834511 GCA_026745465.1 Lota lota | reverse complement strand
CTGGGTTAAAGGGAGAGAGAAAGTGAACGTGTGTGTGTGTGTGTGTGTGCATGCATGTGTGTTTAGGTCAGCCCATTTCTCTACAGGCTAGACACTTATGCAGAAGTGTAAGCATGGGTGTGAAAATGTGTGATGCAGAAAGGGGTGAATTATATATTTGCACTCTTAGTGTGTGTGTGTGTGTGTGCTTGTTTGTGTGTGTGTGTTGTGTGCTTGTATGTGTGTGTGTGTGTGTGTGTGCTTGTGTGTATGTATGCTTGTGGGTGTGTTGTGTGCTTGTGTGTGTGTGTGTGCTTGTGTGCATGTATGCTTGTGGGTGTGTTGTGTGCTTGTGTGTGTGTTGTGTGCTTGTGTGTGTGTGTGTGCTTGTGTGTATGTATGCTTGTGGATGTGTTGTGTGCTTGTGTGTGTGTGTGTGTTGTGTGCGTGTGCGTGTGTGTGTGTGGGTGTGTGTGTATGCTTGTGGGTGAGGGGGTGCATGTGTGTGTGTGTGTTTATCAATGTGGCTCACAGATGGTTGGATATGCAGACTGGGCATAGTGTATTGGCTGCACTACCAGCCTTATCAGCGCGTAACCTCATTCCTCACAATTTGAACCTAAACGCATTAGAGGAACAGTAAAACGCCTACCAGACACTTGTTTAAAAGGTCCCCTCAAAATCCAAATACAGTTCCATACCAGTTAGACCAACTCTAGTTACTGCACCATACCAGTTCCACGTTAGACCAACTCTAGTTACTGCACCATACCAGTTCCACGTTAGACCAACTCTAGTTACTGCACCATACCAGTTCCACATTAGACCAACTCTAGTTACTGCACCATACCAGTTCCACGTTAGACCAACTCTAGTTACTGCACCATGCCAGTTCCACGTTAGACCAACTCTAGTTACTGCACCATATCAGTTCCACGTTAGACCAACTATAGTTACTGCAGTGGGTACACTCTTTAAAGTCAAATGGATGCGTGGGGCCTACAGGATTCAGTGCCAGAAACAACATGCAGAGCTCCAGATTTTCCATCCAGATCCCAGACTGCGAATTCATAACCGCGAGCATGGAGAAGGAGAGTTGTGTTTGACACAGTTGACCCATTTGGTCCAATCAAGAGTAGACGTGAACGTGCCCTTGAGGGGCCTCACCTCTGCAAAGAGCTCAACTTAGCAGCAGTCATGGTGCACTCTGATGGTGAGGGGAGCCCTCCTAGAGGCCCCAACAAGACCAGGGGGACAGGGTAGGATGGAGCATTTCCTTTTTAATCCTGCAAGCTACTGGTCTGTCTTGAGACTTCCCTGCTGCTTACTGACCTTGCTAGAGGGGGGGTGGATTCTGTCTTTGATTTAGGTGTCATCTGCATCGTCTCCCTCTATATGCCAAATGAGTTGCACTGATATGAGGGGTGTCGAAGATCACAGATGAGCTTTCATCTCTTCGGCATTTCCCCATGAATGGAGAGTACTTCTACTGAGATTGGAAACCATGAGCTGTCAATCAAGTTCCACAAGGAATAGATTTCCATTCCTCCAGATAGAGCACCAAATGTTCAATTCAAACCTCAAGGAAATAAAAAAGACTTTATATTGGAGAAATGAGTGCAACTGCTCTTTAAGAGAGCACAACCGTGGCCAGTAAAGACCGACATCGTTTTCATGATATGAAAAAAAACGGATACATTGTTGTTTCTCTTTCTTCTGACAAATTGAAGTTGCTTTGGAGAAAAGCGTCTGCTAAATGTTCTAAATATAAATAATATGTAAACTTGAGAATTGTAAAAACGGTCACCTGTCTCCTAAGTTATTATAATTCTTTATCATTTTTCTGTTGCCTTGTTGAAAAGGAGGGTGGGTCTGCGGTAACATTATCACCTTTAACTGTATGGGGAATCTTGGAATAACACTCAGAAGAAGGCGCGTGTCAGTCTGAAGGAATAATTGAATACGTGGAGGTGTCTCCAGAGAGGCCTGCGTGACAAGTTCATTTGCGGCCGTCTAAATGAAACCCCAGGCAAACTGTTAAAGCGGTTAACACATTGATTTGACGCTGGAATGCAACTGCACAATTAGAACCTACGTGTATTATTTAGCATTGGGAGGAACTGACACCGGGCCAAGGTGCAAGGAAATGAGCTATTGATGGAAAGTTAAATCCAGTTTTTGGAAGTAGAGATTCGTCGTACATATTCATCAGGGTCATTTTACAACTGCCCTGATGCCATATGTACATTCATTCAGTCTCACTTCATCTGCAGGGGATCAGCTTCAGCAGCACCCTGATCAGGCCACTAACACATACACCATACCTGGGTGATGTGTGGGGCCAGGGAAACAACAGACAACTCCACACACAGCAGGTTCAGAGTCGATCTCGGTTGGGCTTGAATCTGGGACCTTGCCACTCCCATCGGTGTTCACAACAAAGCCACTCTGCCACCATGAATGGGAAGATTGTTTTTTTTGTTTGATCTTCTCTGAATCAAAGATCTAATCATCTCCCAAAGGGCTTTGAAAATGAATGAAAAAGGAATGAAACCTCCAGGGTTGGGGCATGGGGACAGACAGCAATATCTATGATAATAACTCCTTGTACCATCGGAAGATCCTATGACACAGAAACAGTCAGACATTTGGGATCTGTCTACGGCCCTGTTTGGATTACCCTATTGGATCAATTCGTTTTTCCTAATGTCTTGAGAAGCTTTTAATAAATTTCATCAAACAATGTCTCTCATTCAAAATTGTTTTGTTGATACAGAAGTTAAGTAATTACATTGGCATGTACTACAATGATTGAGTGTGTGCGTTCGCATGTGTGTGTGTGTATGAACTGAGAGCTAGAACCAAAGTTGAAGGGAAAGGCGATACGGTGTGTATATATATAGTGACCCTAACCCTAACCCTATAGACCGTATCAACTTGCTATGTATTTATACGTATATATCATACATTTAATTTTATATTCTCTGGTAGTTAAAGTTTTTATCATTTTTGTTTGTCACTTCCTTTTCCCTCAGCTTTGTCTCTGGTCCACCTGTCGACACTCCTACTCTCACCTCTCCTCCTCTCCACTCCTCTCCATCCCCTCCTTCCAGTGTGTCATCTCATTCTCACCTAACCCCCCACCCCCTTCCTCCCGCACCCTTCCCCCGACAGATCTATGAATAACAATTAGAGAATATACAAGAGTCACACTGAAACCGTTTAAAAGTTTCAGATCAGTTCTCTGTAAAGCACCAGGGTCTGGGGGGGAGGGGAAGGGGGGCGTTCTTTAGCCAAAGAGAGAGCGATAGAGAGAGAAAGTAGAGAGGGAGAGAGAGAGAGAGAGAGACAAAAACAAGAGAAACCAGAGCGACTGGTGAGAGAAAAAAGGGATGCAGAAAGAAAGAATGAAGAAAGAATGATCGACAAAAGGTGAGAAGAACTAGAGAGTGAGAAGGTGGGAGTGATTGCTATTTCCTCTCTGTCCCACTGTGAGAAGCTGCTCAGTAAAGACCAGGTTATTTATCCTTCGTTCCTGTCTGATGCCCAGAAGACAGGTCTGCTTACCATGTGAGAGAGAGAGAGAGATAGAGAGCGAGAGAGAGAGAGATAGAGAGCGAGAGCCCGAGAGAGAGAGAGAGAGAGAGAGAGAGAGAGAGAGAGAGAGAGAGAGAGAGAGAGAGAGAGAGTGAGAGCGAGAGAGAGAGACACGCTCAAACAGCAAACATCAAAAGAAAACGCGGTCATTGTCAAGGTCATGGTGGTGTGGCTTTAATAGCATGCCGTTACAAATCATCCTGGTCTTTGTTAGTAGTTGAAACAATGTGCCGACCTTCACAAGGCTCATTATCTCACACCCACAGACCCTTCTGCTAAATGAATAAATTTCATTATAGAAACACAAATGCATTTCAAAGTATGGTCCAATATTGGATTTCACTCAAACGTTAGATATACTCTGAGAAAATGGTATTTGCAAACAGTAACGATGTTTTTTTCCGCAATGTGAGTTGGCGATATTTTGTCTAGCTATATATCTCCAATGGAGATGTATCTTAAACTTAAATTGCCCACACTAGCGTTCCTTAGTTGCTTGATTCTAATTCTCTGTTTCCCCGTTGACAATATGCAGGAGCTGTCAGACCCTTTCTTTCAGTGGATATCACATCTCAATGGCTTGGCTCCATCGAGGCAGCGTTAGCTAAGGTTTATCTCCCAGGGAATGGTGTTTAATAAAAAGGTATGTGTGTGTGTTAAAGCATTGCAAACACCTACAGCCTCTCTCTCTCTCTCTCTCTCTCTCTCTCTCTCTCTCTCTCTCTCTCTCTCTCTCTCTCTCTCTCTCTCTCTCTCTCTCATTGGATCCCACTCTATTTCCATTCCCAAAGCAGTACTGCAGCGTATACAAGTTTACAACTCCAAGCCTATAGCACAAAACAAAAGCCAAGGGAAACATAATACAAAAATAGTCAAATAGTAATATCCATCAAATATATCACTGTTTATCAGTGGAGTAAAAAGGGTGAACGTTAAAGAATGTCATTCATTGAAATCGGCTTCAAGGAAATTAAAATCAACCAAAATCCTGTGTCTGTGCCACATAAACTCTATTCACTTGGGGTATAATAAAATAGCCTAGTGATAAAGAGCTCTGTTGACCTGAACAGTTAAATACAATAAAATAATAATAAACCTACCTTAAAATATCTTTGCACATAGTTACATGTAATTTGCATAATATTACTGGTAAAGAGCGCGACGTTACAATAATTCACTTTCTTTTGAAATTGCAGTAGTTTAATGTTAAATCATTGGCAGTAGTGCTGCTGTAGTTATATGTTGTCAGTGTGCTTAAGGACTTGATTTGACACACAAACACACAGCGATAGATACATTGACTTGAATATTCATCATAACTAACTAACTAATGAACAAACACAAACACACAGTGATAGATACATTGACTTGAGTATTCATCATAACTTTGTTGGGGCCATTTGCAATCCTTTTGTTGTTTTATATTGTGTGATTTATGTTGCATGGAACGATTGTGTCGAGGCCTGATCCTGTCTGCGCCACAGGGTGTGGCCGGTGGCGCGGCTGAGAAAGCAGCGCTTACAGTTAAAAAAGCACAAATCCAAAGAAGAATGGAAATGTTAGAAATGCAAACTATGCAAGATTAAAAGCATTGGAGGGCTAGAAATCCAGTGTCCAGTTACAGTCCACGGATAACTTTGCTGTCTCACAAACACAAGGAGATGGAATGAATGTATATTCAGGAGATGCCGTCAGAACCGTCTCCGATTCAATTCACAGAACTTGGAGCAGTTCCTAAAGCACCTCTCCAGAAGATAATGGAGGAGCCACCGAGACCAGTAACACATACTTTCAAACTCGGACAAAGCTTACTAGCACTAACATCACAGGCAACAATTAAAGAACAAACATCACAGGCAACAATTAATGTCAGCCGGCCTACAAGAAGGAGTCATGGGACGGAACATCTTGCTCCTCCACCTGGACCACAAAATCCACTAAATGACCTTGCTGAATTGATCATAATGCGACGAAAGCAAGCTTCTCTCCCTACCAGGGAGTTACCAGTCTTTAGTGGTGACCTCTTAAGCTACCGACCATTCATTCAGGCCTTTGAACATTGTCTGGAAGGAAAAACAGACAGTGACATGGAACGCCTGTACTTCCTGGAGCAGGAAGTACAGGTCAGCCAAAAGAGTTGATTCGAAGATGTCTGCATATGGATGGAAATCATGGATATGCGGCAGCTAGACATCTACTAAATGTTGATTTTGGAGATCCATATCGACAAAGCACTGCCTTAGAACCAGTGTTTGGTTCCATTCAAGAAACTACCAAAATTGCACGGGCGGTTGAGCAGAAAAAGGGTCACTTGTCAAGGGTCACTTAAGCAGTGCATGCAAGATACGTCTCACTTGTCAGACATGTCAAAAATGACATCCAACCGTCCTGCACATCCAACAAGATCCTCTATAATAGCCTTCTGTACATCAAACCAACCTTGGTAATGAAACAAAACTATGCACAGTTTCTGCGACTAAAAGCAGTAAGCCTATAGCCATTGCAATGTCTACAAAACATACTGGGGCTGGAGTCTCAGACTATAAGCTTGCCATCGTGCTTGTAAAGGTTAAGTCTGTTAAAAGCAGTCGGGTCATCGAAACATATGCATTCCTAGACCCAGGAAGTTTGGCCTATTTTTGCACTGAGAGGTTGATGGTCGATCTGCATATGATAGAATAACTGAAATCCTGCTCAGAACCATGGGTCAAGAGAGGCCTATTGAGACAAGCAAGGTGAACGGACTGGAGGTGAGCAGCCTTGATGGAACAAAGTTCATAGAACTGCCAGGGGTCTTTACTCAAACCAGCATTCCAGGAAGCCATGGGAACACTGCTATGGAAGAGGACATACGGAAATGGCCATACTTGAAGGATGTTCAACTGCCTACCATTAAAGCAGATATCGGTCTGCTGACAGGAGCCAATGCTCCAACAGCACTAGAGCCTTGGATAATTATTCATAGCCAACGAGATGGCCCTTATGCGGTCAATACTAATTTAGGATGGCTGATCAATGGTCCATTGAGTGGTGGTTTGCTGACAGATCGCAGGTCTCTTTAAACAGAATCTCCGTGGCTAGTTTAGAGGAACTGCTAATTAGGCAGTTTAATCAAGACTTTCCAGAAAGGGCCTGCGAGGAACAACCCGAGCTATCTTTTGAGGACAAGAAATTCCTGAACATAGCAGACCAATCAGCTGTGAAGAAAGATGGCCACTATGAAATGCGACTGCCATTCAGGAAGGAAGATCTGACTATGCTGAATAACAAAGCTGTGGCAGAGCTGAGAGCCGTGACTCTGCATTAGACATCCCAGAGGAACAAGGGACTTCATGCAGATTATATAAGCTTCATGAAGGACGCGTTAGATAAGGGCTACAGCGAAAACCAGACTGACAAAGTGGGTGAGCAACAGCAGATCTGTGCTGGCTTCAGTCCCAGATGGAGATAGAGCAAAATATATAACAGATATAAATCTGCAAAAGGATGAGCTGCCCCTAGAAAGAGCTCTCGGTGTTCATTGGAACTTCAACTCAGACACCTTACGTTCCAAAGCTTCCCCGAAAGAGCAGCCTTATAAACAGCGTGGCATTCTCTCTGTCACCAACTCTGTGTATGATCCTCTGACTTCTGGTCCCTATGATCCTTCCGGCAAAGAGGACAGTTCAAGAACTCTGCAGAGTGGATTGCGGATGGGACATCCTCTGCCAAACAAATATCCAGGAAACACAAGCAGCCAGCAACAGCTCAGGTGTCAACTCTAGCAGAACATATAGGCTGTACTCAGCCCCCTGGGAAGAACCTTACTCAAACTCATTTTTACTCATCAAAGAGTTATGCTATTTGTACATAGCATAACTCTTTTTTACCTTTTTTCAAATGCAAGTTAAAATGTTGTTACCCGCTGGCACTAATACAGTGCATTACTGATGGATTCCAGCATGTTCACAGTTGTAGTATGTGAGACCTTTTTGAAAAGTTGAAAGGCAAGCTTTCTGAGCTAAACATACCACAAACTGAGATAGAGAGCATCATTCACCATCTCTCTAAAGAGGATATCCTCACAGTATACAGCAAAGGAAGCAAAACAAAGAACTATTTTGAAGAGCAGTATTTTGTCTCCATTAAGAGCACCTAGATTTATCTTGGAACTGTTGCTGCTCAAAAGGTGTCCATCAAAGAGACCAGAGAGAGTCTGGGTGAGGTCCAGCCACTCAATCGTTCTCTGTTGATCCCATGCAGTTGGTTTTGCTATGCAGAGAAAATGAATTCAAGACTTTGGTCAAGAGAAAGTGTTCTCAAGCATTACATCAGTCCTTAAAGATTTAGTAGATACAGGCATTGAGAAAGATGTTGGACATACCCTTAAAGCAGCCTTAATTTCCATTTGCATGAGTGAGTCTGAGTGTCTGCACGGAAAATGTCAGTTGCAGTACACGTTTTTGTAGATACTGCTTGATTGAAAGACTTGACTTTGAAAAGATACCTCTAAAGCCTGGCCCGAAGAGAACAATAAGTGATCACAAAGAGACCGTACACCAGCTGTCTGCCACTTGCCAGGACATGGTACAGCGAGCTAAGTTTGACTTACCCTTCAATTCACTGCATCATGTTCCTGTCTGCACAATGTATTTGAAGGTGTAGTCTCTAATGGCTTAGTGGTGTATATTAATCATTTAGTGAAACAGGAAAAGCATTTCACTTATGCTCAACTAAACAGGTGGATCGCAGTTTAAATGCACACAAATATTTGTGATTCTGCAGTCCAGAACTGGTGTCTGTTGCACATTTTGCCATTGTTGGGTGGTAGGATAAAATATCCAACGATAGTCATGTTGGCAACTCTGTCTACAGCTCAAGGAGATGGTTTAGCTTAGTTGTGCTCCCAAAATCCACCATGATCAGGTTGCTTCCCTAACCACTCATTTAAGCCAAAGCATAACTACTTGCTTGACTATAGTGGCCGTATTTTACACTTTGGGCCACGCATTTGTTTGAAGAGTCTCAGTTAGGAGTGTAAGCATGTTTAATATTGGAAGGGATGTGCCTGGAAACTGCACTACCTCAATCACCTGTGTAAAACACAGAGAGGCAAAAGTTTCTTCAGACGTACCTTAGCATTGGCTTATTGTCCCCCCTGCAGTTCAAGCAGTTGGTGAAGCTAGTGAATATGATGAGCAGTGTACAATGGTCTAATCCATGAGTCTGTCAAGACAGCTGGCTTGACAAAAGGAACAGTGATAGTCAGAGGTATCAGCAGTAGTTTACAAAGAAACAAAGTATAGCAAATGGGCTTGTTGTTGTCAAGGGCCATAATGAACATGGCAACATGTTGGGGACATCTCAGTAATTCTCATTATTCACAAACAAGTTGTACTGGACCTGCTTCTGTCTGTGTGAGTGATTGATCTGGGATACACACATCTGAAAAAAGATGAACATGTGTTCATGCAGACAGTTTGTATAATTACTACCTTCTGCCAGTGTATTAAGCTTTCGGTCTGACTGTTGTCTCCTTGCATATTCAATATACTCCTCTTAAACCAATGTAGATATAGATAATGACAGCAGTTCATTACCTGAACTGCATGAAGATACAGCGAGTGCCCTTACTGAGCACCTAAGAGACATAATCAGCTTCAGAAATAGAAAAGAGCTCTAAATCCGATATTCAAGCGTTCAGAAAAGTTTAGAAAGTTTCTCTGAAAATATGTCTTAAGAGAACAGTTGGACATTCGTTATTTTTTAGAGCAATTTTTAATTCAGTAGTTAAGTTATAACATACTGTAGGTATAAATGTTAAACAAAAATGAGAAAAATCTTGAAACTCTAGATTTCATTGCCAGAGGTATGAGTTCCCCAAGCACTGTCAATTCTTTTGTCATATAAATGTGGCCTCTGAACTCACTTTTACACACTCACAGGTATTGATATAGACACACGCCTCAGTGAAGCTCTCCTCATACAGGGAAGGAGAATTTTGAACTTCAATCAAACCAGAGACTTAGGTGTAACAAGGAGTTTCAGCATCTGCTACATGAGTGTGATAGCACAGAATCGAACAACCACCAAATCGTCACAACTCTTTCATTGATGAAGAGAAAAAGTGGACTCACTCGTGAATGTGTAAAACATTTTACACAGTCACTCTATTAAATCCCACATCTTAAATGAGAATTGTTTAAGGGATCAGTTCACCCAAATCACAAACATTTTGTGTTTACCCATATTGTTCTTTAGCCATTCAGAAACTGTACTTGTGGAACGTAAGGCTTTGCAAAAATGCTTTGAGTCCCACGAACGAACTTCCGTTCACTTCCACTGTTTCGGTTTAGAGGTGACGTTTAGTCTAGTTGCAAGGTGTGCAGATCACAAAACTTTGCCTAATCCCAACAAAACTATTAGTCCCACCAGGGGTATGTGACAATATTATTGTTATTTGTAATCCGGGTGAACTGGCCCTTTAAATATCAATTACTCTAGTTTTTACAAGAGTTTTCCTTTGGTGTTTTGAAGGCATCTTCCCCCAAGATGTCTGTTGAGATGAGAAGACCTTACTCACTAATCGTGCTTGTTAAGATAAATATTTTCTATCATATTGTTATATATTTTGTAGAAAGGTGTGTTGTGGTATTCTGTACTTCTACCCTCTACAGTTTTAGCAAATAGTTTGATGTCTGGTACCGCGGTGGTCAGTATGGAGAAGAAGGTATCTTATGAGCATAATCAGCTGCATGACTTTGACAGCGCCCTTGCTGTCTTTTTCGGGTCACATTATGTCTTGGCCTCAAGTATCATGGTTAGGGTTAGAGATAATGGAATAAATTAATCAGTCTTAACCTGGAGTATCACGAGTCAGCATCCACCATGCTCGAGATGATGCAGAGGTAAGTACTTTACACCATAAACAATTTATGAATGAAAACCAATTAATGGATGATATTATATTATTATTATCATATTATAGCTGTATATAGAGTGCTGTAAGGATCAGTCCACATGTTGGAACCAAGTGTGCAGCCAAACTCAGTACAAGCCCCAAAACAGGAAGGGTTGGAAAATGACATCCAACTAGGTATGAATTTTCTATTATTTATTATTGAATTGTTTCCTTTGCCTCTTATCTTGCAAGCTTAGGTTCTACTTTGGCCCGTTAATATGATGTTAAAGGGCTCCTATTTTACCAGGTGTAAGTGTGATTAGCTATTAGAAGCCATTTTTAAATCTCACTCTAATCACCCCGCCATCATAAGTGGGAGTGTCCACCCAGATGTAAGATGGATAAATCAGTCGAGCAGCCTGTACCAACTGGTAGGCTTATCTTTCCATCATATATCATACAATGCATTTACTACTGCCAATGGTTTTATTTGTTTGGACATTGTCACTTCAACTTACTTTGTTATCCTACCTGTTGATTTAAGTAGAAAACCCTCTGACCATCTCATGACGTCTCACATTGCCCCTCTACTTCAGCATCGAAGCTGAGCTGTCATCCCACATGGATCCAGACTTGGTGGACCAAACAGGTGCATTCAGCTACTTTTTTCACAATCCTGGAAAAAAAGAATACATTTTAGACATAGATAATATACACAATATACTACTGAAAACACTTACTGACTTTTGTGTCTGTTTGGCATTTAAATCATACACATGTTCATGTTGGTGTAAATGTTTTATAAAATGTGTAGTGTTTGATTTTCTATTCACTTGTTGTACAATTTATTTAAAATATTTTTATGCTACTCATGCAGATGCATGTTTTGAATGAAATAGTTCATATTCAAAGTAAATTATACAAAATACAGTTATACTGTTTAACAAGTCAGCAATTTTGCTAGTTTGTGGCTGGCACTTAATATTTCCACACGTACTCATGTTTGACCATGTGTGTGTTGAACACATTTTGTCGTGTCCTGCAGTGTTTAATATTCTCTGTGGTTTGGTGTTTGTGTGTTGAACACATTTTGTCATGTCCTGCAGTGTTTTCTATTCTCTGTGGTTTGGTGTTTGTGTGTTTAACACATTTTGTCATGTCCTGCAGTGTTTTCTATTTTCTGTGGTTTGGTGTTTGCGTGTTGAACACATTTTGATCGTGTCCTGCAGTGTTTTCTATTCTGTGGTTTGGTGTTTGTGTGTGTTGAACACATTTTGTCATGTCCTGCAGTGTTTTCTATTTTCTGTGGTTTGGTGTTTGTGTGTTGAACACATTGTCGTTTCCTGAGGTGTCTTCTGTTCTGTGGTTTGGTGTTGAACACATTTTGTCGTGTCCTGAGGTGTTTTCTATTCTCTGTGGTTTGGTGTTTGTGTTGAACATATTTTGTCATGTCCTGCAGTGTTTTATATTCTGTGGTTTGGTGTTTGTGTGGGTTGAACACATTTTGTCGTGTCCTGAGGTGTTTTCTATTCTCTGTGGTTTGGTGTTTGTGTTGAACACATTTTGTCATGTCCTGCAGTGTTTTCTGTTCTGTGGTTTTGTGTTTGTGTATAAACAACTCAAAGGTATTGCTCATTGTTTTGTGACGTTGTTCTTTATGCAAATGAGAAGACTTCAATTAATTTAATTTATACAAATCTCTTATTCACTGAACTCAGACCAATACTTTCATGAAATGTAGTTGTTCGGAGTAAAATATTCTAATATTAAAATCAAGTAAACCTGTTTAAATTTGCAGTAATACGTCACAATATTAATGTTATGCTGTACAACACAATCTAATTATCGTACTATAAAACAAAATTACAGCATCATACTATAAACCACATTTACAGGGAAACAGTTATACTGTAAAGCACACTCAAGTTAAGACTAACTGTACAACAATAACACTAAAGATATTTTACTGTACAACATAACAGTACAGGCAATGTAGACCAGTAAATACAGTAACTTACTGCAAAGATAACTGAGTGTCTGTGGCTGTTGGCGTCGGGCGGGGTTGACTCTGAGGGAAGCACGGACAACAGCAGACAGGGTGTGGGCACCAGCAACAAAGGTTTATTCAAAAAAAAGGATGAGGACAAGGGGGGAGGGTGAAACTTCACTTCCCGGTGCGGGGTAGGTCTCCTGGTAGGGCTTCAGGGGTGAGCTGGAGGCTGGGTGGAGGACAAAGGAAACCGGGGTGAGACACAGTAGGCAGCACACACAAAAACATCCCTCTCTCCTAGCATCTCTACTCTAATAAGGGGGTTCCTCTTCAGGGCCAGTGGCCGCTTACCATACTTCAGGAAGTTGCCAAAGTCCTTCCTCAAGGGGAGAGGTTCTCCCTGCTTTTATGGCAAGCCAACTCTCTTGTGGCCACATGGCCGGCAGGTGTTCCCCATTGGTAATCATGCAGCAGGTGTGCCGGATAATACTAATGATCAATTACTTTCCCCAGTGCTTGTCTTTTCATGGTGCTGCTCTCCTTTTCCCCTTGTGGAGGGTCTTTGGCATCCAGGCTCTCCACATGTCAAACAGTGAGGGTAAGGATGGTGAAACGGGTAAAACAGGTACAAACCAACATGCAGTACGGGGTCTTGGGGGAGATTTCGAACACAGGTATACCACCAGAAATGACATCAGCCACATGTGCATCAACTGGGTTGATGCATGAACCCCCCCGCCCCCCCCCCCCCCCCCCCCCCCCCCCACCACACACCTCCTAATGACCAAAAGTTCGACATTCCCCGTCGCCACACACCAATCTCCGCCCCTGTCCCCCGCAGCTTCCTGGTGGCTGCATAGCACTGCTGTCTAATTGAAATCTGCAAGGTTTAATTTGGCCCCCCGGCTGGCTGGCACTCCCTCCCATGATAAATGGAGGTGGGTGAGTGTAATTGAACTTTGGAGACAAGGAGGAAGGAAGGAAGCAGCACGAGGAGGAGGAGGAGGAGGAAGAGGTGGAGGAGGAGGAGGAGGACACATCAATTAAAACAGCCTGACTAACCTGACTAGTGGCATTCATTCATCAGCAGGCCACATGCCGGGAAATATGGTAGTAGAGTAAAATATACTATAGAATAATATACTACAGAATAATATAGTAGAGTAGAATATACTACAGAATAATATACTACAGAATAATATAGTAGAGAATAATATAGTAGAGTAGAATATACTACAGAAGAATATACTACAGAATAATATAGTAGAGTAGTATATACTACAGTAGGATATAGTAGAGTAGAATATACTACAGAAGAATATACTACAGAATAATATAGTAGAGTAGTATATACTACAGTAGGATATAGTAGAGTAGAATATACTACAGAAGAATATACTACAGAATAATATAGTAGAGTACAATATACTACAGAATAATATACTACAGAATAATATAGTAGAGTAGAATATACTACAGAATAATATACTACAGAATAATATAGTAGAAAATAATATAGTAGAGTAGAATATACTACAGTAGGATATAGTAGAGTAGAGTAGAATATACTACAGAATAATATAATAGAGAATAATAGAGTAGAGTAGAATATACTACAGAATAATATACTACAGAACAATATAGTAGAGTAGAATATACTACAGAAGAATATAGTAGAGTAGAATATACTACAGAAGACTATAGTAGAGTAGAGTAGAATATACTACAGAAGAATATAGTAGAGTAGAATATACTACAGTAGGATATAGTAGAGTAGAACATACTACAGAATAATATAGTAGAGTAGAGTAGAGTAGAATATACTACAGAAGAATATAGTAGAGTAGAGAAGAACATACTACAGAAGAACATAGTAGAGTAGAAACTAGTATAGAATAAAATACAATATAGTAGAGTACAATGGAGTATAGAAGAGTAGAGTAGGATTAGAGTAGAATACAATAGTAAGCCCTTTACCATAAGCCCTGTAGGACCAGGCTGTGTTTCTAACTATTAAACTGTGATCCCTCTCATCCTGTGCCCAAGGAACGAAGTCTGACTCTCACATTTTATTAACATCATTAAATCTATTTTTCAGCCACCTATCATCTCTCACAGTTTCTCCTGTTATAGTGTCCAACAGTTGGAATCATATTATTTTAGAAAGGGCAGCAAGCAAACTTGCACATGTCAGCATAAGGCTGTTCTCACATATATATATATATATATACACTGTATATATAGAACATTCTGTGTGTGTGTGTGTGTGTGTGTGTGTGTGTGTGTGTGTGTGTGTGTGTGTGTGTGCGTGCACAAGGGTAGGCATATGTGCATGTATGCATATATTTTTTCAATGCTCAACACACTTACTTTAATTTATCATACAATGACATTTATACACTTAGGAGAGGAAATAACACAACTTGCATCTCACTTAATCAAATACTTTAAATCATGTTAAAAGTTCAAACGTGGTTTTGTATTAAGTCTTTCTACATATGCATAGACTTGGACCTTGGGGTTACCAAGTCTTACAAAATGATGTTTGCACCAACAGCAGGAAGAAATATACAAAATAAACGTAATAAACCACTTTATTCTGAAAGATTTTTTAATATTCACAAGAGGCTTTTACTTTTGAAACAAGATTATACGTACACAAACACACACACACACACACACACAGCCTCTGAAATTTGCATTTTTCACTTCTTCAACTCTCCTGTCTCCCAGCCCCAGTGTCCTCACTCTATCGTGTCATTCTTTCTATCAATCCTGATGATCATGTCATTATCTTCCTCCTCTCCCTCCTAATGCTCTCGCTCTCTCTCTCTCTCTCTCTCCCCCCCTATATATATGTATGTCTCCTCCCCTCTGTTTCTGTCCACTCCTCTCTTCCCGGGCTAATTGAATCAAGACATATAGTTCCAGAGTCCCACTTCTCTCCACAGAGCCGGGGAGGAGATGTGAATAATTGAGAGGCTATTATCCCCTGCTGTTACGCCCGAACAGAACCACAGGCCGCTCTGCTGAGAGCGCCCGACCGCTCCACAACAAGTACTGTCATTTGTCATTGTGTTTATGTGCTTTCGCTAATGAACAACACGGTTGTTTGTGCTTCGTATTAACACAAGCAGCACAGCTCACAGTGATGGTAAAAATAAAAAAAAAGCAACGTTACTAATCAAAGTAAACTTAATGCCTTGAGCTGGCGTTCGCCGTCCCGTTCCAATCTTGGAATGGCGTTGTTTCTTCGCGCCATTGTTTAAGGCATGTCGAGAGCGGCTACATATCTGCTTTTATCTACTGGTCATAAGACGGCCGATTAAGGCTGCCTCAAGCTCAGCGAGGCTCAGAGGGTTGAGCCAGGTGGTAAGGTTGGCTTGTTTACGCCTACACACACTAAGTTGGGATGGATGGCAAAGATGGTCATGATGACCAAATGGAGCCGTCCGTGATGCAGGAGGAGAGTTGATGGCTCGACAGCCTGATCAGACGACCTCTTGACCGGCGTTCGCAGCTGTTGGCCCGACTGGCTCTGCTGCAACCAGCATGCCGCTCTGACTCACAACGTAGCAACAGCCTCTTGGGCTGATTGGCAGATCTACCGGTGGCTTGTTGTCTACCGTGGTGACAAAAGTAGGAGGATCTCCCTCCCGCTATTTAATCCAAGCATGGACGACGAAGCGCCCAACCATCGTTCTCCACCATTAGCCTATCTGTCTGGCTGCTCCAACGGCCCTGACTTTTGACTTGGAGACTGCGTCATCAGGTTGGTGAACTACTCAGGTGCACAGTTCATGTGGTTAAGTGTTAGGGCATCCAGCCTCTCTAGGCAGATTTATTCACTAATAATTGGGAATCAGGATTGTACATACTCTATACATACTATTGTTTTACAGAAAAATATATTTGCTTTTTGTCAAGCTGGGAGAGATGTGGCTGAAAGTACTTGTTGTTCCAGGACCTCTAGTGTTTGTGGTCAACCTGTAGCTCGGCTGCTTTGGTTGTTCCAGGACCTCTAGTGTTTGTGGTCAACCTGTAGCTCGGCTGCTTTGGTTGTTCCAGGACCTCTAGTGTTTGTGGTCAATCTGTAGCTCGGCTGCTTTGGTTGTTCCAGGACCTCTAGTGTTTGTGGTCAACCTGTAGCTCGGCTGCTTTGGTTGTTCCAGGACCTCTAGTGTTTGTGGTCAACATGTAGCTCGGCTGCTTTGCTTGTTCCAGGACCTCTAGTTTTTGTGGTCAACCTGTAGCTCGGCTGCTTTGGTTGTTCCAGGACCTCTAGCGCTCCATATAAGCTGAGAACGTGGCGTATGCCCAGGCCTTTAGAAAGATGAAATAACTTATATTGAAATGAATTTGTTGTTTAAATGTTTTTTACTTATTTTATTTAATAACAATATTTGTGTTAAAACATTTAACGAAATGAACCAAAACATTATTACCTTACAGCAATTATTTTATACCACTAGCCGGTTTTGGCTAATAGATGCATTTTTTGAACACATAATTAGGAAAAATCGGCTACGTGAAAAGCAACACAACGCACTGACTTTGAAAATAATCAAGATTATTAGAAATGTCTCCAAGAGAGGGTTGTTATCGCGCGGTGATTGTGTGGCATAGTTTGTTGTCTATTAGCGTTTCTCAGCATGCCTCGCGTCAGAAGTCATCGCTCGCCACAGTAGTATCCTATATGTATCATTTCAAGGACATTTTAATGGTTCAATCCCAATAATGTATCTCTGAGTTTAAACAAGATGATTTTGAAGATGACACTTGCTAGTGTATGGCAGCACGTATCCTTAACATCCTTCTCAATTCACTTCTGAACTGCCTTTGCATTCCAGTTTGAAGACGTTTCATGATAACCCTTTTATCACAGACACGGTCACTGAGCATACATTTTCACACATGCTATTTCTGCACAGTGTGGAGTCATCTCTGACACTTCAGGCCTGCAGCTGTTTATCCAGCTGTTTGCACACTCACTGGCCTGCTGAGATCTCATCTGGGCATTACAGCTAGACATAATTGTTGGATTGATTGATTGATTGGGATGCAGAGTGTGATTCAGATTGGTGAAGACAGAAACTAAATGAAAATAAATGGAACATTCCAAGTTCTCATTGAAACATTTTAGTTGAGGTGTTGTTTTTATGCATTATGTTATACTCCATCAAGTCCATCAAGTGATACGGTTATATCATTACTGTCAGAATGGTCATGATTGACAGAAAAAGACCTTCCTCAAAATGATGTGTTTTAGATTCGGGCCGCAAGATAGAAGTTATCAAGACCTGTTTGGGTACAACAAACAACACAATGTCAAAGCAAAACAAACGTAAGTAGGTCATCCATAATAGTCTGAATCAATCCATCACAAATTGTAGGTGAGGGGATTATTTCTGTCAAACCACTAGAGCACTCCTGTAGGAAAACAATTAGTCTGATTTCTCCAGGTTTGATTAACACTCCGCCTCATCTTTCAACCCTCTGGGCCCGAAGAGCACCCAGCACTGCCCTAATTAAAACATATACCCTGAGTCTTCAAGCATGCTAATTAAAACATATAGCATCCTCCATCTCAGAAATAAGCTAATTATATTGTGTAATAAACTCTCACTTAATGGCTGCCTAATTAAAACATACTACCTTCAGTTGTCATTGCCTGCTAATTATAACATATACCTCTGGATTTCATATCTGGGTGATTTTAAGGAGCCCTGGTGTTTTTCTAATCCCACGGCGTGCCAGATTTAACCCTCCTCTTGTTCCTAAGGGACCCAGGAAGTTGTTCACTAGGAGAGTCATACCGGAGGAACAACTTTTCTTTACAATCCCAGGTCAATTACAAATGTACAAACAAATGTACACGAAGGGGTTAAAATGTCAAACAAAGTTGGTGGAACCCATTTGTGTTGTCTGGTTTGTTTTGTTTTGTTTTGGTTGTGTACTTTCATAATCTCGCCTGGCCAAGCATGTTGAAGTTGTACTAAAAGTGATTAATGATAGAGCAATGTTACGGTACATCATGTAACATTATCGTATGAATCATATGGTCGTTCATATAGGATTGATGAAAAAAAGAATTGTGTTGGGCTGTGATTTTCAGTCATGGCACAGAGCTTAATCCACCACACCAGTGGCCTATTTCAAGTAGCTGAAGAAGTTGGATCAAAATCCACACCAAGTTTCCAGTCTGATTCTTCACCAAAAAGACTGCGGCGTCAATACTTCACGTTCAACACTTTATTCGTGGGCTCACGCAGGATCCCCAAAACAACCACCACAGTCCTTCCGTGGGCACAATTAGCTGACAATTAATTGATTCTGTGCGTAAAAGCCTGCGTGCTCTCCCATTATTCTTCTCCCATACTTCTCCCATTAAAGTTTTTTATTCATCACACAACACAGTATCTTAAAGCACATGACAAGGGCGGGGCTCTCGGTTACCTCCAATCATTACCTGTTATCATACAAAATGGTGTAACCTACAGATTGCTATTGGGATACTGTTATTCAAACAAGCCAATCACAAACCGCCTTCACCCTCTCTAGGCTAAAGACTTGGCGGGGTGTGATACCTGGGCCAGATGGGCCCCCGACCTGTTGCTCTGAGGGGGGTCTGTTTTTGGGCTGTAGGACCAAAGAAGGGCCACTTGATGCTAATACCAACCCCTAGGTTGCTCCGTTGGTATTAGCTTTAAGAACAAAAGGGGGTTAGAGACAGACGTCTGGCAGAGAGGAGGATGAGAACAGGATGAAGGTGAACACATAAATTGTTTGATCAACTCAAACTGGGGTTCAGAGAATGGGATCAGGCAGGGAGGGGCGTGAGGGCAGGGAAAAGGTGTCATCAACTAAAAGTGCGGGCCAAAGAAAGGGCTCTGGCGGGGGGGGGGGACAGCATGAGGCGAAACCATATCTAACTTTAACAATTCATACAATCCTCAACATTCCTCCGTTTGAGACTTCCAAGTCTCGCCAATCCAATTAATACAATCCTCAATATAGCAGGTTATGATATATTAAGCTTAAACCATAAGTCTGACTCAAGCGAGCACTTCCACGGACCGTCGGGATTTTCAGTTTCAGAACATCTGATTTAAATCTCGAGGAACAAGTTCACTCAATCTTGGATAGGTTGAACCTGTGTGCATTCATGGCTTCAAAAGCCATCATCCATCCATGTGATCCATCAGGGAGTCCCAAGCCGCCATAGCTAGTTCGCTGGTTTATTGGCTGCCAGTCAGTTCAGTTGCACGACGTCACCGTGTAAAGGTGGGCTTTTTTATTGGTGATAAAAATAACAAAGCATCTCATAATAGTAGAATAATCGATTTATTTTTTAAGAAAGGTGACGCTGTAGTTTATTACAGGAGCCTTCTGAAGATACATACTTTGAACATGCATACATTTGCATTAAAACAATGTTAATAAAGTTAATCACTATTAATGTTCATCTTTAATCTCCGGTGGTTTTGTACTGTGAGCCGTGGGGGAGCGTGTAAAAAATACTAGACGCCACGCCAAAAACCAGAAGATACTCGCTGCCGTACCCACGGCTCGGCTGCGGTATGGCTAACGTGAACTTACAAGGACCTTCTGCTCCTACATCCACTAAAGTGAACCTACGAGGACCTTCTGCTCCTACATCCCCTAACGTGAACCTACGAGGACTGTGTGCTCCTACATCCACTAACGTGAACCTACGAGGACCTTGTGCTCCTACATCCACTAACGTGAACCTACGAGGACCTTGTGCTCCTACATCCACTAACGTGAACCTACGAGGACCTTGTGCTCCTACATCCACTAAAGTGAACCTACGAGGACCTTGTGCTCCTACATCCACTAAAGTGAACCTACGAGGACCTTCTGCTCCTACATCCACTAACGTGAACCTACGAGGACTGTGTGCTCCTACATC
The DNA here is from genome assembly GCA_026745465.1 of Lota lota. Classification (NCBI taxonomy): domain Eukaryota; kingdom Metazoa; phylum Chordata; class Actinopteri; order Gadiformes; family Lotidae; genus Lota; species Lota lota. Next base: position 8,814,132 of record JACYXH010000802.1, on the reverse strand, counting down.
CCCTAACGTGAACCTATGAGGACCTTGTGCTCCTACATCCACTAACGTGAACCTACGAGGACCTTCTGCTCCTACATCCACTAACGTGAACCTACGAGGACCTTGTGCTCCTACATCCACTAAAGTGAACCTACGAGGACCTTCTGCTCCTACATCCACTAAAGTGAACCTACGAGGACTGTGTGCTCCTACATCCACTAACGTGAACCTACGAGGACTGTGTGCTACGACATCCAACAATGTTGTTACATGATAACAATGAAACGGGCAGACTATTATTGCTTTCAGACTATTACTATTACTATTCTATTCTGTGTAAGCAGGGCTGTAGTGGAGCCTAAACACACGTAAACTGCGTTTACGCACCTCCTAAATTTCTGGAATAGCGTTTACGCATTTCTAAATGGAGTTTATGCAACTTTAAAAATTGCTAGAGTTGTTGTTTACCAGCGCAAGCCGTAGTATTTTCAAGAATACCCTGCATTATCAGTATTTACGGTTGACCAATCACATCGTCTTTTGCGGCAGAGCCGTAGAATGGGGCTTGCACTTGCTAGCCAGCTCTGTCTGTCAAAGGTTGACTAGTGTGTCAACGGATAAACAATGTTTTCTAAAATGTCAAAAAAGCAAGCCTCCTCCTGCCGATGCCAGCAAAAGATGTCAACCTCAAGGTGAGCGCAAAAACACGAAACAGATAAAGTTAGAATCACTAATAAAATTAAAATGCTAAAAAAGTGATACTTGGCAAGATACGGTTTGCCGAAGCCCTCTATTCTTCATTTTAAACTTTGTTTTGCAGGCAGTGGTGAGGCAGGTAGTGATGCATGAAGCACAAAGAACACAGGGAGAGGAGGAACAGAGAGAGGAGGGACAGATAAAGGAGGGAGAGAGGACAAACAGAGAGGAGAGACAGAGAGAGGAGGAACAGAGAGAGGAGAGACAGGGGAGGAACAGAGGAGAGAGAGAGGAGGAACAGAGGAGAGACAGAGAGGAGGAACAGAGAGAGGAGAGACAGAGAGGAGGGAGAGAGGACAAACAGATAGGAGAGACAGAGAGAGGAGGAACAGAGAGAGGAGAGACAGATAAAGGAGGGAGAGAGGACAAACAGATAGGAGAGACAGAGAGAGGAGGAACAGAGAGAGGAGAGACAGATAAAGGAGGGAGAGAGGACAAACAGATAGGAGAGACAGAGAGAGGAGGAACAGAGAGAGGAGAGACAGATAAAGGAGGGAGAGAGGACAAACAGAGAGGAGAGATAGAGAGAGGAGGAACAGAGAGAGGAGAGACAGAGAGAGGAGGAACAGAGGAGAGACAGAGAGAGGAGGAACAGAGGAGAGACAGAGAGAGGAGGAACAGAGAGAGGAGAGACAGATAAAGGAGGGAGAGAGGACAAACAGAGAGGAGAGACAGAGAGAGGAGGAACAGAGAGGAGAGACAGAGAGAGAAGGAACAGAGGAGAGACAGAGAGAGGAGGAACAGAGGAGAGACAGAGAGAGGAGGAACAGAGGAGAGACAGAGAGGAGGAACAGAGGAGAGACAGAGAGATGAGGGACAGAGGATAGAGAAAGAAAGAACAGAGGAGAGACAGAGAGGAGGAAAAGAGGAGAGACAGAGAGAGGAGGAACAGTGAGCAGATGCCATGCACTTCTCACAATGTGTGAGATACTGTAACTGCAGCTGCTCCTACGGTGTTTTACTGTAGAGACATGTGCTACATCCAAATGTTGTGCTTCTTCTACTGTTCCTCACCTTCAAATATCTAAGCAATGTGATCTATAGTCTTTAAGCTTGAGCAATTTGTTTGAGAGTTTTGCTCCCCATACACATACATTGCGGAATGTTCAGAATTCCACTAAATTCTACAAATAAATAAGACAAACATTCGGTATGTCGTGGTCCGCCTTACCTTAATTACAGAATTCATAGTTGACCCACCTCTTTTTTACCACTGAGTACATAATAATAATATTCAGTATTTCATTGTTGTTGGAGCCATAATAGATGTTTATACATTTTGTTGTAAAAACAAACAAGATAATTTTTTGTATTGTTTTTCTATTTTGTTTCTAAATTGTTGGATTTGGTTTATGTACTTTGTGTCTAGAGAAATGACTTTGATTGGTTGCTAGACTACGGCAATCTCCGCCTCCTCCTAGTTAGCTCACCTTCACAGGTGTAAGGGGCAGCTGGATCAGGGCTTGAAAAGTTCTTGTTTGTTTGAGTAAGAGAGGTGGACAGAGAGAAACAGTTTAGTGACCGTAGTTTACGTAGTTTATTTATAATCATTTATTTTAGTAAACGTTTAAGTGTTGGAGTAGAAAGTCAACCACGGGGAATTTATTTTGATCCAATAAATGAGGCATTTTTTGACTGAAACTGAAGGATCTCCGCGAGTGCTTATTTTCCCCCTACGAGTCACAAGCCATCTCAAAAAGGGCGACTAAGGAAATTAAAAAGGGAAGAAGTCGCCATAACAAGTCACTAAACTCTCTTAAAAGACTAAGAAAGAAAGGATCAATTCTGGGAATCCTGCCGCTGATACGTCTACGGAGAAAACAGCCGGAGGGCCGTGAGTAAAATCAGCTGATCGTATCGAAATAAAGGAATGAAGACGCCGCAGCCAGTGAGTGTGCTGGATTGACAAGCTGGACGAGATATAAACTGTAAATAAATGATTAAAACGGGATTGATCGGTAACAATGACGGAAATTCCAGAGACCGCAGCTGAGGCTGAGGAGTTGTTGAAATCCCGCATTGCAACACGGCGGGCCAGACTGGGCGTGTGTACACGAAGGATAAATGAAATTAAAGATCTGATGGTGGATGATGGAAATATTGACGAACTTAATGACTGTTTTGAGACATTCAAAGGTGCTGTGGATGAATTAAAAAATGCCCATAAATCTGTACAAAACCTCTTATCTAAGGAGGAAAAGGAAACAGATCATACTGACTGGTATGAACCCAGAATGACTAACCTGAATTATTTTATGAAAGAGGTTGAGACATGGAAAAGAGAACACATTGCACAATTACATGTTGGACCATCGGACAGTATTTCAAATGTGTCACACACATCAAGGAAGTCAAGAGGCTCTGCCTCCTCCTCAGTTTCCTCAGAATTTAAGAAAGCCAAGGCGGAAAGGGCAGCTCTGCTGGCTCGCGCTGCTGCACTGAAAGACAAACAAGCACTACTACTGGAAGAAGTAAGGCTGAAAACTAAACTACAGCAAATGGAGCTGGAAGCAGAAATAGCAGCATCAACCGCCAAAATAAATGTCCTTCAAAACGAAGAAGAGGATTTGGATGGTAAATCTCAAGAAGATGCTATGAATGAATATTATGATGATCATAAACAAGGCCTGGAAGCTACGGCAACTGAAGAGGAATTTATGCAACTGGGTGCTATACCAAAGACCCCACTTCAGAAAGCAGTTTTTAGCGACATTCAGCCCACAGGAAGCTCTGATAGGCATGCAGAGCTCAGAGTGCACAACCACAGTGAGCTGATCAATCAGGCAACAGATCACAGTGCTCATGAAAACATGAACATGGTTATTCAAAGGCAAAGTGACATTGCTGAACTTATTGTTTCACAACAGAAACTGGCTCTACTACCTGCGAGGGAGATTGCAGTGTTTGATGGAAACCCGCTAACATATCAGTCTTTTATCCATGCATTTGAACACTTGATTGAAGAAAAAACAAAAAATAATCAGGATAGACTCTATTACCTTGAACAATTTACCTCTGGTCTGCCAAGAGATCTGGTTCGCAGTTGTTTACATATGGAAGCGAACAGAGGCTATGTTGAAGCTAAAATACTTTTAAAGGAACATTTTGGGAATGAAATGAAAATCTCTGGAGCTTACTTGGAAAAGGCCTTGAACTGGACAGCAATTAAAGCTGAAGATGGAAAAGCACTGCACACTTATGCAATGTATTTAAGAGGATGTTGTAATGTGATGCAGGATTTACAGTACATGGATGAACTTGGTATCCCATCAAACTTGAGGCGGATTGCATCTCAACTGCCGTACAAACTCAGGGAAAAATGGCGAACAATAGCCTATGAGACCCAACAGAAAACTGGAAGAAGAGTTCAATTCCAACACCTAGTGGAATTTATTGAAAAACAAGCTAAAATGCTCTTGGACCCATTGTTTGGAGACATTCAAGACCAGATATCTGCTAAAAAGGTTTTCCCAAAGAGCAGAACTACTGAATTAAAGGGGTCAAAGGGCAGAGATAGCAGCTTTGTGACTTCAGTGGCAGTGAATACTGACAATAGAGATTGCACTGTTAAACAACCTTCAATGCAACAACAGTGTCACGCTTGGCCCAGTGTTACTGTCTTATGTGGATTCTGCCAAGGAAAACATGCCGTGACTGACTGCTCACAATTCAAAACCCAGCTACATGAAAAAAAGATTGATTTCTTGAGAAGTAATGGTTACTGCTTTGGTTGCCTAATGAAAGGACATTTAAGCAAAAATTGCAAAAGAAGAGAAACGTGTCAGGTTTGTCAAAAGAGACATCCAACTGTGCTCCACATTCAAAGCACAAAGGCCCCAAATCAAGAAAATCAACTAAATGAGACAGGTGAAATGTCAATAAGTAGCGCTCTTGTTTCAGCGACTGATGCAACTGGGGCCGGGAAGGACTGTGCACTTTCTATAGTTCCAGTTCGAGTCAAGGTGGCGAAGGGGAGCAAGTTTATACTCACACATGCATTCCTTGATCCAGGCAGCACAGCAACCTTCTGTACAGAGAACCTTATGAACCAACTGAATGCTAACGGACGCAAAACAGAGATTATTTTGCGAACAATGGGACAAGAAAACCCCACAAAAACCTACGAGGTCACAGGATTGGAAGTTGGACATTTGGAGGGTGGCACATATTTGGACCTGCCAAAGGTTTACACCCAGAACAAGATACCTGTATCAAAAGAGAATATCGTAACCACTGCGGATCTGAAAAAATGGCCTCATCTCAGTAAGATCCATCTAAATGAAATTGATGCTGATATTGAACTTCTTATTGGAACTGATGTCCCGAGAGCAATGGAACCTTGGCGTGTTATCAACAGCCAAAACAATGGACCATATGCAGTCAAAACCTTATTAGGATGGGTGGTAAATGGACCACTTAAGACTGGCACCATTGCAGAACTCTCTGGACCCATTGCAGTGTCAGCCAATCGGATCTCTGTTGTTGAGCTGAACGATCTTCTCATCAAACAATATAACCAGGATTTCTTAGAAAATAAGTATGATGAAAGAAAAGAGATGTCAATTGAGGACAAAAGGTTTATGGATATTGTGTCAAGTTCAATAACCCTGAAAGATGGTCACTATAATTTACCCTTACCTTTTCGGGACAAAGAAAAAGTTATGTCTGACAACTATGAAATGGCTGCACAGCGTACACTCAACTTGATGAAGAAATTCAAGAATGATTCTGCCTACGCTGCAGAATATAAAGACTTCATGAATGATGTACTGAATAAAGGTTATGCAGAGAAAGTACCACGGGAGCAGCTTAACCGAGGTGATGGACATGTTTGGTATATACCACATCATGGTGTTTACCACAAGCAAAAGCTCAAGCTTAGAGTGGTGTTTGACTGTACCTCCTTTTACCGAGGTACATCCTTGAACAAAGAGCTCCTCCAAGGTCCTGACTTAACGAACACCCTTATTGGAGTTTTACTAAGGTTTCGCCAGGAACAAATTGCGGTCATGGCAGACATCAAGGCAATGTTCTATCAAGTGCAGGTGGATGAAAATCACAGGGACTTCTTAAGATTTTTGTGGTGGCCTAATGGTGATATCAGCCAACCTTTTGAGGTCTACAGAATGAAAGTCCACCTTTTTGGGGCTGTGTCATCTCCGAGCATCGCTAACTTTGCCCTGCGCCAAACTGCTGAAGACAACCAGGATAAATATGACAAGGAGGTCATTAACACAATTAAATCCAACTTTTATGTTGATGATTGCCTCAAGTCTGTGGCAACAGTGGACCAGGCCATTAAGCTCATAAAAGATCTTGGAGACGTCTGCAACCAGGGAGGTTTCACATTGACCAAGTGGATCAGTAATAATTGTGAAGTCATGGCAACTATTCCTGAGCATCACAAAGCCAAACAAGTAAAGGAACTGGATTTGGATAAAGAAAAGATGAAGGAAGAAACCCCAATTGAGAGGGCTCTTGGAATCCAATGGAACACTGACTGTGATACTTTTGCCTTTAAAGTGGCTGTAAAGAGTCGGCCTGCTACAAGAAGAGGTATTCTCTCTACAGTAAGCTCAATTTACGATCCATTGGGTTTCCTTTCCCCCTTTATCCTTAAGGCCAAACAAATCCTCCAGGAGCTGTGTAGGTCAAAATGTGGATGGGATCAAGTTATCTCAGATGAACTTAAAAGGCCCTGGCAGAGATGGCTTGAAGAGGTGAATCAGCTGAGTGGATTTCAGGTGGAAAGGTGTATAAAACCTGAAAACTTTGGCCCTGTGAGGGCAGCTGAACTACATCATTTTTGTGACGCAAGTGAGTCCGGCTATGGCACAGCAAGCTATGTTAGATTCCCAAATTATCAGGACAACATCCATGTGGCCTTCGTATTCGGGAAATCCAGAGTAGCTCCCCTCAAGCAAATCACAATACCTAGACTTGAGCTTGCAGCGGCTACACTGGCTGTAAAAGTGGATCGGATGCTAAGAAAGGAACTGCACCTACCACTCCAGGACTCAACTTTCTGGACAGATAGCACATCAGTATTGAAATACATCCATAATCAAACCAAAAGATTTCATACATTTGTGGCGAACAGGATTGCAGTAATCCATGACCTCTCCCGCACAACCCAATGGAAGCATGTGAATTCAAGAGACAATCCAGCTGATGATGCATCACGTGGTTTGCAGGTGGATTCCTTCTTAAGGTCAAGATGGCTAAAAGGTCCTAGATTCTTGGAAGAAACTAAGAGGGAGTGGCCAAACACTTCACCAAATCCAGGGGAAATCCCACCGGATGATCCTGAGGTAAAAAGGAGTATCCCCGTTAACAGTGTAAGTGTTGAGAACAAAGACCCAACTAGCTCATTTATTGAGAGCTATTCATCGTGGAACAGCCTGAAAAGAGCTACAGCTTGGATATTGAAGATGAGAACACTACTTCGACTACTAAGTCAAAGAAGGAAAACTTGCCTGAAGGATGGGTCTGAACAATATCAGACACCCAACACATCCCTAAAGGAAAGAATGAAACATGTTGAAGCTGATGGAAAGCGATATTTATCTGTGGAAGACATGAAAGAAGCAGAAAAGTCTATCATTTGCTTTGAGCAAAGACGATACTTCAGTTCTGAACTCGCTCAACTGAAGAAAGGAAAACCGCTCGGTTCAAAAGGCCCCATCTACAAACTAGATCCATTCATTGATGAAGGCATTTTGAGAGTGGGAGGACGGATAAACAAGACAGCAATGCCAGTGGAACAAAAGAATCCGATCATCCTACCTAAAGGCTCTTATGCATCGTACTTGATTCTACGACATATCCATTTCCAAGTTGGACATTCTGGAAGAAGCCATATGTTATCCAGGTTGAGACAAAGATTTTGGCTTCCTCATGCAAACACTCTATGCAGACAAATCATCAGAGACTGCATTTTCTGTAGACGCATGCAGGCAAAATCTGGAGAACAGAAGATGGCAGATCTACCTGAAGATCGGGTGTATCCTGACCTTCCACCTTTTAGTCATGTAGGCATTGACTACTTCGGTCCCATAGAGGTGAAGAGGGGCCGGTCTCAAGTGAAACGGTGGGGAGTAATCTTTACTTGTCTTGTGAGTCGAGCAGTCCATTTGGAGATGGCAAACTTCCTAACCACAGATTCTTGCATCAATGCTATACGCAGATTCATATGCAGAAGAGGACCAATTATAAGTATCAGGACAGATAATGGAACTAACTTTATCGGTGCACAAAAGGAACTGAAGGAGGCTCTGAAGGAACTGAATCACCAGAGGATTCAAAAAGCACTACTTTCCGATGAGGTAAAATGGACATTTAACCCCCCTTTTGGAGCCCACCATGGTGGAGTGTGGGAAAGGCTGATCAGATTGGTCAAAAAGATCCTAACGTCAGTCTTAAAGCAACAAACACTTGATGATGAAATTCTGCAAACAGCACTCTGTGAAGTAGAAGCTATCCTCAACGACAGACCAATAACTACTCTTTCAAGTGATCCTAATGATTTGGAATCGCTCACCCCAAACCATCTACTTCAGCTAAAATCTAAAGCGATAATGCCACCAGGACTTTTTGAAAAGAGAGATCTTTACTCAAGGAGAAGATGGAAACAAGCACAATATCTAGCAGATCTATTCTGGAAGCGATGGACAAGGGAGTATCTTCCAATCATGCAGCAAAGAAGCAAGTGGAACAGCACAAAGCGGAATCTTCGTCCTGAGGATCTTGTCGTCATCGTAGACAACACAGCACCGAGGAACTCATGGCTCATGGGCCGTGTTGTTAAGACTTTCCCAGACTCCAAAGGATTTGTTAGAAGTGTTCTAGTTAAAACTAAGACTAACATCCTTCAACGGCCTATCGATAGACTCTGTCTGCTCATGGAGGCAGTAGACTAAACTGATGAATTTGTAATTGTTTTTGCTAGAGCAGCAACAATTAGGGGCCGGAGTGTTGGAGCCATAATAGATGTTTATACATTTTGTTGTAAAAACAAACAAGATAATTTTTTGTATTGTTTTTCTATTTTGTTTCTAAATTGTTGGATTTGGTTTATGTACTTTGTGTCTAGAGAAATGACTTTGATTGGTTGCTAGACTACGGCAATCTCCGCCTCCTCCTAGTTAGCTCACCTTCACAGGTGTAAGGGGCAGCTGGATCAGGGCTTGAAAAGTTCTTGTTTGTTTGAGTAAGAGAGGTGGACAGAGAGAAACAGTTTAGTGACCGTAGTTTACGTAGTTTATTTATAATCATTTATTTTAGTAAACGTTTAACTGTTGGAGTAGAAAGTCAACCACGGAGAATTTATTTTGATCCAATAAATGAGGCATTTTTTGACTGAAACTGAAGGATCTCCGCGAGTGCTTATTTCCCCCCTACGAGTCACAAGCCATCTCAAAAAGGGCGACTAAGGAAATTAAAAAGGGAAGAAGTCGCCATAACAATTGTCAACATCTGTTGATGCTCACTTTTGTTCTGTTTTGGCATTTGCGTTTGTGTTGTGGGTTTTGCATTTGTGTTGTGGGTTTTGCATTTGTGTTGTGGGTTTTGCATTTGTGCTGTGGGTTTTGCATTTGTGTTGTGTGTTTTCCATTTGTGTTGTGTGTTTCGCATTTGTGTTGTGGGTTTTGCATTTGTGTTGTGTTGCATTTGTGTTGTGGGTTTTGCATTTGTGTTGTGGGTTTTGCATGTGTTTTGGCTTTTGCATTTGTTTTTCATTTGTGTGCCTGAATTTTTTCAATTTGCAAAGTGTTTATTTAAAATCATGAAATATATATATATATTTTACATATGAATTATGTACGAAAACGAACAATTTATTATCAAAATTGTCATACAAAATTGTCATATTTTAAACCTTATGTCTCATTGATTCGAGGAAGTACAGTGAAGGTACAGCGTTTTGACAGGAAATCAACCTTGACTGCATGAGCGTTCCCACATTCATTAGAGATCTCAAACAGGCTCATCCTGTTTCACTAGTGGAAGGGGAAGACCTGTTCATTGACATTTTGTTTGAGGCTAACAAATAGTGTGTCCATGCTTCCAATTATATCAATGTGATAGATAGCCTCCCAATGTAATTTCTGCAAATAACAAGACTTTGGGAAACACATTTAGAAAGGCATTACTTCTCCCATTGCAAAAGATAATGTGGCTTCCCTACGTAATATCAGTTACATGCTGTACATTATTCAGTACAGTCTTATATGCCCTACCCTCTAATGGTAATTCTCTTCGATTCATCATCTCTGTTTGTTTTTCCGGATGAGGAAATTCTAATTCTGATTCCATTTTGATATTAAACTCGGTAAGAGTGTGTGATTATGTGGCTCTCGTGGGCTGGAAGGCAGCCTGACTCCCCCATTCATCAGCAAGCACTGCAACACAGCATACATACACACAGCATCAAGCATACAGCATACATACACACACACACACACACACACAGCATCAAGCACACAGCATACATACACACAGCATCAAGCATACAGCATACATACACACACACACAGCATCAAGCACACAGCATACATACACACAGCATCAAGCACACAGCATACAGACACACAGCATCAAGCACACAGCACACACACACACACACACACACACAGCATCAAGCACACAGCACACACACACACACACACACACACACACACAGCATCAAGCACACAGCATACATACACACAGCATCAAGCACACAGCATAAATACACACAGCATCAAGCACACAGCACACACACACACACACACACACACAGCATCAAGCACACAGCACACACACACACACACACACACAGCATCAAGCACACAGCACACACACACACACACAGCATGAAGAACACAGCATACACACACACACACACACATACACACACATACAGCATCAAGCACACAGCACACACACACACACACACACACACACACACACACACACACACACACACACACACAGCATCAAGCACACAGCATCCACACACACACAGCATCAAGCACACAACATACACACAGCCTCCATGCAGAACAGGCCAGGGAGCGGGGAAACACACACACAGCCTCCATGCAGAACAGGGTCAGGGTTAGCCAGGGAGCTCAGCACACACACAGCCTCCATGCAGAACAGGGTTAGGGTTAGCCAGGGAGCTCAGCACACACACAGCCTCCATGCAGAACAGGGTCAGGGTTAGCCAGGGAGCTCAGCACACACACAGCCTCCATGCAGAACAGGGTTAGGGTTAGCCAGGGAGCTCAGCACACACACAGCCTCCATGCAGAACAGGGTCAGGGTTAGCCAGGGAGCTCAGCACACACACAGCCTCCATGCAGAACAGGGTCAGGGTTAGCCAGGGAGCTCAGCACACACACAGCCTCCATGCAGAACAGGGTTAGGGTTAGCCAGGGAGCAGGGGGACAGAGAGCGGTGATGAAATGAAAGCCCCTCGTCGTGCCCTTGTTGGGCTGTGGTGGGGGAAGATCCTGACTGATTGGAGGTTGATGGGATTATTATGGGGTTTACACGTTGGCAAAATATCCAATTTGATCCAAAAAAATAAAAACCAACACTGAACCTCAACAATTGTTTCTTGAGGAGCCTGTGTATTTCACAAGCGATGACATCAAAATCCTTGAGAGTGTCGGTGCGTAAAAGTGGATCAAAACACTTTTACGTTGATAAATGGTCTGAAAAGTGGAGAAATATCTAAATGAAATAGCTTATTCTTGAAATATATTGCTGATGTACATATGAATGACATGAGGGCTTGTCAACTGCTCATTGTAGAATAAGTGATTCAAACAAAAATGAATTTGCCAACTGCAAACTTGCAACCGTCATGCTTCTATTCCTTCTGTACACACAAAAAGTAGTTATGTTTTTCAATACTCTAAGTGTACTCAATACTCTGCTAAGATACTTGGTCAAACACATTCATTCGTAGAAATTAATTGGATGCGGCTATTCACATAATTCTCTTTTTAGCTTAAATAACCCATACAATTGGTTAGCATCCAGTTTGTTAAGAATATAGCTTATTCTCAGATCAACAAACACAGCTACTCGTAATCTTAGATTACTTTTTTCATTCGTGTGAGAGGACCGAGCCGTCTCACACGAATGAAAAGTATATGTCAGTTATGTAACAAAGATCTAAGCTATATAAAGATCAGGCAGACAGCAGTCCTCCTTGGTCCATTTCGCCATCATTGCCTCGCACAATCCTTCACAGAAATCTCAGAGTTGAATGAGTTCGGAGCTAGATCTGTGCGCCTGGCACAGGGGTTTTACTGCAAGGCAAATGATGCAACTCCATTGCAACTCATCTACAAATCTGTTTTTATATCTGCAAAAATGACGTGATTATTGTATTGAATCATATGAACCACTAACACAAATTAAATTTTATTGATTGATTGATGATTCGCCAAAAAGAAAAGGAAGCTCACATTAATTGCAGTAGTTCCTTCCTTTAACAACTGCAAGCCTGAATTGCAACATGTTCCCACAGTGATCAGAGTCATCATGTTAATTAATGAACCCCTTTCATATGAGTCCAGTTACTGATCGTTAACGTTCTGCCAGTTCAAAGCATATAAATGTGTGTGTGTGTGCGTTTGTGCATGCATGCACCTGTACCTGTGTGCATGTCTGTGCGCATGTGTGTGTGTGTGTGTGTGTGTGTGTGTGTGTGTGTGTGTGTGTGTGTGTGTGTGTGTGTGTGTGTGTACACTGTGCTTGTTCACACCTGGCAACAACAACGACAACACAACCTCGAAGAAAAATGGCAGGCATCAATGGGAATCCACATTAAAAGCCATAATAGTATTTCTACCAGGTATAACTAGTATAGTTATACCTCTGATATCTCCCTTATCATACAGTACATAAGAGCAGGGTATGATGGGTGAAATAAGGAAGCCTACCACAATGCCAAAAGCTGATTAGCATCTAGATGCCCCTGCTGGGCCATCATTGATTTCAGCTCCTTGTTTTCAGAGTACAATGGGCCTCATGCAGCCACATTCTCTAAATGTTCCCTACATGTTCTGCCGAGAAAAAGTGCAGACACACAAACTGTTCTTAACCATCTAAATCTGCTCTTAACCAGGTGCGCTGAAAGAAGAATCCCATTTGATCATAGATTGTAGGCACGAGGCAGACATTTGCTTTAAGCCTAGGTAAAGCACCCTGAACATATGAGAGCAGATGTTGTCCGTGTGCAAATGTTGTTATAAAAAGGGTTTTTATAGTCATAATTGGGATCAATCGACCAATAGCATTTCTTTAGCCCACAAATGTCCTAATCCAATCATTAAAATGAATCCAAAACATATAATATTCTAAATTTGATTATGCAATATTCATGTGTTTATATTCCTCAAATTTAACATGTATGTAAGTATGTTTCCTTGCATTGGACAACCAATTTGTGGACTGAGAAAACAAGATTTATTTTTTTCTAATCATGTTAAGAGTGCTCTCGACCACTCTTAACATTTTCTGTTACGCAAGAGAAGATCAAAATTAAGAAAACATAGGTGAATTCCAGAAATCAATGGGTACTAACAATAGAAGAACAAATCTTGTATGCGGAGAAAATGAGAGGAACAATTTTCTTCTATTACTTCCTGCATGAGGCCCATTGTGGCCTGTACCAAATAAGATATGTTTCTGAAAGCACAGGGGGACATGTAGACAGGCATTCTGCTAACAATACAGATGTTTTGAAACAGCAAATGAAGCACCATTCACTAGTGGAACGTAGATCCAGAGTCAAAGGATCGCCGGTCAAGGTTATCTAGGGATGGGATCAGCAGGGACCTCACTATACATTATAACCATGATTGTTGAGGGTCAATACCATATGTATTGGGAGTTTACAAATGTTTTGTGCAGTTTTATCTTTTGTGTGGTTGAAGGTTTGGTTTAAGGTTGGCCTCGGGTTCTACAGCTCCATCGGTGTCAGCCATTGTTTTTTTAATTAATGTTGCCAGACTGAACTGAACAAAACCAAGTTGATGTGACTATAGGCGAATACCCTATAGCAGCATCTGTAGGAAATACACAAACTGAGGAAGCCACGAATCATGATGCTCACATTAATACATTTCCCCCATCCCACACTTCATTGTGTGCCAATATGACCAAATGAAGTTGTATTTATGAAGTCCATGTGTCATATCATAAGAAACTATAGCTTTCTACAATGCCCTTGGGACACTTGTGATTCCACAACGTCCAAAAATGGTCAATAATAATTGCGGTGAACATTGAATCACAACAAAGATTAGTTTTATTCCTGAGGCTTAAGGTCACAGTTGCAAAAAAATGTGAACAATGCTCAGGGAAAGAGTGTGAAGCTGGACCAAAAACATATACGTGATAAATATTAAAAACCCTGAATGTTTTTTGTGGATTAAAAATGTAATACTGGAGAAAATGTAAAAACGCCTAACCTTGAAGTAGCATGACGAAAGGATAAATTTGTGAGAGAGGACATAAAATATCGCACTTGGTCGCAGTCTGAGGGGAAATGAACGTACATTTGATTCTTTTCCAGCGCAATTAAATCCAAGTCGTTTGGTTTTGTTAACTGCACTAATGTGAAGAATGAGCCAGGGATTTTGTGTTTTACGTTCAGCGTGGCTCCTGGTGCAGGGATGAGGACGCATGGGGGTCTTGAGGGGGGGACAAGGCTCATTAGCACAGTACAGATGCAACCTCTGGGCTTGTTATGGATCCCCATGCATAGATGTACAATAATGCATTACACAGGTAGCCTTAAGGGAGCCAAACCAGACAGGACAAAGGAAGACGGGACATTCCCAGTCCCAATATCTGCTTTTTTAAATAGTCGCCGTGTATCGCCTCGTTACAAAAAAAGTAATAATTGGGTCAGCTAAAATAGGCCATTGGGTTCTGGAGAATGCACATATTCACCAACACCGTAGCTCAGGTCCTGCTGGTTCCATCCTCCTTTCCTCCTGCTTGAGTGTCCTTGAGCAAGATGCAAGAATCAGACCCCAAAGAGCTGCTTGTCACCTTGCAAGGTTAAAAACATTAGAGGTGAATGTGAGGTTTAAAATGCATATGCTCTTAGAGTAGCCCCAGTGGCCCTGGAGTCCATGACCAACCTCCAAACCTCATCTGTTTTGTGAGGTACACTTATATCAAAATGTCTCATTTTGGCCATGAGGACCTGGCTATTTTATTATGTTTGGTTGTCTGGATGTTGCTGATGCTATGAAGATATGATTTAGATTGTAGGTGGCCTTGGATCACAAACTTTAACAGTATCTCACCTGCCGTGTGCACTTTTAATTGTGTTAAAAGGAGTGTTAAAGGGGGTTAGAAATGAAGCTGTGGCTTTCTAGTTGCAGATGTGAGAAATATATTCCCTTAAAGGTCAGTATTTCCAAGGGGACTTATTAATGGGAGACAAGTTCTTCTTTATGCTAGAATATGTAGCATGTGGGTTAATTAACAGCTAGTGAACTGTTGTGAAAGACAATGGCAGGTCAAGGACAAGCATAAAAAGTTTTATAAAAATTATATAATATATACAATAATTTGTGTAAGGTTAAAATAGGGGAATGGACTGTGTGTGTATGCAAAAGGACAAAAAGGGAAATTGGAATGTATCCATTGTGTCTTTGCAATGGCATTATGGCCATGATTAGTGGAATCCCATTTATTCATGTAGAATAAAAAGAACAATCAATGTGTTCTCATTTGTCCTCTGTTCCCATTTCTCTACGTGCATATCCTTTTTTTCCTCTTTTGATCTCTATCTGCCTATATAGCCATAGGTCTCCTGGCTCTTTAAGCTGTGATTCCCCCTGCGTTAGAGAGAGAGATAGAGAGAGAGAGAGAGAGAGAGAGAGAGAGAGAGAGAGAGTGAGAGAGAGAGAGAAGAGAAGAGAGAGAGATGAAAAGAGGGCATCAGAACATTACCAAAACTCACTGGAGCAAGACATTGAAGGCGGAGGAATCCCAGCCGACTTCAGAGACACTTTACCGGGGCCAAGCTAAAGTGTTGGTATCCCATGATGCTTTGCTCCAAGGCCCAAAGTGCTGATCCGTGACCTTGGTTCATTTCTCCTTAGAAATTGAGTAGACTAATAGATGTGCTCTGATGTGGCAGGTATAAAATAACACTGCAGAAGTAAAGGTCTTGAGGGCGCTCAGAGCAGGAAAGGACTCTAGATAGAGGTGATGAGAACAGGATTAAACAGTGTTTCTGAGAGATCTAGGAAGGAAGGGGAGGTGGTATCCCCATGGTTATGACCCCCACCAACAATGTGATCTTTTTTAAAGCTAGTACACATTGTTGAGTATGAGCGTCATCATGACCAATGTTCAGGGCGAAATGTGCCACACGTTGTGGTGCATTTCACCCTGTCTCAGACCCAGCCTTCAACCACTGCCCAGACGGAGCTCCACACATCCACCCTCTCTCAGACCCAGCCTTCACCCACTGCCCAGACGGAGCTCCACACATCCACCCTCTCTCAGACCCAGCCTTCAACCACTGCCCAGACGGAGCTCCACACATCCACCCTCTCTCAGACCCAGCCTTCACCCACTGCCCAGACGGAGCTCCACACATCCACCCTCTCTCAGACCCAGCCTTCACCCACTGCCCAGACGGAGCTCCACACATCCACCCTCTCTCAGACCCAGCCTTCACCCACTGCCCAGACGGAGCTCCACACATCCACCCTCTCTCAGACCCAGCCTTCACCCACTGCCCAGACGGAGCTCCACACATCCACCCTCTCTCAGACCCAGCCTTCACCCACTGCCCAGACGGAGCTCCACACATCCACCCTCTCTCAGACCCAGCCTTCACCCACTGCCCAGACGGAGCTCCACACATCCACCCTCTCTCAGACCCAGCCTTCACCCACTGCCCAGACGGAGCTCCACACATCCACCCTCTCTCAGACCCAGCCTTCACCCACTGCCCAGACGGAGCTCCACACATCCACCCTCTCTCAGACCCAGCCTTCACCCACTGCCCAGACGGAGCTCCACACATCCACCTTCTCGGTAGTCCCCCGGGGACAACATTGTCCCGCAGTTTTCCCAAATAAGGAGAAGAGCTGTATATACATTTTTATTTTTAATCTGCCACTTGTTTCTATGTGGCTTGTTAACGGGGATGGTCTGTAATAGTTTAATATGAATTTATTATCCAATCATAATGCAACATAATAAGGCAGGGTTTGTTGTCTGTAGGCTAGTAGTTCAATGAAGTTAGTAATCCAGACATTACACGATGACTGCATGTTGTGATTGGCTGTCACAGCACTTCATCAGGTCTAAGCTCTAGTTACACACTTACACACTGGACCCCAAACAAATAAAAAGCTACTGTATGTCAATGGATTTGTGTGAATATATATATATATATATCATACAACCCTTTAGTTAACCATTATATATTATCCAGGTTGTATGATATATATATATATCATACAACCCTTTAGTTAACCATTATATATTATCCAGGGTTGTATGATATATATATATCATACAACCTCCCAGGGCCCCAATGGGGGGAGGGCCCTCATTGTTTTTTGGGGTTTGCAATTTTTTATTTCTAAGTAATTAATGTATCAAAAGTTCTCCACACATCACATGTGTATATATACATATATATATATATATATGTATATATGTGTATTTAGGAATAGCTGTTCAAACATTGCTTTGACAGGGCATTTTTATAAAGTTACAGTCAGATTGAAGTAGCATTATACTCCTCTCTAAAGTTTGATGATCTGCCCGTTCCTTCTCCTCTTAATCTTCCTCTTTCCTTCCCATCTCCTGTCACAAACACCCTTCTTCTATTAGTCTTGATCTCTTGGTCCAACAGATAGGGATTTTTGCTTGTCTCTTGAATGTTCCCAAGCTTTAATTAGAAACACACTAACCTCATTTTCTCCTCACACAGTGGATTGCTTAACTAAGTCAGAACCTACTCAAATGACATATTTTTCATTATCTTTCCTCTCTATCTCTATCTCTCTTTTTCTCACACTTGCTCACTCTTACTCTGCCTCTTACCTGGTTTTCTCTCTCTCTTCTGAAAGATTGTGTGTGTGTGTGTGTGTGTGTGTGTGTGTGTGTGTGCGCAAATGTGTTTTTTCCCTCCTCTCTCAGGCCCAAATATATGCAAATGGCATACTTCTGTGGGAGTAAGAGCCAGTGTGGCGCAGCTGTCAGCTACAGCTAGCATTGTGTTTCTTTAAGAGCTACTGCCAGCATTAGAAAACCCAAGAGCCAAACAGCATTTAGCACATTCTATAGAAGCTGGCATTCATGAAACTACATTCACAACGTTTTACCAAGTCTTAGCAAAGACAACTGTGTTATCCTCGTTTTTAAAAGAGTATTATTATGGCATCCCCACATAATGCCAAGGTGCCTCATGGATGCTAGGAGGAGGAAGAGAGGATGATGAGGAAGAGACTCAGAGGAGGAGGAGAGGATGATGAGGAAGAGACTCAGAGGAGGAGGAAGAGAGGATGAGGAGGAAGAGAGGATGATGAGGAAGAGACTCGGAGGAGGAGGAAGAGAGGATGATGAGGAAGAGACTCTGAGGAGGAGGAGGAGAGGATGATGAGGAAGAGACTCGGAGGAGGAGGAAGAGAGGATGAAGGGCAAAAGAGACTAAGAGGAGGAGGAAGAGGGGATGATGAGGAAGAGACTCGGAGGAGGAGGAAGAGGGGATAATGAGGAAGAGACTCGGAGGAGGAGGAAGAGAGGATGAGGAGGAAGAGACTCGGAGGAGGAGGAGGAGAGGATGATGAGGAAGAGACTCGGAGGAGGAGGAAGAGAGGATGATGAGGAAGAGAGGATGATGAGGAAGAGACTCGGAGGAGCAGGAAGAGAGGATGATGAGGAAGAGACTCAGAGGAGGAGGAAGAGAGGGAATGAGGAAGAGACTCGGAGGAGGAGGAAGAGAGGATGATGAGGAAGAGAGGATGATGAGGAAGAGACTCGGAGGAGCAGGAAGAGAGGATGATGAGGAAGAGACTCAGAGGAGGAGGAGGAGAGGATGATGAGGAAGAGACTCGGAGGAGGAGGAAGAGAGGATGATGAGGAAGAGACTCGGAGGAGGAGGAAGAGAGGATGATGAGGAAGAGACTCAGAGGAGGAGGAAGAGAGGATGATGAGGAAGAGACTCGGAGGAGGGGGAAGAGAGGATGATGAGGAAGAGACTCGGAGGAGGAGGAAGAGAGGATGATGAGGAAGAGACTCAGAGGAGGAGGAAGAGAGGATGATGAGGAAGAGACTCGGAGGAGGAGGAAGAGAGGATGATGAGGAAGAACAAACATATACTAGAACAGAAATATTAGAATTAGCTCTTTTGAGACATTTAGCCAGAGCTTGGCTTCATATTGGCATCTGCTGGGTATCATGTGTATCGCTATCTAATGTATTGAGCCAACTATGCTTACCACCTACTTAAAACAATTTCAATATATAAAGTGAAATTCAGTTTAAAAAGGAATGGACAAAAAAAAAGGAAAGCTTGAATTGTTTACAACATTTAATTATACCAATAGACTGCATTACTGTGCTTGGCAGACGACCCAATGCTGTGAAACTGAAGCCTGTAATTAGATTCTGGTTCTGTTTAATACCGCAGTGACCATGAAGACTTCAATGTCCTCACCCAGGCAGTCACAAACACAATGATAATGACAATTCATTAAAGGAAAATCTTCATGGCTTCATGGTCATTCGAGAGGCCTGTGAACAAAGTTCACTAATACACAATATTAGTTGTGGCGATTGGACCCCAACATGATGATGATGATGGTGATTTCTTCTTCTTCTTCTTCTTCTTCTTCTTCTTCTTCTTCTTCTTCTTCTTCTTCTTCTTCTTCTTCTTCTTCTTCTTCTTCTCCATGGAGGGAAGAATCCAGTAACTCAGCCGGGTGGAGAGACTCCCCCGATGGAGGCCAGACTCCCCTGATGGAGGCCAGACTCCCCCGATGGAGGCCAGACTCCCCTGATGGAGGCCAGACTCCCCCGATGGAGGCCAGACTCCCCTGATGGAGACGCTGGTGGTGGTGAGGTGGCTAGATGGAGGCCAGACTCCCCTGATGGAGGCCAGAGTCCCCTGATGGAGGCCAGACTCCCCTGATGGAGGCCAGACTCCCCCGATGGAGGCCAGACTCCCCTGATGGAGACGCTGGTGGTGGTGAGGTGGCTAGATGGAGGCCAGACTCCCCTGATGGAGACGCTGGTGGTGGTGAGGTGGCTAGATGGAGGCCAGACTCCCCTGATGGAGACGCTGGTGGTGGTGAGGTGGCTAGATGGAGGCCAGACTCCCCTGATGGAGACGCTGGTGGTGGTGAGGTGGCTAGATGGAGGCCAGACTCCCCTGATGGAGGCCAGACTCCCCTGATGGAGACGCTGGTGGTGGTGAGGTGGCTAGATGGAGGCCAGACTCCCCTGATGGAGACGCTGGTGGTGGTGAGGTGGCTAGATGGAGGCCAGACTCCCCTGATGGAGACGCTGGTGGTGGTGAGGTGGCTAGATGGAGGCCAGACTCCCCTGATGGAGGCCAGAGTCCCCTGATGGAGGCCAGACTCCCCTGATGGAGGCCAGAGTCCCCTGATGGAGGCCAGACTCCCCTGATGGAGACGCTGGGGGTGGTGAGGTGGCTAGATGGAGGCCAGACTCCCCTGATGGAGACGCTGGTGGTGGTGAGGTGGCTAGATGGAGGCCAGACTCCCCTGATGGAGACGCTGGTGGTGGTGAGGTGGCTAGATGGAGGCCAGACTCCCCTGATGGAGGCCAGAGTCCCCTGATGGAGGCCAGACTCCCCTGATGGAGGCCAGAGTCCCCTGATGGAGGCCAGACTCCCCTGATGGAGACGCTGGGGGTGGTGAGGTGGCTAGATGGAGGCCAGACTCCCCTGATGGAGGCCAGAGTCCCCTGATGGAAGCCAGACTCCCCTGATGGAGACGCTGGGGGTGGTGAGGGGGCTAGATGGAGGCCAGACTCCCCTGATGGAGGCCAGACTCCCCTGATGGAGGCCAGACTCCCCTGATGGAGGCCAGACTCCCCTGATGGATCGGGATCTCTCTCCATGGATCTCTGGAGAAGGGAGAGGGAAGGAGTCCAGGGCGTGCAGGAGTAGAGATGAGGAGGCTGCAGTGAAATGATAATGAGACAGTGAGTGATGAATAGGGTGGATATGCGTTGTAAGTTAGCGCCATTTCACTTGCTAATATGGCAAGGGGAAGCTGATTGGCCGAGTATTTAGTTAGTGGCTGAGGTCTAGGGGATGTAGTCTTCCTGGTTGAACTTTTGATGCAGCTCCCTTTTAATTTCTTATTTAGTTTCAAATTTCAAATCAAAACAAACATACACATATACACACAAACACATTCCCATTCACATACACACTCACAAACACACAGACAAACAAACACAGAGACACACACAAACACAAACTCAAACACAACTCTGCAAGAATGATGTGTTGTTTCGTAAGACGTAAGATGTTTGATACATAGAGACCAACAAAAGGGTTAGGGTTTAAAGCCTGCTCCCAAACGGACCAATAGAAACACAGTAACGTGCATGAGATGAGATAAGCAACATGCTTGGCCTACGTGTGTGCTTGTATGGATCAGAGTCCCCAACAAAAACAAGTGCAAATGGTTAGAGAGGAACATTGATGCAGGCAGTTCAAATGCAGGGTTTAGGACATGGTCAAAGGGTTCTTTATCCTTCGGAGGTGGACGGTGAGCCCATTGTAATGGGCCTTGAGGTACAACACGATCGAAGCATTCAGGCCCAAGTTCCTATCAGATCCTTTTCAGCAATGTCTTCTGGTCCTATTATAATGACAGCTCCACATTGGAACATGTACTTATTATGCTATATGCTGTTGTCCAAATGAACAGACGGACCACTCATCTAGATGGAACAAACTGAAACCAATCGATGGACTGCCTTTGGCGTGAGAGACGGTACACGTGACAGAACAGGTGTGTGTCCTTCAGTATTCAATGCAGGATTACGAAAGAATGATTACTTTTTTAACTGTTTGAAGTAATTATGCTAAATCAGTCAGCAGTCTGTATCTCAATGCTGCAAGGAAAATACTGTTGGCCCTAATAGGGGTTTTGTACTATGGGTGACCTATTTTTTAGACCACTTTGGGCAGAATTGACATTTTCGTTCTATCCATAACAATAGCCTGCAGGAAGAGAAAGCAGTTAGCCTGGGGAAATCCTACTCTCTGTGAAGCCTCTCTCTTTCTCTCTCTTCCTCTCTCTCCCTCTCTCTCTCTCTCTCTCTCTCTCTCTCTCCCCCTCTCTCTCTCTCTCTCCCTCTCTCTCTCTCTCTCCCTCTCTCTCTCTCTCCCTCTCTCCCTCTCTCCCTCTCTCCCACTCTCCCTCTCTCAGTCTCTCTCTCTCTAAGTCTCTCTCTCTCTCTCTCTCTCTCTCTCTCTCTCTCTCTCTCTCTCTCTCTCTCTCTCTCTCTCTCTCTCTCTCTCTCCCTTCTCCATTATAATTCCCAGCGCTTCCAGAGTCAGAATTAATTTGGAGTTTCCACAATGAGATTACATGGTATTACGCGTGCAAACAAAAATCAGATATGAAAATGCCAGCCTGCCTGTACTTGGAAGGGTGTGGGGACAAGATTAAAACAATGTATTTACATGCAGGAAGTAAACTTACTTTAATAATAGGATTTTAAGGCAATGCACAGACACACAATAAACATTGTCTTCTGAGGGTTCTGTGTGATACTGTCTGCTGGTGTACTAAAGGTTTAGGATTTAAAAGGAGGATTATAAATGACATAGTTCATGAAATGAAATAATGTCATTAAGGGTTTGCAGTTCATTGCAATCAACACACTTCCAGAACCATGCAATGCAGACACTGCATGTCTAATATGTGTATGCACATATTATATATCTATTTACACACACAAACACATTGTGTGAGCACAACAAACATGTATATTCACTTGTATCTCTCATCTATGTAATGCCTCTTTTGACCTCATTGGAAAGTTTCAAATACAACAACAGGGGAAGCAGTTCTCACCTGAAAAAAAAAAGTAGAAACCCAATCAACAACCATGTTCTAAGTACAACACTGGAAGTACGCTAAATTGGATTTACACCTCAAGTGTGCACCATTTGACAACACGTTTCCCTTCTGGGTTTTTTCCCAGATCGTTAAATGGGGTTCGAATTTCCAGAAATATACACTAGCTTTAAAAACTATTTTTCCAACACAAAAATGAATTAAATTATATTTGCATGAGAACAAGGATTAAGCATCCAAAAAAACATTCTCATTTAGAAAAACAGCAAAAGTATAACATTTAGTAAGGAGAGCCTGCTTTGTGTTGTTCATGTAACTCAAATGAAGCTTTCTGTGTAAGTGATGTAGCAAAACCAGGTCATTTCCTGTAGCGTGTCCGTTCAACTGTAGATCGGTAGATATCTTGAGTTCTCCTATTTAGTCGTCTATGTTTGTTTGTCCTGGGACGTCACAGAGGCGTCATCGTGGTACAAACCAAGGTGTCGCTCGTCTATTATGGGTCAGCTCCTTTGATGAGGGCGCGGGCAGTAGACTCATCTTCACTAGTTTGGACCCGGGCCCTGGGACATTAAAGGAGCAGACCCATAATGGTGCCATGAGCTGTGTTTGTCTCACAGCCTCTGTGAAAAGGACCTACTGAACAAGATTAAGATATATTGTTGAAAGGTAGAATGGAATAACCTCTGAGGCCAGCAGGGGAATTATTATAGACCACCCAGTACGAAACCCCTCCTGCAAATCTATTTCTCCTCCACCATGGCCACCGTGTCCGAGTCTAGGCCATGCTGTGTACAACTGGTCCACCCTGCCGCGACACAGCCAGCGAGCATTCAGGCTTCAGCCCTGGATTCCAATGTGTACTGGTGCGTAACGCTGTCAGTGCTGAATACTGGGTTTTAATGAGTGCAGGCAAAAGCCTTGAGCTTCTAAGATTCCTTATTCCCCCCACCCATTGCCCCCCCCCCCCCCCCCCCCCCCCCACCCAACTCTAGCTCAATGTTCTACTGTATGAAGTGTGAAGGACTAGTGGGGACAGGGCCTGTAAACAGCTCATGACTTCGTAATGGAACGCAACAGGAAATTGAATCACAAAACTAGGTGGTGATTAAAGTATGTCTGTGTGTGTGTGCACGTGGGTGTGTGTAAGTGTGTGTATGTGCATGTGTATGTGTGTGTGGGGGTAATTGCATGTGTGTGTGTGTGTGTGTGAGTGTGTGTCTCAGATTAGGTCTTTGTGCTAATGCATATATAACCATTAGTTTGTGCCCTCCATCCATCACAAGCAACACGTGCCTCATGACCAGCAAGAGACTGTTGAGCAGTAGTGTGTGTATGTGTGTGTGTGTGTGTGTGTGTGTGTGTGTGTGTGTGTGTGTGAATGTGTGCACACTTGCTGGTGTTTGTGCGCGTGGGTCTTTACGTTTTTTTAATTTCTATGGTAGATGATTGATCATCAGTAACAAAGACGTACCACATACTCAAGCCTCCTATTCGTCATCAACAGATCAACAGTGGGTTCTCGCGTGGCACTACTGAAGACTTGTACTGGTATTCCTCCAGTGATAGAAGGGTCTGGCTGGCATAAGGTGCTGTGTTGTGTGTTATCGACCATATCCGGTCAGCTCTGATGCTACTACACAAACACCCTGATCTCTAACTTTGTGAGAGTGTACGTCACTTATCAGTCCCAGAGCGTGAAGAATAAGAGGAGAACAACCAACAACGACAACAATGTCAAAGGGGAATAAATAGGTTTTTAGACAAATGGTTTTAAGCAGTATCCGAAACAAGATGGAGACGGAAGCAATAAGCAATAACCTACATTTGAGGCAGCCTGTTCCAGGCGTAGATGAGATGACGATCCTTGGAACTACGTTAATTCAGAACTGAATGTTTCCCTTTACGTGTATTTACATTCAGAGTACTTTATTAATCCCAAGAAATCTTTGTCCAAATTGCTCAAGATGTAAACATGAAATTTAGATGTATAACTCTAAGAAAGTGGCTCAAATTATATGAAAATGTGCATGGCTTTAATAAGAGATATGACATGAAATATCACATTTGCATGAAGCAATGTCATAACATTTAGCATTTCTAACAGATTGTCCTCCAGAACTTTGTCTCTTTGTCTCTTTGTCTCTTGTCTTTGTCTCTTTGTCTCTTTGTCTCTTTGTCTCTTTGTCTCTTTGTCTGTCTTTTTTCTCGTTTGGATCGTGCGTCCAAATTTTTGATTACTTTGATCATCTCAATAAGAGTCAATATGCATTATAATGAACACATCAAGGTTTTCCTTTAGCCGGAAATTACTGGCCACTGGCCGGCTAGACCTTCAACTGGCCATGACATTGCTGGCCGACTTTGCGCTGGAATCAGTGCAGTCCAAAACTAAAATCGGTGCAAAAATATACCTGTCCAATTCACTGTTTTTGCCAATCCTTCGATTCAACCTGTGTCACTACTCGATACTTGAGCTGCCCAAGCCGCTGGTAGAAAAGCTTCATACAGTTTTATTTCCCTCCTGCATCGGTTTACCATGGATGTACAATAAGAATGGTGTTTACACTGCAGAGCCTGCACAGAATAAACGTTGTGATTGGCTCACACAGTTCGGTAATTGGTGGAACAGATTTACTGGCATTTTGATTGCGGCTCCTATTCACACATCACCCCTATTCAATTACCTGGCTGCTGTGTGAAAGGGGCTTTATGTACATTGCTATGGGGGGAATAACATGTACATATCACTTGTATAGTTTGAAGAAGAGATATCATTTCTAGATGTATTTCTAAAGATGGTGGTGGTTGGCTATGAACCTAGCAGTTTAGGTTGGGCTGCAGTTCAGGAAGACATAATGTTTGTTCCTTATCTCTATATATATCCCTCTCGCTCTCATTCTTTGTCCTCTCTGCGCTTCTCTCTGTCTGAGGTTTGCAGTTGTGGAGTACCCTGTTAAGTGCTAGCAGGAGATATTTATCCGCACTCCAATGTGGAATAATGACACCAAAGCCTTCAGAAATACCCTTAATTACTGTAACTGCTTGGAAAGGCAGAAGAACTAAATACTTGCACTTGCTCAAGTATACGTTCAAATCCCCATGCTTTGAATTCCTTTTCCTGTGATGGCTACGTCGCTGACATCACACAACAGTTAATGCCTGATGTTTAACAACACGTTAATGATGTTTCAAGATGCTTTATAAACGCTTTATAATTCTGCAATTCATGATTAGTTCAGATAGGTAGAAAGTATTAGTTAAGTCTTTTGTGGGAGCTCATCTAAAGTGAGGACTGTCTATAACTTACTAAGCAATTATAGATTACATGTAAAGGCTTAATTGATCAATGCAGGTAGTTGAAAAGCATTATTTAAGACTTGTGTGTAAGTTCATCTAAAGTGAGGAATATTTATGCCTTACTAAGCCGTTATAAATTATATTTAATGGCTGCACATGTCTAAAGATGAGATGAAAAGTCCAAACTAATGTTTTTAAATGTTTAGAATTGATGAATCCAGTCTTTCCATCAAACGCTTAGCAACATGCTGTCTTTGGGGTCATGAGGTGCTGAGGTTCGGGGCCTTGGACGTGGGGCCCCAGCGGGACCACAACCAAGGATTGCTTGTTTTGAAGATTGATGTTTTTGTTTATGAAGAATACGTTTACATGAGCATGTATTTAGTTTGGATGCCTTCCTATGTTGAACAGAATCCTATAAGGAACCTTGTGTAGTGCCATCTGGATTTGATTTATCCGTATTTATGGACGTATTAAAGGAGCCAGGTAATTCTCATGAATTTGGTTTGGCTGATGTTTATCTGTTCACACTTCCACACAGTTCATCTGCTGCCATGGCTCTCCATGGAAACCTAATGTCATGATGTTGTTTTGAAACGTAACAATGTATGTCCCACTCTCATGTGTTTCTGTGTGTGTGTGTGTGTGTGTGTGTGTGTGTGTGTGTGTAGGTAAAGCCCTTCACCCCCAGGGAGGTCACCTGTGCTGGAATGCTAGAGAGGCTGCAAGGCCTACATCACTCACCAGGTGAGGGTCAGGACCAGTCGGACCACGAACACTCAACTTCCAGACACAGCTAGTCTCCTAGCTATATCCACCTCACAATACGTTGACCTTTACAGTTCATTTAGTTTAGACCTTCTGGATACCCCCGCTGTGGGTGATCTCCACGGTGTGCTAACACAATGGCGGACGTGTAGGGATGTGATGTGAGTTGTAAAGTCAATTCTAACCATTTGCACCGCGGAGAGGGTTCATCGTTTCTGGAGACCTGGGTTCAGGGGAGGCTGGTCTCCACGCAGACATAAGGTAATGATCTAATTCTGGAACCATAACTGTGTATTGTAATGTCAGTTATAAGGTAACAGCCAGTGTATTCGTGGCACAGCGATGGCCTGATCGATGGGATATAGTTGATGTTACAATTCACATGCCATCGGTATGTTTCCAAAATGGCAACATTTTAGCTTTTAGGTTTCCATAGAGACCAGCCTCCCCTGATCTGAACCCAGGTCTATAGAGCTGATGACCATCAGCTATCTGCGCCACCGAGAGGCCAACTGAGATCTGGGGTTATTCTTGACATTCAAATTCCCATGAAATCTTTAGATTTCCAACATGACATTAGGTTTCCATGGAGACCAACCTCAGCAGTCTCCAGAGATGATAACTATCAGTTCTCTCTGCTGCCACACCCAACTGCCGGCTATGATGTGGTCGAGGGTTATACTTAACGTTACTTAAAATAACATCGATACATCTCCAAAAAGACATCATCACGTTTCCAAAGCGACATCATGGCATGAGGTTCCCATGGAGCACGTCCTCTGCTTCAACCAGAGCTGATAACCGACAGCTTTGACAGTGTGAGCACAGATAAACGGTCAGCAAAACTCCTTTGGGAGGTGTTAAGGTCCACCTCCATTACACTGAAGACATCATGTCATGTAATCAAGCATTAATGAATTACGTAAAGGCTGCATTGATCAATTCAGTAATGCATTAGAATGCATTAGTTAAGACTTTTGTATGATAATATATTTGTTATGATACTATATTTTCTAATATATTTGAGACTTGTTTGAGTATTGGTACCGCTGCAATGGTACTTGGCACCTTTCCAGCCTTTACATGTCATTTATAAATGCTTAGTAAGGCATAGATAGTCCTCACTAAAGATGAGCTTACACAAAAGTCTCAACTAATGCCTTCTAACTATCTGAACTAATCATGAATCGCAGCAGTGTTCATAAAGTGTTCATAAAGCAGTAATAACAGATTGTAATAGTTTGAACATCATGAACTTGCATTTAGTACTCCTTTATTAATGCTTAAAAGTGCCAGTTATTCTTATTCTGCTACCAAAAGCACCTCATTGAATGCAGTAGGCAATGCAAATGTTTTAAATATGATAAATAAGTGTCACCAGGTGTCACCAGGTCTCATTTTACCTCAACGCATGTCGCCCATACAAAAGAAAATCGAAGCGTTGTTGGTGCAGTGGAAATCAACTGGTGGTGGAATAACTAAGACAAACAGCAGACACAGTAACAGCAGTATCATCACCAGTATTACCAGTTGCTTGTGCTGACACCATTTCCTCACAAAATGGCTTTTGGGAGCTTTTAGCAAAAAAGCAATCAGTGCAAGCTCTGACATCCTCTCTCTCTCTCTCTCTCTCTCTCTCTCTCTCTCTCTCTCTCTCTCTCTCTCTCTCTCTCTCTCTCTCTGGTTAATAGCATACCACAATGGAGCATTACAACATCAGAGAAAATCCTCATGAGAAACGATTGATCACTGCTGGCAGCAAGCTCCGCTTTGATTTCCCCCTAATGGCTGCATTCAAACAAATGGCCGCGTAAAGAAGACAACACCAAATTGGTTCATAAACACGTCATTAATGGGAAATTGTCACGTCTCTGAACAGCGATGAGTGGTTTGACAAAAGGCAGCGATGCGAGTTCAACCGCTCCTAATTGTCTCTTCCTTTTGATGGTTCTTTGAAAGCCGTTCTTTGGATTGGGTCTCCATCTTTATGTGGGGTTGTTGTTTTGTTCTTTTTGTTCCTGGCACTGCTTGGACAACTGTTTCTGGAAAATACTACCTTTAAACTCTTATTTTGGAGCACCTTACAAATCATGGAGTTAGCTCGTTATTTATTATTTAGCAGTATTCATCGGTAATAATGAAGCAAAATCTTTATAAATTACCGGTACAGGCTACAGTATTTTCAGGGGAAAAACCTTTTCCTGGATAATTAAAGCTAGTAGAATGTAAGGACTCATTTCACATGGGTACATGTTATATACAGTGATGGTATGAATGCCATTCGGCAGACTGCTTGCTCAGTCCAACCTAAACACAGCACACTGCAGTGAGTCCCTGAAGGTCTTCAATCTTTAAGTATCTGCCTTACTCACTGGAAGCATTTAAGCATTCACTTGTGGAACTACACGCATAATCCAAGCAGAAGCAGGAACAGAATGAACAAACACCAAAAACAGACTACAAAAACAAACGTACAATATAGGTGAAGTGCGTATGTTGCACATGCATACATAAATATACACAATTACTATTATAAGAGATTGAGAGTTAACTTTTTCTGTCACGAAAGGAATGATAGCATAAAACAACCAAGAAAACTGGATTGTGTGTGGGATGTGAAGAAGCAGGAAGTGACCCCGCCAGGCTGAGGTTGTCTGACAGCTCTGATTGAAGAGGTGTGATCTCCCTCATTGTTCCGGCTCATGTATTCCCCTTTCAAAGACTGCTTGGGCCAAATGAAAGGCTGTATGCACGCAAATCAAACGGAGAATGTCGACGGCAAAATAAGGGATAGCCTGTGCTGCTCCTCGCTGTCCCTGCGTCACAGATCGCAGTCACGCTCGTTGTATTATGCATGAGAGTGATTATAGTTTAGCAGATTACAAGCTGACCTCATTGCCTTTGCTTTACCTGAAGTGTAATTTGGATTCAGCAAGAGAACAGAGAAGGAACATTCGCACCATCAATCTCTTTGATGTCCGGGGATAGAATTCAATAGAATGGAATGGAATGGTTTGGCTCTTAATGACGTCCTGATATCATTTTCTAACCGAATGGGACAACAACATGATGAAAATGCTTATTTCCCTCGATGACAACAAAACTCCTACAAATCGTTTGTCCCTTTCCACTTCCACACACACATTGTGACAAACGCACACATTGTGACAAACGCACACACACACACGCACACACACAGACTCATGCACACACACACACTCGTGCACACACACACACACACACACACACACACACTCTTTCACGCTCCCACTCACTCTCATGCACACACACACACACGGTAACAGTCACACACACATTCACATGCATACACTAAGGTCATTTCCACTACAAATGGAGTCTTTGTGCATTCTCAATATAATAAGATAATAGGATGCATTCTGAAGTTAATATTAAGGGAGTGGATTACAGCAACAAAAGAAAAAGCCAATTGGATTTGGTTCAGTGAGAATGTCCTCGCCTATCTTCGCCCTCTGATGATTTGCCCATTGTTTGGCCCTCGGTTTTTTTGCTTTGCTTGTCACAGGAACACTTCCACGTCAGAAGCATGTTAGCTGCAGCTTAGCTGAACCAACACAAGCTGACATTTGAGGGCCCGACTTGGGATGGCTGCAGACGTTGCATTAGGAAAGTGTTACCGGGCGGTTTCATCCGTTTGGCCTGCTCTACTGTGTTGCTGCTTTGGTTTTGGTCATCCACGACACTGGCATCCTGAGACCATCCACACATTCAACTTTTCAACTGCATCTCAGTCTGGCCTTGTCTGGCAGCAATAGATTTCCAAATATTTAAAGAAAGAAAAAAATACTGAGTTAAAGCAAAAACAAATTGACTGCTGTCGAAGTAAAGCAAACACATATTGTCCTGTGAGACACACAAACACAAAAACACACAAACACATCTCTGTTCATCTTTAACATGATTATTCAGTATATTTCACAAACACACAAACACATCTCTGTTCATCTTTAACATGGTTATTCAGTATATTTCACAAACACACAAACACATCTCTGTTCATCTTTAACATGGTTATTCAGTATATTTCACAAACACACAAACACACAAACACATCTCTGTTCATCTTTAACATGGTTATTCAGTATATTTCACAAACACACAAACACATCTCTGTTCATCTTTAACATGGTTATTCAGTATATTTCACAAACACACAAACACACAAACACGTGTCTACATCTCTGTTCATCTTTAACATGGTTATTCAGTATATTTCACAAACACACAAACACATGTCTACATCTCTGTTCATCTTTAACATGGTTATTCAGTATATTTCACAAACACACAAACACGCAAACACATGTCTACATCTCTGTTCATGTTTAACATAGTTATTCAGTATATTTCACAAACACACAAACACATGTCTACATCTCTGTTAATCATGTTTTTGGGCAGACTGCAGCGCTCTTTTCTTCATCATAAACGAAAACTCCCGCCCTCAAGCACTGATTGGTCCTTTTCTTTCAGGGGGATGGAGGCCAGAGCGATCTGCAGAGAGCAACAGATGTCAGCTTGCGACAGCTGGCTGGTCTCAGGAGGCTACCAAAACACGAGCTTATGAATCACAATGTATATGCTATGCACTATAGGAATGATGTGTTCAGTACGCCTCATGTAATGTGGCTTCTGTATTGGCTGCCATGTTCACCATGGGATACAATGAAGCTGATTTTGTCAATTGTCTTTGGAATAAACCCTTGACCTTGCCCTGGCTTTATTCATTTAAAATTCTACCACATAATACACTGCTGGGATTGAGTGGGGTCTTCATGGGAAAAAGTACACAATCACCCATGCACGCGCACACACACACACATAGACATACACACAAAAACACCCTCCACAAACACACTGATACACACATACACACATTCAAACATATACATACTAGTGTGTGAACGACACATACACACACAAAACACACACACACACACATACACACACACACACTAAAACACACGCTCCCGCATGAATTCACACACAAAGCACATTCTATTTATGCAAGGTTAGGATCAAAAGGTTCTCAAGTGCATCTCTTTGTTACAAAAAGAACACACACACACACACACACAGTGCAGGGAGAGGTGGAAGTCAGATAAAGTGTGATGTCCAGTGCTCTCTGCGTCTGATCATCAGTCACTTGGTGACATGATCTGAATAATAATCACACACTGAGCTGCCATTGTATGCTTGCATTATCTGCAGGGCACTCTCAAGACATCATTGATGAGATTAGATTAGATTAAATTATATTAGATTATATTGTATTACATTAGATTAGATTTGATTGTATTACATTAGATTACATTAAATTGCATTATAGTGGCTTAGATTGAATTAGAATAGATTGGGTTGGGATTACATTATATCAGATCAGTACAGATTATATGAGATTAGATTAGAGTGGATTACAGTTGATTGAATTATATCATATCAGATTAGAGTGGATTACAGTTGATTATCATATAATCCCACTTCCACAATGTACTGGTAGTCATTGCATTGCATTGGTGGTCAATGCAGCAGTGGACACACGCGGCAACACTTTCCTTGCATATCCAATCCCTTCCTCTGATGTACTGAGTCTGAGGACTGGGAGGACTGGGAGGACTGGGAGGGCTGGGAGGACTGGGAGGACTTCCTCTGATGCACTGAGTATGAGAACTGGGAGGACTGGGAGGACTGGGAGGACTTCCTCTGATGCACTGAGTATGAGAACTGGGAGGACTGGGAGGACTGGGAGGACTGGGAGGGCTGGGAGGACTGGGAGGACTTCCTCTGATGCACTGAGTATAAGGACTGGGAGGACTGGGAGGACTGGGAGGACTGGGAGGACTGGGAGGGCTGGGAGGACTGGGAAGACTTCCTCTGATGCACTGAGTATGAGAACTGGGAGGACTGGGAGGACTGGGAGGACTTCCTCTGATGCACTGAGCATGAGGACTGGGAGGGCTGGGAGGACTGGGAGGACTACCCTCTTATTACTGCCCTGGTGAAGCGCTCCATAACTAAAGTCAACCCTGCCCTACCCTCTTATTACTGCCCTGGTGTAGCGCTCCATAACTAAAGTCAACCCTGCCCTACCCTCTTATTACTGCCCTGGTGTAGCGCTCCATAACTAAAGTCAACCCTGCCCTACCCTCTTATTACTGCCCTGGTGTAGCGCTCCATAACTAAAGTCAACCCTGCCCTACCCTCTTATTACTGCCCTGGTGTAGCGCTCCATAACTAAAGTCAACCCTGCCCTACCCTCTTATTACTGCCCTGGTGTAGCGCTCCATAACTAAAGTCAACCCTGCCCTACCCTCTTATTACTGCCCTGGTGTAGCGCTCCATAATTAAAGTCAACCCTGCCTTACCCTCTTATTACTGCCCTGGTGAAGCGCTCCATAACTAAAGTCAACCCTGCCCTACCCTCTTATTACTGCCCTGGTGAAGCGCTCCATAACTAAAGTCAACCCTGCCCTACCCTCTTATTACTGCCCTGGTGAAGCGCTCCATAACTAAAGTCAACCCTGCCCTACCCTCTTATTACTGCCCTGGTGTAGCGCACCATAACTAAAGTCAACCCTGCCCTACCCTCTTATTACTGCCCTGGTGTAGCGCTCCATAACTAAAGTCAACCCTGCCCTACCCTCTTATTACTGCCCTGGCCCATAACTGAATATCTGAACCAGTATTGCCTAAAGTTTGAGATCTGATGCTGAGGTCTGACGATGTCCTTATACTGTATGTCCCTGGTACCAGACCGCTGCAGCAGGGAAGTAACAAGAGGTGTAAGGTGTCTCATTCTAAACATAAGGTAAAACTATACATTTATGACGATTTCAACGAACCTGTCTCTTTCAGTTCAAAGTCAGACTAAGAGGCAATGCGTCAGGGGAAATTACAACAGCCAATGCAATCATTTTACATACTACAATATAACACAAATAACTGTCTTCACATTATCCCAAACTAATGGGAAGTTCAAGCCATGTGCATGTTTGTGTATTGTTAAGTAATTGACCCATACATTTTACATTTGCTTAAGTGGGACCATGGTGGGAACATCGAAGTTCGATGTTGGACACAGTTTTGTCCGTACACCGTATTCTTTGACACAGTATGATGCTGTGTTGCTATTCCCTGTTGTCTAAAGCTGTGTACAGACAACTTTGAGTGTGATGCCGTCTTCTCTGCCACTGTTTGGTCTGAGGCTGTGTGCTCAGTCTGAAGCTGTTTTGACGAGACACGGTGCCGTGTTGTACCGCCATCAAGACCTCGTAGGCTTTTCTCCTGTGACCTCTAGCCGTTGTGCCTGACCTACGAGATCTGTCGCTGAGATCTTACGACGGCCTAGCATGTAGAACGTAGTCCTGGTGCAGTGATCGGAAACCTGTTGAAAACAAAACATGCCAGGCCAGTAGGTGGCAGTACAACTTTATGTTGAACACAACGGAAGAACGTTAGGAGCTTTGATGGGCTTCTTCTTGAGGGGCTGATAAAACGTCAACACAGCAATTCCAAACGAAGGAGCAGAACTAATGGCCCAGTGTGTTCAGGCGTGTCCTGCGGTGTACTGATGGAGTTACGCTGGGTTGACTTGTACACCTCACACCACTAGCCACAGGGAAACACACTGGTGGTGCGCTATCGTTTGTAGGCTTCTGGCGTATGCTAAATGTGTCTAATAACAGGTACCAAAGGTTAATCGAGGTCATGATGTCGTTGTTTTCAAAACCTCCGTTCCACCGGTCCATTCCAAAACACAGAAAATGGAGTTTGGAAAAATCGTCACCAGTTTTTCAAAAGCTTTGTTTTCAGTGTCCTAAAACTCGGATTTGGTGTGGACTGGAGGTCAAAACACTGAGTAAATACTAGGTTTGTAAGAATAGCCATATGTGTGTGGACAAGGCATAAAGTCAACCTTCCCTATCCTCTTAGGACTGCCTTTGTGAAGCAGTCCAAAACATAAGATCAATGCTGCAGTCTTTCTGTCTCTTTTTCTCTGGCTAAATCCCCCAACCTGACCATTCTGACCAACACACACCCAGTGTGTGTGTGTGTGTGTGTGTGTGTGTGTGTGTGTGTGTGTGCACCCATGTGTGTGTGTTTGTGTGTGTGTGTTTGTGTGTGGGTGTGTGTGTGTATGTGTGTGCACTTGTGTGTGTCTGTATGTGTGGGTGTGATTGTGTGTGTGTGTGCGTGTGTCTGTATGTTTGTGCGTTTGTGTGTGTGTGTTTGTGTGTGTGTGTGTGTATGTGTGTGTACACACTGTTCTCTTGCCTCAAAGCCAGACTAAGCCGTGATAGGCTGACGCTGACTCTGTGACCCGGAACAGAAAAAGCTATAAGAAATGATTCAATATAAACATATCCTTGCGAGCCGTGGGTTACTGACACAATGTCAAACGCAGCCAACACGGGTTCTGCCAGGGGAGATTAGGACAATTGGGCTCTAGGAAAATCCCTCTGTTCGGGGCCCATCAGCCTGGTTAGTGCGGGGGTCTGGCTGCAGCCCAGCTGTCAGGATGGCTGTCTGGCCCCCAGAGCACCCCTGGCCCCCATGTCTCTACACTAATTGTCCGGGACAGCCGGGGTAATTCAGCGGGGGCAATTGGAAAGCACAGCCCTCCGCTAATGGAATCCTGACCGGAAATTAAACTCTGGAACTGGGAATGACAACAAGGTGATGGACAGCCAGATTATAGAACACATGCAGAGAGAGAGAGAGAGACAGAGAGACAGAGACAGAGAGACAGAGAGAGAGAGACATAGACAGAGAGCGAGACAGAGAGAGAGAGAGAAAGAGAGAGGGAGGGAGAGATACCGACAGAGAGAGAATGGGAGGGAGAGAGAGACATAGAGAGAGAGACAGAGAAATAGAGAGAGGGAGAGAGACAGTGGGAGGGAGAGAGACCGACAGAGAGAAAGTGAGATAGAGATAAAAGAGAGGAAGAAGAAAGGGAGGAGAAAAGGAATCTTTCTATCAATTCAATTGGAGTTAGTTTGTTATGGCAAAGAAACAATAAGATATAATATGAAAAATGATATATATACACAGTATATATATATATATATATATATATATATATATATATATATATGAAATAGATGATATAAAATACTGAAAGCATATTAAAAAATAACAATAAAATAAAATAAAATAAATAAAGGACAAAAAATGCAGCTGAGGATAATACAAAACAGTGTATGAGCCATCTGTCACACAGGGATCACATCAAAAAGAACTGTGAACTAAAACCTGAATAATACCTCACTCTACGAAATGTCGTGCAATAAAAACACATGTTCTCTCTGTCTCGGTGCAAACATGCCTTCATTTGTCTTAATACTGTCTTATTCTTATTGCAATCATGTCTCTACATCTCTACCATGTGAATGTTGTGCAGTCTTTCTATTGGTGCAGCACTGAACCCTTTATTAGAATTTGATTCTTTCATTTTCAATACATGGTTTTCAGTGGATCCAAGGGAAACACAATGTTGGAAGTAATGATAGAATTGAATGTCTTTGTTGAGATCAACTGGGACACATTAGGAAATGGTTGAATCATTTCTAAATGAAGACATCACATATAGGGAGTGAATGGTAGATACATGAGGCATGATAGATCCTTTCAGAGCTCTGTAAGATCCGGTGATGTAAGTATTGACTGGTTGACCCTAAGTCTAAATGCTGGAGCCAGAAGAGAGTCTGGTAGGGCTTGCAAAGCAATGCTTTATAGATGCCAGGAATAGAGAAATACTTCTTCTACTTCTCTTTTGTATTTCAGTGATTTGTGTCATGAATTGTGTGCTTTAATGAGGGCTGGATTCCACTCTGATGTCCACCGTTTATGGCACACATTACCATGCCCACACACATGCCCGCGCCCACACACATGCCCACACCCACACACACAATGATGCATGTCTGTTGGAAAAGAAAAGAAACACCAATAATAAAATGAATAGGATCATGTTTAAGGAAATTCAACAATCTTAATGATCCTGTTTCTTTTCAAAGTGAACTTTTCTAACTTGGACTTTGCAGTTAAATAGCACTGTTACGAACCCCGTGGCTTTATACGTCTAGGTGGATGGACATGAGGCCCGTAACATAATTTGTGCAAATTAGGATGATGACTTGGAACAGTGAGAACAAAAAAACTACACGACAATCATAAACTACCGTCAAACATAAAATGTTTAATTGTGAACACACGGTAAATATTTGGGAAGAAGGGCTGAGCAGGACCCAAGAAATGAAACAATAATGTACAAAAAAACACAGTGGGTGGTCCACTCAGGTCTAACAAGTGTTTCTTCCCTTTTTCCCATAAAAAAAACACACAAAGTTATCAAACAGAATAACCAGCAACTTAGCGAGTTAACAAGAAACAGGACATCACAGTGTCCATACTCACATACGGCAATAGTCTCTCTCTCTCTTTTTTACAAACACAACTGATAGGCTTTTATACATTGGTAAGTGATTGAAAAACCAGCAACAGGTGGTGCAATCCAGAGGAATGTTCACTGATTGGTCCACCTTAGCTATCAGCAGTCACCTCAACGACCACCAATCAGGAACATCCAGGACACCTGTTATTAGGGCAGAAGGAGAGGAAACAACAACAAGACACAGGATACCTGTATCCGTAACAAGCACAGTGATGGGATTATATCACCTAGTCTAACGGTCACTTGGTGACAGCTTTACATGGTTGCTGTGTGAAGAGACATCTCTCAGGGACCACAGATGGACACCAAAGTCATTCACAATATGATGACATGATGAACAGTGTTGTCGCTGTGATTATGTCTTGATGGCTTTC
This sequence comes from Lota lota, assembly GCA_026745465.1. Taxonomy (NCBI): domain Eukaryota; kingdom Metazoa; phylum Chordata; class Actinopteri; order Gadiformes; family Lotidae; genus Lota; species Lota lota. The sequence continues at coordinate 8,776,357 of JACYXH010000802.1, read as the reverse complement.
ATCCCATAACACCGAATGAAATCCACCTTGTTGCTTAGCATATAAAGATAAATAAATAATAATGATAATAAATAACTTTTTTCACACAGCAAAGCTGTTGTTTGCTGGTTGTTTTTATCTCAGGCTCTGTTCCTCTCACGTTTTTTTTCTCTTATTCTATCGCCTCTCTCTCTCTCTCTGTCTCTCTCTCCCTCTCTCTGTGTCTCTCTCTCTCTGTCTCTCTGTCTCTCTCTCTCTCTCTCTCTCTCTCTCTCTCTCTCTCTCTCTCTCTCTCTCTCTCTCTCTCTCTCTCTCTCTCTCTCTCCCTCTCTCTCTCTCTCTGTCTCTCTTTGTTTCTCTCACTGGCTTCTATTTTCCTCCTTCCTTTTATCTTGTCCTTTATCTTTTTATCTTGGCCCTGCTTTCCCTCCTCTCGCTCGGACGAAAGCTTCCGTCCAGCGTAATGCTTGTTTGTCTGCTCATTGTCTTCTCCCTCAGTCCTCTCACCTCACGCTGTTGCCGTGACAGCCGGGGGTCAAACGGACCGACCCGCATGGCTAAATGATGCGCTGCTCTGCAGGGGGTTGAACACGTATACACATATACACACACGGACACCATGCTGCCGTCAAACGCCTCAAGGTTATGCAGTCTTCTCATCCCCTCTGGATCCCAGCTGTTAAAGGGAAGATTCAAATATGGTTCTGCCTGTTGACACACAGGTGTTGTCCTGTAACCTGACTGAGCTCATGCTAAGAGCCGATGGGTCAGCGCAGACAAGTGGACTGGAGAACGCAATCTGCTCACAACCTTTATTGTCTTTCTGTGTGTGTGTGTGTGTGTGTGTGTGTGTGTGTGTGTGTGTGTGTGTGTGTTTGACAATGGGTACAAATAGTTGGGTGCAAAATGTCCATATTGTTATTAACAAACTGTTACTGTTAATTGATTGAATATAATTTAATGTGATTTCTTGGCATTCTTGGCAAATAATGGAATTGTTGAATATTTGCTTTAACAGGGTAAGTACATTTCAATTTGAGAAGGCCAATCCAACTGCTGCCTCAGGATTTCAGAGGCCTCGTTATCCTCGTTTCAGGCCCCCTTCCCCTCAGCCTAGTTGATGAGCTCTGTAGTTGGTAGGAACTAGAGAGTCATTTTAGTTTACAACATGTTGACTGACTACATGGAGTGCTCATTTCCACTCTGTATGCAAGCTACTGTCACCGTCCTGCCCGGTGTTTACCCTGTGCCCTCGTTTGTGAAATGGATGTCACCTGTGTTAATGTCTGACTGTGTTGAACTGTGTTCCATGTTATTTCAAGGAGAACCCCTGACCCTGTTTCTAAGAAATGCCATCAGGTTTTTCATTGGTGGGCAGATCTGCCAGCTGTAAACGCCCTTCAATTTCAAAGTTTCAATAAGCCGAGGTCAGATATGTTGCGCACGTTTGAAGCACCCATTTCCAGGCGTTCCGCTGTGAGATGATTACGCCTGAGGGATTCTTCTCCTGCAGACCTACAAGCCATGGTTTGGTTTAAGTGGCCCTGTGTGGCGCTTCCATTTTGCCGTCTTGGCGGCCATTAGCAGCGTCCTTGTGTGTTCTGTATTTTGGGATACAATGTCTTATACCTGAGTTGAGTTGTGTTTTTATCCTTTTATCATCCTCTGTTCCTCCAAGCTTGACAACAACGACTACAAATAAACACAAAGTCACAGGGAAGACTTCTTGTTCTCATGAATGTGAGAACAAGCTAGCTGAGGTGCTGGTGGAGACTTCATGGAGACCAGGGAAGAGGATGTGACAGCTCATATGCTGCCTGCCTCTCTGCCAACCTCCTGTCTCCCCTGACAGCAGCGCTGATATCTCTGCACGAGCACAACAAGGCCAGAGGAGAAGAGAGGGTGAAGGTGAGTGTGTGTGTGTGTGTGTGTGTGTGTGTGTGTGTGTGTGTGTGTGTGTGTGTGTGTGTATGTGTGTGATGAGAGACAGAGAGAAAGAACATTAATATAGGAGCGAGAAAGAGAGCGTGTGATATGGAGACAGGGAGCGAGAGATGGAACCAGAAGCAGAAAGAGAGGGGGAGAGAGTGTTTACCAAAGACCTGCCTCCACAGTTGAGTTCAGCTGTGAGGAAGCGCAGAGAGAGAAGAGATAAACAGAATAAAACAAAGGAATAATTTAAGGTCAGTAGATCTGTCAATGATTGTGGTGTTTTTGTCGAGCACAGCGAGTGTAGGTATTTTCAGAGCCAGACATGTTGCGATAAACTGAAAAAAAGGCCACGCCATCTGAATTTCAATAGGATAGAAGGTGTTGCAGTTAAATACTATTTCCCTGCTTCATTCACGGCCTGTTCACAGTTTATCATTCTCGGAATAACTTTGATCTTATAACAATTTATAAATATTACTAATTATGCCAAGATGGTGTTATGATTACGATCTGATTGGCTCGACATATTCAGACATATTCTCAACTTAATTCCCCTACAACCAAACAGATTGTGGGTAGTCTTTTGTTTCTGACAGATTCTTCATGTAACTATGTATATTTTCTCCTCCAACATTCTACTCACAGCGATTAGGTTATAAAGGATTAACAAACACTAATTCTCATTCAATAGTATGTTATGTTAAATGAATGGAGTATTGGAAATTTAATTTAATTTGGAATAATACTAAAGGTAATAATACATCATAATATTAATAAAGGATAATAATACCTATTGACTAACTTGGCCATTATTGTTCTCCAATTCAGCACCGTCTAATATGAAAACATTTATCAATTCATAATTGATCAAGTGGTATAGTAAGCGCTGAGGTTTTTCACACACACATGTGTGTGTGCTGCTGTGGAGACAGTGAGAACCATTATGCAGGCGTGATCAGCCGTTAAACTGCTCTACTATGGCTTGATTAGAGCAACAGAAGAAGGGATGTCTCTCACACAAGAAGGCATGGAACAACTCTAGCCCCCGTCCCATCCAGTCTCCAACCCAACAGCACTCTCTTCAAATCTCTCTCTCTCTGTCTCTCTCGCTGTCTCTCTGTCGCTCTCTCTCTCTCTCTCTCTCTCTCTCTCTCTCTCTCTCTCTCTCTCTCTCTCTCTCTCTCTCTCTCTCTCTCTCTCTCTCTCTCTCTCTCTCTCTCTCTCTCTCTCTCTCTCTCTCTCTCTCTCTCTCTCTCTCTCTCTCTCTCTCTCTCTCTCTCTCTCTCTCTCTCTCTCTCTCTCTCTCTCTCTCTCTCTACATTTCCCTGCTGTGCTGAAGTCTATTGCCCCCAGCTGTGAGAAATGAGGAGTTTAAATAATTGACCACGCATTGCTTACCAGTTTGCTTTGTTAGGGCCGTATCCTCCAGGGCCATTGGAACCTAGCAGCCTGATTGCAACATGCTGTGACACAGAAACCCCCACAGAAACCATTGAAATAATGATATGCCATTCCCATTACTGCACTATTGGAAGCATTGTGAACTGGAAATCTGTTTCAAGGCATCACTTAAAATGCACACAATCAAATCTCTGTTCCTCTTTCTGCTACCTAATTTATTTGATTTTAAATGTTTTAATGTAACTTTGTCTTGATATTTGATAGTTGTTTACCTTTGAATTGTATTTCCATTGTTCTGAAAGCGCTATATATCAGTGAGGAGGAAGACAGTATATATATATGTTTATAATATGTTTTTATTAGTAAATGACCACATAAATAAAGGGTAACTGTAACCTGGGGTTTGTTCTGCCACGTCTCACATGAGAAGCACTGTGGCAACACAACAATGTCTCCCCAGAATGACAAATCATTGACCAAAAACTCTTTACTACCAACATAATAGCATTCGAATGCTCTCAAAATGGTGGCAGTCAATAAGCTGGGCGTAGTGGCGTCCAGCACAACACTGTTATACAACGCTGTTGGCATGAACATACAATTTAACACTTTTAGTGTTTGAATCTAGCTATTTCCCACTGGACAATTAAGAAATATAGCTCCCAGATTGTTTACCGTTGCTAAGCATCTTTATACTGTAGTTGAAGGCGTATCACCATTCAACGGAAAGAAGTGAATACCTGCACATGAATTATTTCAGAATTTCAGAATACAAAACAAAGAAATCTTCCTGAAATGATTCATCCTATGTTGGGATCTCTAACGTGTCCTGGACCAAGAGCAGCACCACCCTCCTCCACCTTCACGGGGTCCTCACCCAGACCAAGAGCAGCACCACCCTCCTCCACCTTCACATGGTCCTCACCCAGACCACGAGCAGCACCACCCTCCTCCACCTTCACGGGGTCCTCACCCAGACCACGAGCAGCACCACCCTCCTCCACCTTCACAGGGTCCTCACCCAGACCAAGAGCAGCACCACCCTCCTCCACCTTCACGGGGTCCTCACCCAGACCAAGAGCAGCACCACCCTCCTCCACCTTCACATGGTCCTCACCCAGACCAAGAGCAGCACCACCCTCCTCCACCTTCACATGGTCCTCACCCAGACCAAGAGCAGCACCACCCTCCTCCACCTTCACGGGGTCCTCACCCAGACCAAGAGCAGCACCACCCTCCTCCACCTTCACGGGTCCTCACCCAGACCAAGAGTAGCACCACCCTCCTCCACCTTCACATGGTCCTCACCCAGACCAAGAGCAGCACCACCCTCCTCCACCTTCACAGGGTCCTCACCCAGACCAAGAGCAGCACCACCCTCCTCCACCTTCACATGGTCCTCACCCAGACCAAGAGCAGCACCACCCTCCTCCACCTTCACAGGTTCCTCATCCAGACCAAGAGCAGCACCACCCTCCTCCACCTTCACATGGTCCTCACCCAGACCAAGAGTAGCACCACCCTCCTCCACCTTCACATGGTCCTCACCCAGACCAAGAGCAGCACCACCCTCCTCCACCTTCACGGGGTCCTCACCCAGACCAAGAGCAGCACCACCCTCCTCCACCTTCACATGGTCCTCACCCAGACCAAGAGCAGCACCACCCTCCTCCACCTTCACATGGTCCTCACCCAGACCAAGAGCAGCACCACCCTCCTCCACCTTCACATGGTCCTCACCCAGACCAAGAGCAGCACCACCCTCCTCCACCTTCACAGGGTCCTCACCCAGACCAAGAGCAGCACCACCCTCCTCCACCTTCACAGGCGTGTGGTCCAGCATCTCCTACGGATCTCTCCTTGGCCCCCAGTACCACATCTCCTTGACCCCCATGTGCTCCTGTCCCCCGCACCAACAGACTTTAGGCAGTCCCCCCGTCCCCCCCCCCCCCCCCCCCCCCCGTCCCCACCCTTTTGGATCTCTCTCCTGGCAAAGATCTGCACTGCTGTGTCTGTGCCACCTTTAAAAAGCACCTTTGGCTCATTTCTGCCTTCCTCTGCACTCTTTGCTATCACTATTCTCTGTTATTGTATTGTTTAGTTGTGTCTGCTACATGGAAAGCTTCCTCTGCACTCTTTGCTATCACTATTCTCTGTTCTTGTATTGTTTAGTTGTGTCTGCTACATGGAAAGCATCCTTGGGTAAATTGAAAGGCGCTATATAAATTAACCTTATTAAAATAATCATTATTATTATTGTCTCTACCCACGGAGCTCACACTCCAGCGCTCTGATTGGCTCGAGTATGGACAGAGATTTGTCTTGTAATTATTAATACTAATAAGGAGTCACCTTGTGTCTTGTAAAAGTGAACGTGTGTCTTGTAAATCGATTTTAATGAATGTGCAATGCTTAATACAAAATCATACATATTTATGAATCCAAGTTTTACATTTTGCCCAAATACCAAGTTAGATTTTGTCCAAATACCTAAACAAATTCTGTATTTATTTCCTATGTTCATATGCATTAGTTGCACTGATACAGACTCAGATCCTAAATGTGCTTGTGAGGCTGTGAGTGTGGCTGTCGTTTTGAGACAATCTCTTTTCTCAATTTTATTTTACAAGACACAAGTTCACTTTTACAAGATACTGGTTGACTCCTATAAGTATGAATAATTATGAGATGCAGTTCTGAGATGAATTTGGAGGACAAGCATCAATGAGGGATGTTAATAAGGGCTTTATATTCGGCACCAAGACACTCCGACATTGCTCCGCCCACTTTGCTGGGTGCTTGGTTATTCTAGAATTATTCCTAAATGTCTGGTCAGGAACCAAGATGGCGTCTTGGAATGTGCTTTTGGAACTTCAGATCACATGATTGAACCCTCTTTACCCAAAATGCAGTTGTAGCCTCCAGTGCCCAAAATGAATTAGAGAGTAGAAACAAAACAAGCTTCCATCATAAAACCCTTTCATTTGAAATAAAGGTTCAAAATGAAGGAGCCATCCGTGACAGCAACAGAGCCTAGTTTAATTGTTTGTATTGCAGCATATCTTCTATGTATTTTAGGCTACAGACCTGCAACACAACGCAAAAACTGTTTGAAATAACACTAAAAGTGTAGCCTTCCTCATTTCCAGTTCACCTTTTCCGTTGGACAGGGAAGGACACAAACAGAGCTGCATAATCACAACATGAGAAAATGAAGATTAGGGTTAGTAAATTCTCCTTTGCATGGGGCAAGGACAGAGTCACCTTGTGACTCATAACAAACAGCTTTACATCCTCTGCTCAAATGGTCAAGGTACAGCTCAGCCACATTTTCTTTAAATAAAGTGAAATCAGAGGACTATGTCCAGCTTTAACCTGAAGACTGGTGGCTGTGTGTGTTTCTGTCGACCCCCCCACCCCTCCCTCTCTATTAATCATATGATCATTTCCTCCATGTCAGTCCTTTGGAGTTCATAATCACAACCATAATTCATCCTAACTATCTCCTGGCATGCTGAACTTTGTGTGATCCAACATGTGTCCAACATATTCTTGTATTTATGGTTTTGGAGGCTTTCTTTTACATTGAGATTCTCTCCAGCAAATATTTATGAACTGTGCCAGACTTCTTTAAGCCTGCTGAGGCATTCTGCTCCATCCTAACCAGAAACATATTATCTTTAAGATGAACATCTCTCTCTCTGTCTCTCTCTCTGTCTCTGTCTCTGTCTCTCTCTCTCTCTCTCTCTCTCTCTCTCTCTCTCTCTCTCTCTCTCTCTCTCTCTCTCTCTCTCTCTCTCTATTTCTCTCTCTCTCTCTCTTTGTCTCTCTCTCTCTCGCTCTCTCTCTCTCTCTCTCTGTCTCTCTCTCTCTATTTGTCTCTCTCTCTGTGTCTTTCTCTCTTTCATAACCCATTGATTTTATGTATTATATGTATTAAATATTATATATATTCTATGTATATATATATATGTCCATTGTTCCATAAATCGTTTTAATGTTCTGTTGTCCTGTATGTGGCTGCCCGTTCCGGTATAAGTTCCCCATTTACTGGGAGCCAAACACAACGATGAAGAGCTATAGCAGAAATGACCACCAATCAGCAGCGCCACCATGCCTATTGACAATGATTTGGAATGACTGTAAGCGGCCACCACGTCACATTTCTATTGTGCTCTGTTGTGACCTCTAAGGTTGTGACGAATCAGTCTTATACTGCCACCTAGTGGTCAACCCCATAAGACCAAACGCACATCAGAAATCGTTAGTTTGCGGAGACGATTATTTTATTTGTATGAAATTAATTTCAATGATTTCATTGAACACATTTTTAAACGAATGGAGTAAATGAAAATGATTTAATTTGGTTGATTTGGCAGCCAACACATTGTTAATGGAAACCAATTTCCTGTGTGCCTGTTCTCAGAACAGCTACACCTATAAGTTGAAGTGCTTTGTTAAACTAAAAACATAAACACACAAGCGCACACACACACACACACACGTACCACATTCTATTTAGAGGATGCATTCCTCTAAATGTGTGTGTTTGGCTGTCTGCTCTCACCTGTTCCTCACTCCCAGTCTGGTGTCCCTCAACATTCTGTACCGTCATCTCTCTCCATCTGCTTTTTCCTCTCTCTCTGTCCCTCATTCTGTCTGTTCCCAGTCTGATGTCCCTCACTCTGTCTGTTCCCAGTCTGTGGTCCCTCACTCTGTCTGTTCCCAGTCTGGTGTCCCTCACTCTGTCTGTTCCCAGTCTGGTGTCCCTCACTCTGTCTGTTCCCAGTCTGGTGTCCCTCACTCTGTCTGTTCCCAGTCTGGTGTCCCTCACTCTGTCTGTTCCCAGTCTGGTGTCCCTCACTCTGTCTGTTCCCAGTCTGGTGTCCCTCACTCTGTCTGTTCCCAGTCTGGTGTCCCTCACTCTGTCTGTTCCCAGTCTGGTGTCCCTCACTCTGTCTGTTCCCAGTATGGTGTCCCTCACTCTGTCTGTTCCCAGTCTGTTGTCCCTCAACATTCTGTACCGTCATCTCTCTGTCCCTCCCTCTGTCTGTTCCCCTGCTGCTCGCTGTCCTCTCTTCTTTAAAACGTAACCTAAGATCCACAGCATTCATACACAGCTCACATGGCTGACCCTCATTCATTCCTCTGTGACTCATCTGCATCTTTACCACCTCGCCTTTATTCTCCTTAATGTCATTCTTCCCTTCCTCTCTGTCTGTCTGTCTCTCCATTTGTCTCTCTATCTGTCTGTCTCTCCATCTATCTGTCTGTCTGTATATCTGTCTCTCCATCTATCTGTCTGTCTCAGTCTGTCTGTCTGAATGTCTGTCTGTCTGTCCGTCATGACAGCAATTGTCCTGGTGGTGCATATGTACTGGATATGATGGCACTGTAATATCCAGTCTGTCTGTCTGTCTGTCCGTCATGACAGCAGTTGTCCTGGTCGTGCGTATGTACTGGATATGATGGCACTGTAATATCTAGTCTGTCTGTCTGTCTGTCTGTCTGTCCGTCATGACAGCAGTTGTCCTGGTCGTGCGTATGTACTGGATATGATGGCACTGTAATATCTAGTCTGTCTGTCTGTCTGTCTGTCTGTCTGTCTGTCCGTCATGACAGCAGTTGTCCTGGTGGTGCGTATGTACTGGATATGATGGCACTGTAATATCCAGTCTGTTCCACACCGTGCCGGCTGTCATGCAACTTGGGAATTCTTCCCCCCCCCCCCCCCCCCCCGCCCTTCCTCCCCCCCAACATCCACACCAGGCAGCTGCCAACCCCACCTACGAGACCCCCCCCCCCCCCCCCCCCCCCCCCCACACACACACACACACACTCGCATCTCTCCCAGCCCTCCATACCAATGCGGTGAGTGGGTTAGGCCTGGGGGGTGGGTGGGGTGGGTCATCATCACAGGAGACAGCAGTCCCACCAGAGCTGTGCTCCAGCACTCTCCACCACCACCCTACATGTCACTCCAGGCACAGTAACAGGAGTGCATGCTGGGTCGATGAACTGAGCTGGGGAGGTCACTTTTGGCTACCTGATGACTTCTTGGTTTCTGGTTGCTGCCACTATGACGCCTCGCCAGATCTTACTGGCATGGACCCTAACTTTACTTACCGGTAAGTGTGTGTAATGTGTGTGTACCTGTGTGTGTGTGTGTGTGTGTGTGTGTGTGTGTGTGTGTGTGTGTGTGTGTGTGTGTGTGTGTGTGTGTGTGTGTGTGTGTGCGTGCGTGCGTGTGTGTGTGGTGTGAGAGAGAGTTGATTAGGAGTGAGTTGACACATTAAATGTAATGTAAATGTTCAATTGAATGTATTGTAGGCAGCTCCTTCTCCTATAGTCTGCTATGAGGCACGCGGCATGGGGACTGAATATTTAGCGTTGATCATCTATATCGTCTACGTATGCACAGACTTACAAGCTTGATACCTGAATAGTTGTTTTGTTCTTTATTTCTGTCTATTGATTTATTTTGTACCATTGTTTCCCCCCTCGAGGTGGCTGAGTGTTGTTTGCATTCCCCATTTAAAGTTCTGGCATTCCTCCGAGCCCATAAAGTAGAGCATTCCAGAGCAGCGTTCCTCCAACAGATGTCAGGGGCCCCTCGGGCCCCGGCTCCATCCGGTGCACACAAAACTACCGACTACTATCATGTTGTTTCTGGACAAAATATGAAAAACAAGAAAACAAGTCGTCTTAGTGGTTCTCCAATAAAGTGTAATAAACTAAAAGACAAGGTCAGGGTTTACTTCCGTTAGTGTATTTTCTATAATCTCTAACACATTAATGTCATAGTGTCATTATTTTACATTTCTCCGTGTCATAGTAGAAACGAAAGGATCAAAGAACAAAGCAGATAAGTACTGCCATCTAGTGGTTCTGAACGTGCCGACATGTACCCCCCTTTAGTTTTGGGTTGTTTGGGAGCTGTACTTTTGCTGAATTCAAACAGACACATGGGTGAGCCGATATTTTTGAATCCCTGTTATGTGCAGGAAAACCTTTAATACTGTTTGTTACACATGCCAAGAAACTCAAATACAGCAATTGAAGCTCACCTTCTTCACAACAAATCCTAGCTGCACAGATAGCCAGGAAAAGGCTCTAGGCTGGAAGATCTGCTGTAGCCACGATGGGCTCGCTGTGTTTAACTGTGTAGTGCGAGAAGGACTGAACGACTCATGTAGACCAACACATAGCAGAACAGAACAATCACCAGAAGAATGGTAACATTCACAGTTGAAAAGGGTTTAAAAAACAAACTCTCCCTACAAACAAGCCATGAGTAAAAGCTAGATAACCACTGAGCGATGCATTTAAAGTAAATACACTATTGCAGCCGGCAGGACTGTGTGCGTGTAATGGACAAACTGTACCTGGGGACGTACTACACCTGAAGGCCTTCCAGTGTTTCTTCAAGCATTTTATGTTAGTACCACTCATCCAATGTTCCATTGTAGGATACTGCAAGTCTTTTGGAAATACGAGGTCCATATCTCAGGTGATGACCTGGGATCCTCACTGGAATGCAGTGGCCTTGTGAATCCAGACCAAAGGTCAGGAGGGGGCGCTGAGGGACGGTCCATCTTTTATTGAGTAGTGCATCATGCATCATTGTGATTGCTATTAATCCACAGTTGAACATGTGTCTGTGTGAAGGCCAAACAGAGGGTGAAGTACTACCTTGTGCCTGTGGACGTTTTAGAATGGCCTTTACTTATGAATGAATGACTCCACATTGAACTGGAAATACTCAGAGTATTCAGCCATCAGGGCAGCCCCAGATGCTGATGAGTGCACTGTCACGCTCAATGCTGCAATTAGAATGCATGTAAACATTCAGTATGTTGGCTGAGTAGGGATTGTCCTTAGATTCATCTATGCAAAACAATTATGGTGTTTGACCTCCATTTAACTGAAGAGCAAAAACGTAGGAGAGAGTGATTGACAGGTCCAAGTGTCTCCTTCATCCCGCCCCCCCCAAGTCTATTTTAGTCTGGGGTCCGGTCGAAGCATGCATGAGAACAGACTACAAGGAAAGTAACATTCATACTGATCGCACACACACACACACACACACACACACACACACACACACACACACACACACACACACACACACACACACACACACACACACACACACACACACACACACACACACACAAGCATAAGAAGGCATGAAGTTGTTATAGAGTGGGCAATTTTCAAATACAGGGGATCCAAGTCCACAAAAAAGAAAAATAATACTTCTCATAAGAACCCTAGCTCTCTTGGTACTGAAGTCAGCAGCGCAGAACCATAGACCTCCATCAGGTCTTCTACACCCCTCTTGGTACTGAAGTCAGCAGCGCAGAACCATAGACCTCCATCAGGTCTTCTCCACCCCTCTTCTAGACCTTGTTTTGGTTTGGTGTTTAGTCCAGAGTTACATCCCAGGTTCTACTTGACTGCTCTAGGGTCATTCATTATCTTTTGAATCCAGCAAAAGCAGCTTAAAATATCTGGAACTTGAAGAGCTGCCAAACTCTGAGATTGAACCACGGAAAGAGCATTGCTGCCTGAAAAACCTATTATGTTATTGTTGGTCAGCTAAAATTGCCAATGCCAATTTAAGCTGACCAAACTGTTCAGTCAAGTGTTATTTTGCTTCCTGAATCTTATTCAGTGTTTGGAAGATCAGGAACCAGGATGATCATTTTTTTCTAGACACACATTTCACTACGTCTATCTTCGTGATGATTGGCTGAAGAAGATTGTGAGGAACTGTAAACCAAGGACTACAGTAAATGTACAGATGTAACATGTTGTGATGGGAAAGCCTTATAATGTTCCCTAACCCCTTGCAGGGTGTCCTTTCTTATTCCACTTTTAGTCCTCCTTTCTCAAACAATTTATTTAATATGGATTTACATGATTTTATTCCTGAGAGAATGTGTGTGTATGTGTGTGTGTGTGTGTGGATGTGTGTGTGTGTGTGTGTGTGTGTGTGTGTGTGTGTGTGTGTGCGTGTTTGACCCCATGCATCCCTCCCAGCCAGTTCATTTTAGGTGATTGATTCAATTATTTATTGATTCTTTATTATTGTATCATTTTATTATTTTATCAGACGTGCATTGTTTATCGACTCTATGCCTGTGCTGGGGGGGGCCCTCTGCAGGCGTCCCCTAGGGGCCTAGGCCCCTTGGTCCCTCACTGGCTCCGGCACTGGCCTGCTTCTCTTTGGCTCCCCCTGGGGACAAAATAACAAATACAAAAAACTTACCTTGCTCTGCTCCCTCCTCCTTCTCTCCCCTCCTTCAACCTGCAATGGAAAGAAACAAATAGATTAAAGACAAAAACAATCAGATATGAAAAACAAAAACAACTAAAAAATGAAACAAAAGGACGGGGAGATGGTGTTGCCAGTGCACACAGGGACATATCGACCAACAGAAGCTGAATAGTAACCAAAAAAACTAACCCTAACCCTAATAATGCCAGTGGACATTCTTTGCTCATGGACTCTTCAGTCAGAATTGAACCTGAAACTCCTTCAAGAATAATTGACCATCTAGCACCCCCTGTTGCTACTGACAGCAAACTAATAATATAATCATAATCGAAGCAAACATTGGAAATGTTCATACTGTCATCACTTTAATGTATACGAATGATTAAATTAATCAATGTTGAACAGGGATTCATTGTCCGTTTCTTCATCATTCGGAAATGTCAGACCAGCCATAAAAAAAATATATGTGCTTCAACGGTAATATAAGAGAAGAGTTAAAAAGTTAAAAGCAGAGAAAGACAGTGATTGACAGGTCCAAGTGTCTCCTTCATCTGCGGCCCCCTTCTATTTTGGTCTGGGGCCTGGCGAGTGATTGACTGATGCTAGCAGGAAACCCACAGACCACAACAGACGAGACGTCAAGGGAAGAAACATCCATGCTGATCGACAACCACACGCACACACACACGCACGCACACACACACACACACACACGCACACACACGCACACACACGCACGCACACACGCACACACACATGCACACACACGCACACTCACACACGGTTGGCAGTTAGGATATGGCGATTTTAGGATAAAGAGGCAGATGTTGTCTATGCTGGTTTGGAAGGCTTTCTTACAGCAAACTAATCCTCAGATTGTGAAAATGAAATCCACAAACATTCACATACCAAACATGCCCCCATATGACCTGTGGGCAGCCGGTTATTTCATGTGGACGGCTGCGGGTTGCTAGGGACGTGTTTAGTGTGTGAGTGAGCCCTACTAGCAGGGGCCAGCTGTTGGCTCAGTTGTTTTCAGAAGGAAAAACAAAAAGAGATTGGTGGCCAATCAATTTTGTTGATTAATTTCAAGCCGATTATTTATATATTTTTTGAGTCTATATTTTCCCGTTCAACTTTTTTCAATTGAATGATTAATAGTATGGCTGCAGACCTGCCTGTTGATAACCATCAAGGTAATGAGCAGTATTAGGTATATTTTGACTTCTACAAATCCCAAGAAGGTGTGTTTGACAAATATTAGTACAATGGTAGTTATGCTCTGTGTTTGTCTCTTCTAATTTGGTTTGGCGCCAACTCATTCAAATCAGTGCTCCAACTGTATTTCACGTTAACGAAAATGTGAAAAAAGACAACACGCTTTACATCCAATATTTGAAATCACGGACAAACACAAATAAATGTAGCCTGACTGTCACATCCTTCGTAAAATTCAACTGAGCTTTGACAGCTTCACTAAACTATCCATGATATATTACAATTTACAATGCTAATGTAATGGCATCTCCTTTTCTTTTGAACGTCTGTTGATCTTCTGATCCTCTTGTTTCCATGTTAAGCATTGTGCTTGGAAGAACCTATCTAGGGCCGGCTATTGTAAATTAGCGTAAACTACAAATACTATAACGCAATGCATCAATGCAATGCATCAGATAAATGATATAATGTGTGTGTGTGTCCCAGGCCAGGCAGTGTGCTCAGAAGCTGAGACTCGTCTGGTGAAGAACCTGTTCACCGGCTACAACAAGGTGGTGCGGCCCGTCAACCACTTCAGAGAACCGGTGGTGGTGACGGTGGGCCTCCAGCTGATCCAGCTCATCAGCGTGGTAAGAGGTCGTCACATCTGCGTTCAGATCAACTAACGTTAGCGCAGGTGAACCCGTTCCCCATGACGAGGTGACGGCGGGCCTCCAGCTGATCAGCGTGGTAAGAGGTCGTTACACAGGTGTAACGAGGTGACGGCGGGCCTCCAACTGATCAGCGTGGTAAGAGGTCGTCACACAGGTGTAACGAGGTGACGGCGGGCCTCCAGCTGATCAGCGTGGTAAGAGGTCGTCACACAGGTGTAACGAGGTGACTGGCACATCAACACAGATTCATCTCAATATCGTCATGTTTTCATTGGACTTGGACACACTGGGGTCAGATTATGTCCCTTTTCACAAATTTCAACCAATTAGATAATCACCTATGTTGTTGGGGGATATTCTGTGTTCGTGGTTTGATGCAGCATTCATTCTCTTTGACATATGTTTCTAACATAATCCCATATTGCAGGTTTTGTTTCAGATGTTGCCAGCGTATTGTGATCCTTCAGAAACACCCGCTCGCTTTCAAATGTGTCAGACAACAAAACGACTAAAAATAGAAGCAGACGAAGACAACTCAAGTGGGATTCTGTTAGTTAAGACATTTCTCCATCTATCTAAATGTAAAGATCTTCTTCTTTCACCTCTCTCCCAAGGATGAGGTGAACCAGATTGTGACCAGTAATGTCCGCCTGAAACAGGTAAGAGATTGGTCTTTCGTTCTGAAGACCATCCTCACGGTGGCAGAGCCAGAAAAGGAAGAGCTTTAAAGATTCATTCTTCCCTTCACAGAGGTGGACGGATGTGAACCTGAACTGGAATCCTGACGACTACAGCGGGATCAAGAAGATCCGGGTCCCATCCACGGACATATGGAGACCGGACCTGGTCTTATATAACAAGTAAGATCTACACATCAACATACTATGTTCATGTATCACCTTTACTCATCAAACCCTCTGAAGTCCCTTTTATAGGTCAGCCTCTTTGGCTAACCACCTCAAATGATGTGAAGATACATCAGATCATTTCAACTGTATTAATCCCAGACAGAAGTAGTATACGTCCCCTCTCTGAGCCCTCACCCGCCTGCCCTCTGCTGCTGCCTCCCTCTCCTCTCCATACGTCCCCTCTGAGCCCTCACCCACCTGCCCTCTGCTGCTGCCTCCCTCTCCTCTCCATACGTCCCCTCTCTGAGCCCTCACCCACCTGCCCTCTGCTGCTGCCTCCCTCTCCTCTCCATACGTCCCCTCTCTGAGCCCTCACCCACCTGCCCTCTGCTGCTGCCTCCCTCTCCTCTCCATACGTCCCCTCTCTGAGCCCTCACCCACCTGCCCTGCTCTCCATACGTCCCCTCTCTGAGCCCTCACCCACCTGCCCTCTGCCTCCCTCTCCTCTCCATACTTCTCCTCTCTGAGCCCTCACCCACCTGCCCTCTGCTGCTGCCTCCCTCTCCTCTCCATACGTCCCCTCTCTGAGCCCTCACCCACCTGCCCTCTGCTGCTGCCTCCCTCTCCTCTCCATACGTCCCCTCTCTGAGCCCTCCCCCACCTGCCCTCTGCTGCTGCCTCCCTCTCCTCTCCATACGTCCCCTCTCTGAGCCCTCACCCACCTGCCCTGCTCTCCATACGTCCCCTCTCTGAGCCCTCACCCACCTGCCCTCTGCCTCCCTCTCCTCTCCATACTTCTCCTCTCTGAGCCCTCACCCACCAGCCCTCTGCTGCTGCCTCCCTCTCCTCTCCATACGTCCCCTCTCTGAGCCCTCACCCACCTGCCCTCTGCTGCTGCCTCCCTCTCCTCTCCATACGTCCCCTCTCTGAGCCCTCACCCACCTGCCCTCTGCTGCTGCCTCCCTCTCCTCTCCATACGTCCCCTCTCTGAGCCCTCACCCACCTGCCCTCTGCTGCTGCCTCCCTCTCCTCTCCAGTGCTGATGGGGACTTTGCCATCATCCATGAGACCAAGGTGCTGCTGGAGCACACTGGCCAGATCACCTGGAACCCCCCCGCCATCTTCAAGAGCTACTGTGAAATCATCGTCCTCCATTTCCCCTTCGACCTGCAGAACTGCAGCATGAAGCTCGGGACCTGGTCGTACGACGGTACGCTAGTGGTCATAAACCCAGTAAGTACCGCCATGGTAGCACACACACACACACACATACACACACACACTCACACACACACACACACACACACACACACACACACACACACAGACACACAGACACACAGACACACACACACACACACACACACTCACACTCTCTCACACACACACACAGACACAGACACACTCACACTCACACACACACACACACACACACTCACACTCACACACACACTCTCTTTCATACACACACACTCACTCACACACACACTCACACAAGGGGGGGAGACAGCATAGGCTCTACAGCCCCCTATAGGGTGTGTGACTGCCAGCTCAGATTACTCCTCATCCCAAACTGTGAATGTGCTTTACCTTGCACTCGATTGTTCCTTGTTGTTCCTCGATTGAGAGTCCGTTTTCTTTTTTAGTGTGGTTTATTGGTCACAGCTGGTGAAACGGTGGGCTTGGCCCAGTGCAGAGACCATGACACGTTCAACTATGCACAATACAGAGTGAACAGTTATTACATGCAAATTAGTTACTTCACCTGTAGGCATGCAACATTATAATGGCAAGGTACAAGTGTCGACATTAATTAACATTAGTTAATGCAGTAATAAGTATTAACTAACAGTTAACTGACTAATGGTGTTCATGTTAACTTATTAACTGACTTTGTACCAAAAGCGCATTACATGGTCTGTATGTGTGTTGGGGGAATATGACACCTCATCCGCTACCTGTGTGTAGCACCTGATGCAAGGCTGCCAGAACGCTCACCATACACTGGCTGTCACAGTGGAGAGGGGAGGAATGATGCTATCCAATCAGAGACCGGGGGAGGATTAGGGGGCCATGTTGGTACAAGAGCCAGGGTGGGAATCTGGCCAGGACACCCCTGCTCCTGTGATGAGTATGAAGGGATCTTTAGTGACAATGGGGAGTCAGGACCTCGGCTTAACGCCTCATCCTAAAGACGGAGCTCCTCCCCAGGACAGATAACTCTGTCCTGGGGAAGAGCTCTTCCCATTGTGATATGATGCCAGAGGGATGAGTCGGAAGTCCCTCTCTCTCACCAACAACGCTCATTTGGAGCGTCCTGCTGGATGCTGAATGGGATGGAGGAAGGAGGTCAGTATAAGATTCAAGTGTCCTTAAACTAAACACCAGCATCCAGAACAGCTGGTGGATGTCTTACATCAGAGCTATTACAGAGACAGAACAGTTGACAGAAAGGTGAGAGGAAAGAGACGGCCAAACCACGAGCACCAGGGGCTGGAGAGAGATGCAGGGGTTGGGTGGTGCTACATCTCCGTCCATCACAGATGTTAATGGTCGATTTGCTACTACTGTGCAAATAACACAATGTACGGCTTATCCATCGTACGTGTGCATGTACGAGAAGACCTGTGAAGCTCCACTTCTCTACCCAGAGTGAAGAAGACCTGTGAAGCTCCACTTCTCTACCCAGAGTGAAGAAGAAGACCTGTGAAGCTCCACTTCTCTACCCAGAGTGAAGAAGACTTGTGAAGCTCCACTTCTCTACCCAGAGTGAAGAAGACCTGTGAAGCTCCACTTCTCTACCCAGAGTGAAGAAGAAGACCTGTGAAGCTCCACTTCTCTACCCAGAGTGAAGAAGAAGACCTGTGAAGCTCCACTTCTCTACCCAGAGTGAAGAAGACCTGTGAAGCTCCACTTCTCTACCCAGAGTGAAGAAGAAGACTTGTGAAGCTCCACTTCTCTACCCAGAGTGAAGAAGAAGACTTGTGAAGCTCCATGTCATGCCACCTCCTTCCACCACCAGGTGGCGCCGGCTGCCACTCCCCCCGCGTGCAGTTGTTTACACAGCAGTCAACAATCCATAATCAGCGCACCCTATTTCTCCCTCGTTCCCCAAGCAGCCGGCGCCAGTTCGTTGTATACTCTCTCCGTGTTAGTTACTTCGACCGCACTTCAAAGGCGACCTTGAGTGTCCTGAAGGGTGCCAAACAAATGCAGTGTTATCTTTAGGCCTTTTCTCATTAGGATTTGTTTTTTCTTCAGGAAAGCGACAGACCAGACTTGAGCAACTTCATGGAGTCTGGCGAATGGGTTCTGAAGGACTACCGAGGCTGGAAGCACTGGGTGTACTACACCTGCTGCCCCAACAGCCCCTTCCTGGACATCACCTACCACTTCCTCATGCTGCGGCTGCCTCTGTACTTCATCGTCAACGTCATCATCCCGTGCATGCTGTTCTCCTTCCTCACCGGCCTGGTGTTCTACCTGCCCACTGACTCAGGTTAGGGTTGGTAACTAACCCTTACTAACCCTAACCTCACTACAGGGAGAATACATCAGCACCTCTTTACGCCTCTGGAGGACTCGCTTTATAATGACTCATGTATTATAGTGCACCTTTTTCTGGGTGTTACCTATTCATATTCCAAGAAAGACACCTTAAACAATGAATGGCTAAGTACTTACTATATATACTGCTAAATGTATTAAAATAAAAATGACATCATTAATTATATGAAAGTATTGTGGTAGGTATAGCTTTCAAACTAAGTAAACAATTCTCTCTCCCTCTCTCTCCCCCCTCTCTCTCTCCCCCTCTCCCCCCTCTCTCTCCCCCTCTCTCTCCCCTCTCCCTCTCCCCTCTCTCCCTCTCTCCCCCTCCCCTCTCTCCCTTTCTCTTTCCCCCTCTCCCCCCCCCTCTCTCTCTGTATCTCTCTCTCCCCCCTCTCCTCTCTCTCCCTCCCCCTCTCTCTCCCCCCTCTCCCTCTCCCTCTCTCCCCTCTGCCCCTCTCTCTCTCCCTCTCTCTCTCCCTCTCCCCCCTCTCCTCTCCTCTCCCCTCTCTCCCCTCCCTCTCTCTCTCTCCCTCTCTCTCTCAGGGGAGAAGATGACCCTGTCCATCTCCGTCCTGCTGTCCCTGACGGTGTTTCTGCTGGTGATCGTGGAGCTCATCCCCTCCACCTCCAGCGCCGTGCCGCTCATCGGGAAGTACATGCTCTTCACCATGGTCTTCGTCATCGCCTCCATCATCATCACCGTCATCGTCATCAACACCCACCACCGCTCACCCAGCACCCACACCATGCCAAACTGGGTCCGCAAGGTAGAGCTGCAGCCCCGCAGGACCATAGTGGAACACACACACACACACCACAACGTGAACCCCACACAGGCGCACACACACAAATAAACCCAGATACACACACTGAGTCACACACACACACACAAACCACAACATAAACCCCACACAGGCGCGCACACACAAATAAACCCAGATACACACACTGAGTCACACACACACACACACAAACCACAACATAAACCCCACACAGGCGCGCACACACAAATAAACCCAGATACACCCACTGAGTCACACACACACACAAACCACAATGTAAACCCCACAGGCGCGCACACACAAATAAACCCAGATACACCCACTGAGTCACACACACACACAAACCACAATGTAAACCCCACAGGCGCGCACACACAAATAAACCCAGATACACACACTGAGTCACAAACACAAACCCTTTCTCTTAACCTGTTTGTCGGTTCCCTCTCTCTCTGTCAGGTGTTCATTCAAACCATCCCCAACATGATGTTTTTCTCCACCATGAAGAGACCCAGCCAGGAGATCCGCCAGAAGAGGCTCTTCCCTATTGAGATGGACATCTCTGACATCTCAGGTTTACACCAAACGCAACACACACACACAGTGTGTAAATGAAACTCGTTCTGATTCTGATGCTGATCCACACAGACACAAACATGTAAACACGCAAACACACAAACACACACCGGTTCAATGCTAAACGTGTAAGCAAACTCAGTAGTCAACTTTAACCTCTGACCCTTTCCTATTTCCAGGGAAGCCCACCCCGACCAACGTCACCCTGAACTCTCCCATCACCAGAAACCCTGACGTGCGCAGTGCCATTGAGGGCGTGAGCTACATCGCCGAGACCATGAAGTCAGACGAGGAGGCCAACAATGTGAGTCAACGTCCATACTGCCTCTTCAATCCCCAACATATCCGATATGTATTATATATGATATATATCCAGTACTAACGTTCAACCCATCTGATCCGTCCCACGCAGAGTACATTCTGTGAGCTCCCTGGTATGACCCTGACCCTAATGTGTACAACCCAAACAGAACACAGATTAACCGTAATAACCTTGCACTGATCACCACACGTGTCTTGGCCTGTTGTTGTCCTAACCCAGTCCCAAACCCGTTCCAGGCAGCGGAGGAGTGGAAGTTTGTTGCCATGGTTTTGGACCACATCCTGCTGTGCGTCTTCATGGCCGTGTGCATCATCGGCACGCTGGGCGTCTTTGCTGGAAGACTCATCGAGCTCAACACGCTGTAGGGACGCTCAAAGAGATGACGCCTCTTCTGAAGGACTTTGGACACGCCACCAAGTCCTGCATATGTAGATGATGGCCCAAAATACTGGGAAGGACTCTTCCGGAGTCTGCAATTCATCTGATCGTAATCCACATCATGTTGTGGTTAATAATTCCAGGTCAGAAAGACCCAAAAATATATCCAAAGACTTGGACTCAGCTAAGACTTAACAAGTTAAGCCTTATGGTGACCTGGTAAGATGTGTTGGACAAAACGTACCAATACTTTTTCATATATGTATGATAGGACATCTGCTTCACTAATCACCAGCACCCATATGTGACTTGGTGTAATTCTGGCATACAAGCCTGTATATATTGTTTTCTACTTAGCTTAGATGCTTAGATTGCGTGGACTTTCCCTGCATTATGGAACGATCTATAAAAACAATTAATAGCTGGAACTATTTAGTGTGTCAAATCATGTGCACGTGTCATCCTATATTTGGGCCTGTACTGTCGTGTTAGTACGTTTGTCCGATCAGGTATCTCATAAAAGACATGAGCCTGTACACACAAAAGTCTCAATAAATTATGTGTCAATCCCATAGTATGTGTTTTCCTACAGATTGATGGCTATCATCTGCCTACTGTGTAGCGTGATGCCCTCCCATGCGAGTAGTCCATGTTATGGCTGGCCAAACCAGGCTCCCAACCAGCACCCCACGCAGAGGCCCCTGAAGATGACCACTAAAGCTATAACCAATAACAAAACAATGACAATATAGCAATTGCAATGTTTACAATGTTTATTAGGCGGTAAACACAAGCTTGGCAAAAGCATTCATATGCGTGAAAACCAAATTCAACAGACATGGCACTTTAGAGCTTATAAAGCAATTAGGTGACATTGAATTTAATTGAACTAGCATTTTTATAAATAATTTGATCAACATTGCCATCAGGGTTAATCTACTGTGTAATCACATAGGCGATGTGTAATCTGCTTGACATTAGTTCTACGATAATATACAATGTAAACACATTTCATAGCAGCCAAGGCACACGAAAGGACTGCAAAAAGGTGCCAACCATAACAACCAGAACAAAACACTGGTTCATTTGAAATATCGATGTGTCTGTTATAACGCTAACAAGGCTCAAGTAATCCTAGCTAACAAACACTGTAACCTAATCTAACCCTCTCACACCAGGAAGAGCCTGGTTTCAATGGCAAACTCTTTACATACAGCATTCCTGGGTGCATGTAGCCTAAGAGTCAAGGAGTAAAATCACCTGAAATAGATAGACTTAAATATGTCTACTTTCTAAATAAATAAAATTAAAATGTCAAAAATTGTCTGAAAACAATGTACAAGTAGGATAAAGAGCAGTCAGCTTCTGAAGGCTTAAACTGACTGGTTTGGACAAAGCACAGATGAATTACCTTAAAGAAAACCCAGACCCTAAAACAACTTATGAACAGATGCAAGGTATGTAGTTATGTGGGTTACAGACAAGATCATAACAGGATACTACATTCTGAATATGGGAGAAATAAATAGAGAAATAACCTGCACACATTTTAGTATTCAGTCAGTATGTGGTACGTGTGTATTTCTCACACAGGAATTACACATGAACCAAAGCAGACTATGTACCTCATGGTCATGAGCAGCTGGACCAGATGACTTGGCTCCCATGGTTGAACCCAGTCTGGTAGACCAGATGTAGACCCTTCTAGTCATGACTCCTAAAACAATACCTCCTCATGGTCAGATGATGTATCTCAGACACAATGGGAGCATTAAATGAAGATCACAATAATTCTAGTGTTTAAGATTACAATTAAAAGTTAAACAATGATTGCAATCAATTCTACTATTGCAGTTACTTCAAATTATCGGTAAGGCAAGCCCATTCTAGTCAACAAATCAAATATCTTATACTCATCAGAAATCTGAACAACGTTCCAGAATTTGCTACATATTCTAACCATTTCTATACAAATCAGATAAATACAATAAATACTTCCTACAATATGCAAGTATTGGTAGTGAAAAGTCCCTGTGCTGCATCAGCAGCAGCCATTTACTAGTGCCTTCTTCAAAGACTATTTTACAACCCCAAATTTGGGTCAATTATCCAGCAAATTATTCCAATCAAATAATGACTTCATGTGGGTACTTCAGAAATGGTTGTATTTTCTCTGCGTTTTGGCCTCTAGTCTGATCAAACTAGAGGCCAAAGCGGCGTTTAAAGTCACTGAATTTTTTTTTTGGAAAAACTCCTGAGTGCAGCTATTTCAGTTTGCTGTGTATTCGTATAGACCGGTGAACCAGAGGTTTAAAAACCTACTAACAACTGTTGTTTTACACATAGTGCATGTGCCAGAAACCTACTAACAACTGTTGTTTTACACATAGTGCATGTGCCAGAAACCTACTAACAACTGTAGACTACAGTTGTATTTAGGTGTGGCTAGTACGTTTAATCATATGGTAACATGTCAACCTAGCGTTGCTTCATCATTAACCTGCTGTGCTGTTGTTGAATTGGCCCCTAAAGAAGAAGCCAATCCATGAGACATGCTCCTAATGTTCTTCTGTGGATTTGACAAAGTTTGATCAGCACCTTCTGGCTTGGCAGGCTTATGTGAGCGTTTTAGATCATTTTTGCGTCCTTTTCTGGAAGGAGATATTCTCTAGAACAACGCTGGTGTGGACAGGAATTCATTTAAAAACAGAGGGGGGAAAATACCTTTGCATATTTGTGTTGACATGGCCTCAATTTGTAAGGGAAATAAAGTAGCACTATTGGAGGCAATAATATATAATAGACTGACGTAATACCTATAGTCAATCAAAACCCTTGTTTCCTATAGTTGGCTATGTTGCAGTCTATATGTTGATCAATTCTAGGATCTATAAAACCACTTTACACTGGGCCGAAACCATAGTAACCTAAACCATAGTCACCACTGTTTTTCAGCTGACTGCCCAGTACCTATCTGTATATTTGCTATGACTAACTTAAATGGCACCCTGTTATTTGATGACAAGTCTGTAGCCAATAATAAGCCAATGATTCACTTAGAACATTCTGGGGCAATGAAGACATTCTGACCAGCAAACCTTTATAGCAAGAGACTGAAATAATGTCATTGTGAACATGTTTGTTGGATAGAAGGGGACTAAAGAATAGTAGCATTACTCACAGTAATTGTCATCATTGCCTCAAAAGAGAGCCCGTCTTTCACAAACAGGGAGAAGAGGGGTTCATCCTCAAAGTCTCACTGCAGATCTGACGCTTGTAGTTCTGCTCCTTGGCCAGAGGGAGTGCTAAGAGCCTCCTCTGATTCAGCTTCAGCTTCTGCCATTGGTTCTTCAGCACGCTGCTGCTCCTCCTCCTCCTCCTCCTCTTCTTCTTTCTGCTGCACAGACTCCTCTGATTGGCAGTTCTCCACCACCTGCCTGCCAGACTCCTCCTCTTCCCCTGCCTCCCTCTCGTCTGAGGCAACACAGAAAGAGAGGTGAAGAAACGGTAAAAAAGCAGAGGATGGAACGAGGGAACAGGTGGGGCAGAGAGACAGAAAATGATTGATGAAGAGACGGAAACAAGAGCATCAATTAGACGGTTTAAAGATGAACCAAACACAAACAATTGGGTTTTCAGGGCAAGCACTAATCTCATCCAATTCCAATAGGTCATGCAATGGCCGTGCCTGATTGGTTGACCTTAGAGCCAGGCTATCCCTCGCCATCGTGCATGCTTGTGTCACTGAGGTATTTTTTTGTGTTTGATTTGCCTTGAATAATGCACAGTACAATAAGTTTGTTCAGACATTGAGAGATCAGAAGATAGAATTTGAAAGTCAATGTGTTGCGCTAATATTGATCCAGTTAAAAGTGAGAAGCAGATGATTAAACAGCTGACAGTTGTTACAGGCTCTGCATCCCAAAGAGAGGGACACAGATCGATTGAACTCCTCCTGAGGTGCTGCTCTCACATCACAGCCAGAAAACACACCCACGCTGGTACATTGAAATCCCCATGGGTTATAAACAGTAGCACACACCATTCATGTTAGACACATTAATAATCAGACATGACAGCAAGGACCCCAAGACTGAAAATCTCACTCCGACAATACAGACGGTAAGTCCTGCCAGCTCAAGGCAAAGAGCCGTTGAACTGACGGATCCCTGACCTCGTGTCCACAAGACACAAGGAGCCCTTGTTATCGCAATGCTGCGGGCATGGCGGGCTGAACCACACCCTTCAACGCGATCAGCTGTGGAATTCACCTCAGCCTCCATGGGGCGAGGGGGAGAGGTGGCCAGTTAAAAGGCCAGAGAACTGAGGGTAAACTGGGTCTGATCGGTTAGTCATCCTCCCATCTTGCAGACTTGATGCAGACCTGGATTTAATAACCAATAATATAGCAGATCTGGAACACCAGGGGGAAGAGTGGGTCTAAACAGCATCAATACCAATACTGAGGCCCTCAAATGATAAAAGGTTATCGGAAATATAAAGATATGTAAAAACACTTTGGATGGCCTTCAGCTACGCTTTCAGCTAGATGATGTTTTTTAACTTGTTAATTCATATTGTAGGAACATCCTAATTTCTCGACCAACCATCTAACATAGAGTGGGAATAATAATTAAGTTAATTACTTCTCCCATTGGCTGGATCCTAGTGCACGGATAATTCACACAGATGAATTGAGCCTGAGGAAACACACAACTGCATGATGACAGTGGTTGTTTGTAAATGTCATTCTCTGGGTCCCTCTCACCTACGTTTTGCTAAGGTATTTGCTCTTCGCACAGCTGACTTTTTGTGATATTAAGGACTAGAAATACCATTCAGACAGTAGGATTTCACCAAATTGAACACCAGATTGACCCAGGTCATTTTCCAGGGAGAGACAGTGTGTTAGTGTGATTGAGGTGCAGCTTAGCCAGCTATAAAGGTACTTCATCTACAGCAGAGCAGATCTCCACATGGCGGTGAGGGGTAATTAGCTTCAGCAATTGAGATTGAATGAAAATCAGACAAAGCAGAGGAGAAGAGACGGAGAGGAGAGAGGGGAGAGGGGAGAGGATAGGGGAGAGAGGGGATAGGAGAGGAGGGGAGAGGGGAGCGGGGAGAGGGGAGAGGGGAACCTGAGTTCTGCAGAGGCTGTGCCAGAGGGTGCTCTGGGTGCTGGTGGGTCTGGATAAAGTGGAAACTGTGGACAGAACTCCATGGAGCCGGGGCACTAGCTAGAGGCAGAATCACAGCAGTAAAGCCACTGTTGAGCTTAAAGGTTGCTTCAGCAATGTTGATGCAAACGCCGGCCCTTTTACTTCCCCATTACATTTGAATATATACTTATATATACTGCAGATATATCATTCCACATCCTGCCAAAAACAACTTTTACTTCAATGTCTCTTAAAGCTGGGGTAGGCTATTTATTTAAAAGCATTTTTTGGCATATTTGGTGAAGTTGTCTCTGCATCCCGCCAGCAATCAATAAATCAACAAATCCGGTAGCTGTGGCGGTGGCAGGCCTGTAGTAATGCCTGCGACAGGCCTTATTACATTATAGCATTTCATTTGGGCTTAATGAAACGATGGGACGGGCTACCTGTCTGTCTACCTACCTACCCGGACACTGGCGCACTCTGCCCCTCAGTGGACACACCCGGAGGCTGGGCAGACCTGTTGCTAAAGCTAGCGAGATAGTCGTGTTTTGGAGGGAGGCTTTGGAGGGAGGCCTGAAGAAGAAAAATCTGCTTTCTCCAAATTGCCTACCCTATCTTTATTAGTCTGTCATGTGTTTGTTGTATTGTACCGTGGCAGGTAGGATCATTTACGTTCGACTTACTGTCCTTACTGCTACCTGGTCCAATCCTAACTGCAAAGCTTCTAAAGACTAGATCTGTTTTCAAGCATGCAGGAATAATACAATCTGAAACTTTGACATGGTGGAAAATGGACATTTAAGTGAAAGCTAGCGAAAACATATTCAACTGTCAATATGAAATGCATGCACCCAATGCTCAACATATGAAGCTACTCCAGACTGTTAGTGTAGCTAACCATGTCCATGACCAAGTTAATGTTGAACAATTCCACCTCAAATATGTTCATACTAAAACATTCCAATAATTCATTGTATGGACTGAATACAAATGTATTCATAGCATTCTGCGACATTTTAGTCAGCAGTGGGGAGGGGGAGGGGGGGGGGGGGGGAGTTAAGAATAAAAAGAGAATGAAACAAGCACAGGAAACAGGTGCAGAAAGCAGAGCTGGGCCATACATCACTACAGTTCTACTTCATGGTTTGATGGAATAGGTTTAAGAATATCTTCTACAACTGTGCATATGTTATCAAATGTTATAATTGTACAACTAATGAAAGCCTCTACCTCCTTGACCATCGTATTCACAATAGTGATGAGCAGTATATAGTCAGTACCAAAAAATAGGTATTGGCATCATATTTTCATGTTCCATCTTGACACAAAGGCCCAGCTCAAAGACAATTGGTAACATTAAAAGAGGCCCTTTTTTTACCACCCATTTGATTAGCCATTAAAAAAAAGGAATGCTCCAAACTATATTGACTCCCCAATCCCCCCCACTGTGGGCTGGAGGTGATCTGTCCATCTTACATCTACATACTCCTAGTTGTGACATCACAAGTCAAAACATTTTTAAATGACTTATCAATCTGGGGCATGCTCTTGAAAGCATAAATAAGGCAGCCTGTTGTGGTGCGTCAGTACCTCCAGATGGGACACCCTCTGTTTCCGAGCCCGAATGAGGCACTGGGGCAGGGGAAGGGGACTCGGCCCTCAGCCTCCTCTCAAAGCTGAACTCTGGGAGCCTGGGGGCCTGGGGGCGTGTCTTGCGGGCCGGGTTCATGAAGTAACAATACACACAACGAAAGGCTGACGGAAGAGATGAGGGAGGAATGTGAACAAGACAAACAACAAAGAGATCAGTCACACACATCTACTTAAGAGCCAACCCATTGATCCACTAGGATGTTTAAATGGTATGTAACATTTCCTCATAAAAAGATCTAAATATTCTGTTTTGTTACCTATATATTCAAACTCCTCTTTCAGAGCCATCCCATTGTGAGAAAAACACTGCTGGCAGATGAGAGCATATCTAGAAACACACAAAGACAATGGGTTAGGATTATTTAAACAATCCTGTATCATTCAGCTCTCTAAATGTCATCTGCTGGATTGGAATATGTTTATTTCCAGAGAGAAACTTCTGAGATGTCCCTAAGAATCAGTGGGTTTCAAAAACAGCAACCAAGTGAGTCCATTACCAAGGCGGTAACTTGCCTGGTTAATAGTATATTTGGTAAAGCAGCTTTATTCCCTGAAAGTGCTCACCTGTTCTGTGGGCCATCCCCTACCAGGTACTCTATGACCCGGTCCACTGCACCTCGCTCTCTGGGCAGGACAGGCCTGGCTAGTGGAGGCCCGGGAGGGTGCAAGCCTTGGGGAAGACAGGATCACACCAAACTCAAGTCTGATATTCTTACAAATCTCTGTCTACACTACGTCTTTCGTGGGTCTACGGTCGTATTCCTATGGCTCCTACCCAGCACCTTGCAGTTGTTTTATGAGGTTGTGCAGCGTTACAACATTCTTGGTTGTATGCCTCGATTGTTCTCAGCCTCACTTGTAAGTCGCTTTGCATAAAATGATCTGCTAAATGACGTAAATGTTCATACATCATTTGTACATGTTCTTTGTCTTAATGGCCCAGGCCAACTGTCTGGGTGGACAGGAAGCCTACCTTCACCTGGTACGGGAGAGCAGGGCGTTCGGTGGATGGTCCCCTGGTGGACAGCCCCCTGGTGGACGGGTGTTGACAGAGCAGATCTCTCAGGAGGACCCCCTGGAGCTGAGACAGGGACAAATCCTGGTGTAAGGGGGAGACAACACCAGGGAGGAAAGACACAGATACAATGGACTTTAAGTTACTCTTCTGTGGTGAGAATAAACTAAAGTAACAACTTACTAAAACTCACCCATAATCACAAACAAGACCAAAGGCGCCCACAGAGAGGGGGGAGAGAGTAAATTGAGAACGTTGAGAATCGGGTGTGTATCATGTGTCCACAGGTTGGGGTGTTTGGAAAAGAGCTGTGTCAGTTGGGGAGGGTGAACTGACTGCTGCTAATGGCATTTGGTTACCCTGTATGTGAACAACCACACCTGGACACTTGGGGTGTAAGGGCCAGGGAGTTATAAGTGGACACGGTTCTCCGTGTTCACTGGCACAAAGTGGACAGCAACAGTGGTAACCTGTCACCATGGTGACCTTCATGTCATGGGAATCCACTCTATGTAGAATAAAAGAGTGCATTCTAACCCTACAAATTCTTTACTACGCCAAATAAATATGATTTAGTCATAAACATGTGACATGTCCCTTACCCATAGGGGTTGAGCCTGGGGCCATGGGAGGGCGCGCCCCGGGGGGCGGAGTCATCGTCGGCATGGGCCTCATGGCCACGCCCCTCTGCCGAATCTCTGAGGGGCAGCAAAGCCATGTCAGCACCAGGACCAATCGTTCAAATTCATGATCAAAGTTGAGTTTATTACTGTAGACCTGGCTCATTCTAACTGGTCATAGTGCTGATATATATAGGGTTCTACCTCCTATTGGTTCTACTGTGTGGATGCATGGTTCTACCTCCTATTGGTTCTACTGTGTGGATGCATGGTTCTACCTCCTATTGGTTCTACTGTGTGTATGCATGGTTCTACCTCCTATTGGTTCTACCTCCTATTGGTTCTACTGTGTGTATGCACGGTTCTACCTCCTATTGGTTCTACCTCCTATTGGTTCTACTGTGTGTATGTTCGCTTCTACCTCCTATTGGTTCTACTATGTGTAAGCACGGTTCTACCTCCTTTTGGTTCTACTGTGTGTACGCACGGTTCTACCTTCTATTGGTTCTACTGTGTGTAAGCACGGTTCTACCTCCTATTGGTTCTACTGTGTGTATGCATGGTTCTACCTCCTATTGGTTCTACTGTGTGTATACATGGTTCTACCTCCTATTGGTTCTACTGTGTGTATGCACGGTTCTACCTCCTATTGGTTCTACTGTGGGTGTATGCACGGTTCTACCTTCTATTAGTTCTACTGTGGGTGTACGCATGGTTCTACCTTCTATTGGTTCTACTGTGTGTACGCACGGTTCTACCTCCTATTGGTTCTACTGTGTGGATGCATGGTTCTACCTCCTATTGGTTCTACTGTGTGTATGCATGGTTCTACCTCCTATTGGTTCTACCTCCTATTGGTTCTACTGTGTGTATGCACGGTTCTACCTCCTATTGGTTCTACCTCCTATTGGTTCTACTGTGTGTATGTTCGCTTCTACCTCCTATTGGTTCTACTATGTGTAAGCACGGTTCTACCTCCTTTTGGTTCTACTGTGTGTACGCACGGTTCTACCTTCTATTGGTTCTACTGTGTGTAAGCACGGTTCTACCTCCTATTGGTTCTACTGTGTGTATGCATGGTTCTACCTCCTATTGGTTCTACTGTGTGTATACATGGTTCTACCTCCTATTGGTTCTACTGTGTGTATGCACGGTTCTACCTCCTATTGGTTCTACTGTGGGTGTATGCACGGTTCTACCTTCTATTAGTTCTACTGTGGGTGTACGCATGGTTCTACCTTCTATTGGTTCTACTGTGGGTGTATGCATGGTTCTACCTCCTATTGGTTCTACTGTGTGGATGCATGGTTCTACCTTCTATTGGTTCTGTGTGTATGCATGGTTCTACCTTGTCCTGGTCGTGGAGTTATCTGTGGACGTACTGGGGTTGACTCCAACTCCTACACAAATATATATGGAAAAAAACATCTATGATCATGTGTTTGACATGCGTTTGAATTACAGCAATACAAGCAATGACATACAACTAATAATACAAGAGACACCAATACTACACGTGACCAAACCCATCACATCTGGATAGGTGTTGTTCGAGTAGCTTTGTGGCACACGCGTTAACATAAAGTCTGGTCCTGCTGAACACCATCTTGAGTGGGTGAACCTTATGGCTATAGCAAAGGATTTAAATAGATTGAGCAGAAAACACAGCTCACCGCTTTCTTCTTGGCCTCTGGGTCAAAGCGTTCTAGGATGAGCTTGGCATTCTTGTAGGTCTCCGTTTCCATCACTTCCTCTAGCTGAAAACACAACTTTAGCTCCACCTCATGCTAGACATTTGGTTTCTGTGCTGAAATAGACACTCTACTACTGCATCATACATTTTACACTGCTACTTAATTACTTAGCCTTTTAGCATACAAGCAATTAATTAGGCTGTGCTGACTTTATTTGACACATTACCTGCAGTGATAACTATAAGAATATGAAAGAAAAAGGATTGCCAAAACAACAACATTGCACCCCCTGCACACAGAACAATCCAACTAGCACCCATTCACAAGCTCTGATAAGGTTCTCATATACTTACAATCTTTCTTTTGGACACTTTCAAATCTTCTAATTTATCATCTGAAAGTAGAAATGGAAACAATGTGACTCACCACTGGTCAAATGGAAACTCCAGAGTGGCCTCAGTAATGGCTGGGTGGTATGGCATGGTAAAGATAGCACCCCGCACCAAGTTTACCATGTGAGACCTTTCAGTGTATTGAGTGTTTTATGAGTCAGTGTGACTTCTAGGCATAAGAAGCATTGCCTTCAGCCTAAACCTTTTGGTCATTGTTGAATAATGGGTTTGACATGTTCTACAGCTATTCATATTCCCTTTGCTTTTGTACTCTTTTATTTAATTCAAGCACACTGTAATGTGAAACCTTTTTGGAACGTGACCGAGTTTTTTCTTAAATTGACCAATCAAAGCTCTGTTGCATTTCTAGCTCCAACCATTCAACCCAGTTGGTACATGTGGGAGTGTGTGTGGAGATGGCTGGTGTAACCTGTGCACACTGATTACTCAATGTGCAACAGGTGTGCAGCCTCACCCAGCTCCAGACTCCAATCAGTCTGACTCGGGCCAGGTGAGGCTGCTTAAACCAGCCATCATTCACACACAGTGCACTTGGTACAGACCTGTAATCGTCTACAAACCTTCCAGCGTGGTATGGGGTACCAGTGGCACAGTCAGACCATAAGGTCTGGAAAGTCTGCAGTGCTTGTGAGATATATTTGAATTGAATTGAAATTGCAACACAACATGGAACCAAAACACAGAACAAAGAAGAAACTAAAAAACACACAGATTAAAAGCGACAGACAAGAAGCGATGCCTACTGTTTCGTTCTGTGCGTTTGGAGAAGAGATACACTAGCAGTTTTCTTGAGAACCACACCCTGGGAGAGAGAATGACAGATACAACATATGAGAGAAGATACTGCTATTTTCACATCACTTTAAAAGCACGGTAAACACAGGAGTAGCTCACAACATTAAAGATTGGTTGGCTCCATTGTGGTATGTTAGTAGCTGAGAGTATAGCCAACACCAGTGAAATAACATCATACTGTACATGCAAGAGGTATAGTATATATGAATGAAAAATACCAATACATCACCGTTATAACCTTACGCCATGCAAGGAAACCAATGTGAAATGAGTCCATATGGAGCAAAGAGCAGAAAGCTAACAATATTTTGTTTAAAATTGTACATTAACATTATCCCTAGATGCACACTAGATGGATCAATGCAAGTCCGGGCAACCTCATTTAAAATACATTTCTTATGAACCTATGTGATGCTGACTGCATACTCACAGCACGGGGAACATGAAGAAAGGCAGGGCCATGGCTATCCTCTGGCTCCATAGTTCAGGGAGGTAGAGCCAGTAGACTATCACACAGGTCAATAGGTACAACACTGAGGAATACAGGAGAAGCCTGCCAACCCACAGCTGGGGAGAGACAACACAAGATTGTCATTCACGTATTGATGGACACAGTGTAAGAAATGCAAAGGCACCACTTTTTCCACTGCTGATAATGATTAAGAGTCCAAAACATTTATCCAGCAATCTATAGTGACGGTTTCAATCTGTTAATTTGACCAAGTAGTATCAACTTGCAAGTAGTCTTTCTTACTCAGTCTTTCTCCTTTCACAAGAGTTTTTCTTTATGCAAAATAGATATGCAAAAAAGATATGCAAAAACAATCATCTAGTCCTCTTCCAATTTGCTTATCGTTGCTTGGCATCATGCAGACAGACACCAGTGTTGATGGCTATAAATGGATGATTGGTTTGCTGCAGATCATACGAAGTTTTGGCATGACACAGGAGTATATCAGCTGTTTGTTCAGTTCATTCACCATCCGGACACCGTCATGGTGGAGGAGAAGGAGACCTGGCCTGGCACTCACACCAGGTCACCAGGACACCGTCATGGTGGAGGAGAAGGAGACCTGGTCACACCCAGCAGCCAGCCGCTACAAAGGAACCATCATCTCACGACACCACACCTGAAGTGTACTCCTCTTTGGGTTTTCCAAGCTCCAGCTGGAGTGAAGGGGCTATTTGTTTCAGACCACCCCTGAGCATCAACTCTTAACAATATAAAGAACATAGGTCTGTAAACTAAACACAATGCCCATCCATTTAGTTATAAAATACTTACATAATGTTAGCTAAATAAATTGTAGACCTAGACTGAATGTCTTGCTGACAATTAGCTGTGAGCCGCGAGTCCTCCACTCAAAGTATCAAGAGTGCAGTTTCACATCAGGTGGATGCATACGGACCAGTTTGTGAATCATTCTGATGAGTTAACCCACGGCCATCTACTCTGGGTGACTCGGACACAGAGGGTGAGGAAACAGCACTCTGAAGACCTAAAAATCATTCAGGACATTTACCTGAAGTATGGCTTGCTACATTCCCTGGCAGCAAAGGCGGTGTACCACAACCCCAATGTCTCATGTTTTTCAAGTTCTATCTAATCAGAGTTTTAAAACCCTCCAAGTTGATCAGACATTTACAGACGAGACATGCTATATACAATGATGACATTTTCTGGCCATAAGGCTAACCAAGATGGTCGGTTCACAAACCAAGATGAGGCAACCACAACTAATAAGAAGCTGCTCAAAGAATCCTATACTGTGGGCCTGAAGATCGCTTAAGATTTAAAAAACAACAACACTATTGGCAAAACATTGGTTACGCCTTGTGCAACCACGATAGTTTGGGAATTATTTGGAGGAAAGCCAAAAAGCTAGCAACAGTCCCAATGTCAAATGACACTGCTAAACGCACTCTCATCATGTCAGACGATACAACGGTACAGTGCTCCGAGCGCCTTGGAGGTTATGACTTTGCTTTCCAATTGAACAAGTCCACAGACGTAGCAAAGAGGCCCCATCTACTGGCGTACACAATGATTTCATTAAGTCCAAGAAGATGGGACAACTGCTTTGGTGTTTGCAGACGGAGCCGCAGCTTTGACGGAGTAGTTCAGAGCGTCACTCCCCGTGCTGCCTCAACGCACGTGTTCTGCACAGAGACACTCTGCCAAGCACCTTGACCGCGGTCTACATTAAGCTTTGAGCATTATACTGTTGCTCAAAGTCACAATACTGTGACTGTTGTGAACTTTAAGGCAAGGGCCACAAACTCTTGCCTATTTGCCGCACTGTGAGGAGATTGGCTCTGAGCATCATTTCCCTGATCATGCTCACCGAGGTGAGATGGCTAACCAGACATCTTGAAGGAGCTGCATGCCTTCCTTCAGGGGAAGAAGATGGACTTCAAAACCAGCGAACGTGAGGTATGTAGGACAATCAAAGGCACATTTGCAATTGTGAGTGTAAAGGCGAATAGAGCAAAATAACTAATTTATCTAGGAATTAATTATTTATATATCTCCAGGTTACATCCCACTTATCAGGGATGGTGGACAAGTTCAAGAAATACTGTCCATCACTTACAGAAGAGGATCAGCTTCTCACCTCTAGGTCAAGAACCCATTCACAGAAACCTACTCATCGTCTTCTGGAAGAACTGGTCCAGATCTCTACTGATTACACCATGAAAGCTATGTTCAGTGAGGTGCCCCTGGAAACATTCTGGGCTAAGTGAGGTACCCACTTCCTATTAGCGGCTTAAGACAACTGGTTATTTTACTGGTTATACTTTCTGTTTGTAAGTAAGTACCAGTAAGTAAGTAAGTAAATACATAAATATATATTCTGTGAAGTGCGACCAATTATTAAATGTGAGTCTAAGAGCAGTGGTCATTAGACCCAGGGCACAGTGAAACTGCTTCAATGGAATAGGTGCATGCTTTGTAAAAGGTGAACAAAGTAGCGTTAGAAGTCACTGTGTACACAATATGGTTCTGGGAGATCTACCTTCAGCAGGCGTTGATTCTTGGTTCTGAAGTCCTCTAGGTCTTTGATCTCCTACAAAATAAAGGCCGGTGTCAATGCACTTGTTAAGTGACAGAAAGTGAGATTTGCAAGTCAGGAAGATTGTGTAAACTGTATTGGAAATGACCGTCTAGCGTCATTTGACACAGATGTTAAAGGATTTGGCTGGTCGGTTAAGTCCCCAGGTTAATTGTTGACATTGTCTATGTCGAGATAAAAATCCTTCTTGCGGTGCAGTTCAGCATCTGAACTGGATCAATTGACATCCAATGTATTTCAAACAAGTATTTAGCAGCTCCCATAGCTGTACCTTTGTTTTGTCCAACCCAGGTAAGCACATACAAACTGCCCTGGCTAGGTAGCTTTCTCCAATAGTGCCCACAAACAAACAAATCCACGAGCTCAGATTCTGTCTGCACGTCACAGCTCATGCTCACGGACTTGGAGATTCCAGTTAGAATTTGTGCGAAAACAGTGACTGCTTTAAGCAGTGTGATAATTCTGAATGCAGAGCAACCTTTCAATAAATCTTGGGGGGAAATGTAGGAGGGGGTGTTTTTAACTGATGGAATGCAGCATGAGAAAACTGAACAAAAATTAAACCTTACATAAAACATTGACAGAAGGACCCAAAATGAACCACCATCGCCATGGCCAGGACATTTAACCTTCAAGAATTCTACCTGCTCACCTCTCAGCGCTGTCTCTTTGTCAGTTAGCATGTGCAGCGGCATGTGAACTAAACTGGAGCATGTGCAGCGGCATGTGCACTAAACTGGAGCATGTGCAGTGGCATGTGCACTAAACTGGAGCATGTGCAGTGGCATGTGCACTAAACTGGAGCATGTGCAGTGGCATGTGCACTAAACTGGAGCATGTGCAGTGGCATGTGCACTAAACTGGAGCATGTGCAGTGGCATGTGAACTAAACTGGAGCATGTGCAGCGGCATGTGCACTAAACTGGAGCATGTGCAGTGGCATGTGCACTAAACTGGAGCATGTGCAGCGGCATGTGAACTAAACTGGAGCATGTGCAGCGGCATGTGCACTAAACTGGAGCATGTGCAGCGGCATGTGAACTAAACTGGAGCATGTGCAGCGGCATGTGAACTAAACTGGAGCATGTGCAGCGGCATGTGAACTAAACTGGAGCATGTGCAGTGGCAAGTGAACTAAACTGGAGCATGTGCAGCGGCATGTGCACTAAACTGGAGCATGTGCAGTGGCATGTGCACTAAACTGGAGCATGTGCAGTGGCATGTGAACTAAACTGGAGCATGTGCAGCGGCATGTGCACTAAACTGGAGCATGTGCAGTGGCAAGTGAACTAAACTGGATGTCAATTGATCGCCAAACGCAGTTTCAGAGCGCGTTCACACCGCAGTAGTGAGTGAGTTGAACAAAAATCATGGCTGATTTACATCCCAACATAGACAATGTCAACAATTGTCCACAAACCGGCCATATCCTTAAAGTTAAAATAAACGATATACCAAAATATCATTTAGAAATCCTTATGCTGCCAATGCCAATTTACAGATAGCAAGAAAGACGATACTGGTGAGAAAGAGAAAACCTTCATCATTGTATGTGTTGGCAGTAAAAACAACATAGGTTGGCATCTTCCAGTTGACACTGGCTACTGTCAACCTACATCTTACTCAAGTCAAGCGTTGATCCTGGAGGATCTTTATTTTGGCAGCATCTTTCATTCCTTGAACAGCGGTCAAAAGTTCAAAAGTGAACATGTAGTAATATGCATGGGGTGTAAAATGTGATCATAGAGAGCAAGGCTATTTATGATCGCATCTAGAATTACATATAGTACTCATTTTTCTTGCTCAGCCACAAATGTGTTGTTTTGGTTGTTCTAACCAGTGTAGTAACTGGATAATGAGCTATACAATTCAATAATACAATTTCTGTTGAGAATGGAAAAGAGTTTTACTAATCCGTGATCGTAATATATGATAACAGTATTATAACAGTGTGTGTGAAAGACTGTTATAATATATATAACAGTGTGTGAAAGACCTTATCCGAAAGTGTTTGTACCTTATCCAACTTTTCCAGTTGTTCAACTGTGGTTGGCTTTGTCTGAACAGAAAATAAAGACAAAAACAGGAATGGGGCATATATATATATATATATATATACATACATACATACACATACACACACACACACACACTACAACACATATACAAACACTAACTAGGCTGGGAACATCAAATAATTGTAAGATGACTCATTATGAATGTTACACAACATTATATTTACACATATTCAATATAAATATTTCAGACCTGAAATTACAAGTTGTTCTAAATAACCAAGATTGAATAAAAATACAGGACAATGTATTAATTGTCCACAATGGTAACCTCCAATCTTTCAACCTATTTATTTACCAGTTAAAAAATAAAACATGAAATTAATTTGCTTTGGCATTTTTTTGCATTGCATTACTTTCTCTAATCATCAGACAACTGAACACAAACACACATGTCTATTTCCCCCTACTGCTGTTTCTATCTCTCCCTCATTACTCCCAATCCCTCTGTCTCTCTCACTTCCCAGCAGTGCTCAGAATAGAAGCTGGCTTCATTCCAGCTAGGGTGAAGAGGTTTAATTTATCCTGTAACAGAGCAAAACATCTGAACTGCTCACAACACAATGTAGATTGTATCCCTGCAGGCCAAGACGATTCCTTACCTTCCATCTGGATATGACAGCCCCCATATCTGCAAATCTAGTCTGCCGTTTCCTTTTAGCTTTCTATAATACAAATAAATAACATGAAACAAATTGGCTTTGTCGTAAAGGTCATTGCATCTATCTTTTTACATCATAACATATCTAACTCATAACAGTCATACCATTTTATTACATGGCATAGTATGAAATACATTTTTTATTATTTTGATGTGTATTTTTGCCAGGTTTTGAAGCAGGACATATAATGAAATAGTAAACAATATAACAGTAGCTGTCCCACCTTTGACAAGTTGTACAATAATGACCGGCTGCCGGGAACGTTTATTAAATACTTCATGATCACACATCTCAATAGCACTGTATGTAGTTTGACATTATTATTTGAAGTTAGAAAGATAACGCTGCTGTGCATTACAGCGATCTGACGCAGGGAACTACAGAGGCGACCATCCCAAGAGGCTTAACACAAAGGGCCCCAAACAAGAGCCCCTAACAAGAGCCCCACCGTCGCTCCGCATGCTGGGGCCACTAGGTCGCGGGTTAAACGCCATGGCCAGCGGACTAGATCTGAGTTCTGGGAGTTATTGCTTCCTTAGAAGACAGCAGCACAAACAACACATTGCGTTCTTCAATCAGATACCTCGTCCGACACCAATGTATTGAAGTTTGGAATAATATACTAGGTCTTCATATTTTGGCAAACACGATCTAATCACAATTTGATACAAGGACTAACGTTAGCCCTTAAAACAGAACCACAGCTAAGGTTATCTACTCAGCTAACCATAGCTGGGCCGTTGTGTGAATAGTCTAAAGAATCTCATCACAGTGCATGTACTTACTGATTAGTAAAGTGGTTCTTGGAGTAAATCACACAGCCATGAGTGAAAGGACAAGGGCGTAGTCCAGATGGACTGAAGTGACAGCCTGCTGTAGCTAACGGCTCAAACACAATTGGAACTTCAAGGTTCTTGACTTCCGGTCCGAATGTGTAGTTTCTTCTAAATAAAAGTATAATGGCACATTGAGGAAATTAAGAAACACTGAAGAAACATTTAGGGAAAAGCCATTAATAATTGAAGTGTTGACTAATACAATTAATTGTTCTGTCTGAATGTGAACTAAGTCGGACAGGAAGAGGTGGAAACGTGACGTAAACAAACCGACGTCCTACGTCCTACGTCATATTCAAGCTGCGGTGGAGGGAGTTTCAAGTTCGGCATCTCTTTCGACCTAACTTCGAGTAAGGTAAAACATGTATAACTTCCATTTACAGCTAATATAAACAACTGTCAAGACGTCACTTATATTGAATCTGTTAAACAACAACGAATTCACGAAAGATTGAAATTGTATTCACAACTGACGAATGTAGCCCCGCAGTACGCACTGCATTTGTCCATTTAACGTTGGCCAACGAAGTATTTATATCGATTATAGATTTAATATATAATATATTCTAATATATATAATATATTCTATAGATTTAATCTAACTAATCTTCGAATTTCCATTTAGTCTTATGCAAGGTGCACATGTGTCTGAAGCCATAGACATCAATCCTCACATGTTTAGTACACACTGGAATTCACGGTTATGTGCGGCGTGTCTCCCAGAAAGGGATGAGCGGAGAGGAATCCCAGAGAGGCTCGTGGAGAGGTGGGGCCGGAGGATGGAGAGGCAGAGGGCCGAGCGGTGGTGGGAGAGGTGGGGCCGGAGGATGGAGAGGCACAGGGCTGAGCAGTGGTGGGAGAGGAGGAGGAGGATGGAGAGGCACAGGGCCGAGTAGTGGTGGGAGAGGAGGAGGAGGATGGAGAGGAAGACCATGGGGAGGAGGGGGGGCGAGGAGAGGTGGAGGGGGGCAAGGAAGAGGAGGAAGAGAAGTTGCTGGGTCTACCTACAGCAGCCAGAGGAGTAGGTTCCTTTCTGAAAGAAATTGTCAGACATTAAAGAGTGTTATGCGATTAGACTTTTTTGTATTATTCTGTTATTGTATGTTTATTCGTTTATATTATTATCTATTGTACAGATGTAGATAGATTTAAATCAAATTGCCTCTTTTTGTCTCTGCAGATTTCTATCAAACCACGTTAGACAGTTTGTGTCCTTATAAGGGATGGCCCCTCTACTTTACTGAAGGTACACTTTATACTTTTAAGCAATTTGCAATCCTCACAAATATTAGTATGACTGAAAACCTTTAAATCAGACCAGTTTTGAGTATAATGAAACCGATATTCCATGTTTCTGTTTAGGCATCTATTGTATCACAGTAAAATTGATTTGTTTGGTATTGGATATGTCTATCAGAATCTTCTTCAAATTCCTGAGATGATCAAACCATTAACAAGTGAACCACTATTCATCACAGTGCCTCCCTCTGTGTGTGTGTGTGTGTGTGTGTGTGTGTGTGTGTGTGTGTGTGTGTGTGTGTGTGTGTGTGTGTGTGTGTGTGTGTGTGTGTGTGTGTGTGTGTAGGTTTCATTGAGGGTTCACCCTCTGTGGAGAAGATCAGGGTTTTTGAACAATACTTCACATCCAAGATTGACCTTTATCACAAGGTCTGTCTAGAACACAAGTATCCCTGATATTGCTGCTATGAAACGGACTAAATGCAACAACCTATCACCATTGTTCATTATTAAACTAAATTAGCAAAGAATAATTAATATACAGAAGTTAACCCTTCCAAAAAAAGTGATTCAGTGTTTAGGCAATGCTAACTGTTGCTGTATCGTCTAACATATTTTAAATAGATTCTTGACTTTGTAGTAATAATGTTATAGCGTTCCGGTTACTGGACAGATATACAATGCAGTATGGGTACTTCCTTATAAATCCAGTATTGATAAGTGTGTTTTATATGTACCTATGCAGGATGACATTGAGCGGCAAGGCAGTGTTCTGGTGGACTATGCAGACCTCATTGGGAACATTGTGGTGGACGACACACTCCCTGAACTGGCTAAAGAGCTAAAGGAACAGCCAGAGGTGGTCCTTAACTGTTTAGGACTGGCCATTCACCAGGTACACACACACGCACGCACGCACGCACACACACATACACACTGATTTTCATATGCACACATAGACAGACATACACTGGCAATGATTGCAAATTGCCACTACAATTTGTAATACTCAATACTAAAGAACATAAGCTTGCATCCAGGATGCTGACATCGTCAGACCAATTTGCAAATGCGTAAAAGTCTGGAACCTCTCCGTTCATTTTCGATTTCCAAGGGGCGTTATCAACAGGTGCAGACCAAAATGCCTCTGAACGTAATTGGATAAGCCTACAACCATTCAGAACAACGAAACGGGGCTCTCATAGGGCACTCATAGGGCAACCGTATTAAACACATATTTGAGAAACGGTTGTGATTGGTCCAACCCTTGGCCAGGTCTGCTGGAAATCTGTATGAAAGGGAGGGGGGCCAGAGCAAATAAAACATGAGCTCGCAGATTCATCTGGTCCCCAGGCTGTGTTTTTTAGAGACTGATACAGAATATTTAATCCATTGTAGAACTCTTTATATATATTTTTGGTATACACAAAAATATAAATAAAACTTAGATGACAAAAAAGGAGAGCTTCTGGATTGTTTTCTTTGTGTGTAGGTGTTGACCACCGACCTGGAGAAACAAGCGGCAGAACTGCAAGGGGAGGAGCTTAATACAGCTACATCTAATATTAGCATACCTCATATAAGTGCCAGGTAAAATATAAAGCATTTGATCACTTTGCTCTACAGAGCACATAAAGTATTTACAGCATCACCAAGAACCCAACCCCACTCAGCATCTAGACTCTGTGCATACGTTTGGATGTTTAATGTCGTCTCTCCGCTCTAGGCTGTATAACTTTGAGCCGCTGACCCCCCTGCGCACGCTGCGGGCCAGCGTGTTCGGCCGCCTGGTGTGTGTGAGAGGCACGGTGGTCCGAGTGAGCAACATCAAGCCCATGTGCACCAGGATGGCCTTCCTGTGTCAGGGATGCTCACACACCCACTCTGTCCCGCTGCCCCACGGACGCTTCACCACACCGATCAAGGTGCCTGAACACGCCTTCCACCAGGGTTGATCTCCCCATGGTTACAGGCCGCATCATGCAAACGTGCTGTTACTTACTTTCTAGCTAGTATGCCTCATTGGTTTGGGCGTGATTATGGAGGATGCTGTAGGGTGTAAAGGGGTTATTTGAAGTGTCCGAGAAGCTTAACCCTCACTCGGACATCGTCATGAGCCGCTCCCCAGGATGTGTGGGGTACCCCACACACCCTGGTGGTACCCCACACACCCTGGTGGTACCCCACACACCCTGGTGGTACCCCACACACCCTGGTGGTACCCCACACACCCTGGTGGAGCTCCACACACCCTGGTGGAGCTCCACACACCCTGGTGGTACCACACACCCTGGTGGTACCCCACACACCCTGGTGGTACCACACACCCTGGTGGTACCCCACACACCCTGGTGGTACCCCACACACCCTGGTGGTACCCCACACACCCTGGTGAAGCTCCACACTCTCGGGGTCAGTGTCACCAAAACGGCGGGATACAAGTTCAGAGCAGAATAGAAAGTTTAGCAAAGGAGATTAGCATAAACATGGGATTTTACACCTGCTTTTGCTAAATGACTGTATGATTTCAGTAACAGTGACAAAATGGCATAGACTACTGTGTTCAAGTCAAGATCATGGAAGACTAACATGTAAAAAAAAAACACAACTTTGGCTTATATTGTGGGTCATGCTCACACATACACTTTATGTTTTGTATAGAAGAGCAGATTTGAATAAATATATAAACATGTATGAATATACTCGCATATATACATATTTGTGTTTTGTGTGTTCTCATGTTTGTCTTTACTCTCAGTGTGCCCAGCCAGAGTGTCGAAGCCGTTCCTTCACACCAGACAGAAGGTCTCCTCTCACACACACAGTGGACTGGCAGACCATCAAGTAGGTCTACAACCAATAACACTAAAAGTACTGCGTCCGTTGATCCTTCTTTTAATCCTATTTTCAGACTATTTTCGGTCTAAGGGACTAATTGGACAACAGTTTTTGAAATTGGTCCAGTATTTAGCGAGAACCCTGCAGCCGTGATCTGCAAAAATGGGCTGCAAAGTAATCCTTGGGTCAATAGCTCCATAAATGGACATCCTCTAAAAATGCTGGTTTTCGCCACTGACTGGCTCAAATTATATTCTATTATTATGGAAAGGATCCCTACAGAGAATCCTACAGGGTGTCCAACCAAGGCTCACAAGAGTTGAGTTGTTGCAGGAAGAGAACGGTGGAAGTGTGAGTGACAGCTGGAGAGAGGAGAGTCTGTTGTGTTGGACTACAGAAAGCCTAGATTAGTGTTAATTAAAAGATTTGGGTGAAAGAGAGTTGAGATTGTAATAACAATAGAGAACCTTCCTGCAACAACAAGATTTCAGAGCAATACTTTTTGAAAAGTATTGTCTGTCTGATAACAATCAGACAGGGATCAGGCGAAAGGTAAAGAGAGAAGTAGTATTTCTCTGTAGGGATCCTTTCCATCATGTTGTTAGACACTTAGAATAACAACCTGCTCCTGTCATTGTCCAAAATAAACACTTTGGAGGACGAACATTGACAGGGTGCTATAGCCCCAATGGATTGTTTTCCTGGACTACGACTGCAGCGTTCTCACTCAATACTGACCGATGTAGAAAAGTGTTGTCCACATCAGTCCCTTACACCCCAAATGATCCCGAAGTGTCCATTGATCTATTTCCAGTTTGATCTATGTATGGATGCCTAACTGGTTTTCTAATGCTGCACAGAGTGCAGGAGCTGATTGGTGGAGAGCAGAGGGAGGCTGGAAGAATCCCACGCACAGTTGAGTGCCAGCTGACCTCTGACCTGTGTGACAGCTGCGTCCCTGGCGACACGGTGACTGTCACAGGGATCGTTCGGGTGGCTAGTGATGGTATGCAGACAGAGACATGCACATCTTTCCTCAAAGCTGCTGTAGGTACGATGTTAGCGTTGCAAAGAGCGAGAGGGCAGAAGAGAACGTCCCCTCCCCCGCTACTCTGATCTAATTGTACAGGCTAGAATGATTTCCTGAAGCCATCATGGGGCCCTTGGTCAGAAAGGAGCTGGGAGTGGTCCGAATAGAATTATTATAGTCAATTTGTCTAGATATTGATATCAAATTATAGCTCTAATGCATCTTTAAAAGACACAATTGAGCATCAAATGAGTATATTGTGATATGAAATAAAGTTAACATATGCTTAAAACGTATAACAATATGGTTAAACAAATTATATTTTCTTGTGAAACCATTAATAATGTATTTGACCCCGAACAATATTGGCAATTGAGCTCAAAGCCGACTATGATATAAAATATGGTTCAACAAAGCCTACTATGATATAAAATATGGTTAAACAAAGCCTACTATGATATAAAATATGGTTCAACAAAGCCTATGATATAAAATATGGTTCAACAAAGCCTACTATGATATAAAATATGCTTCAAAAA
This sequence comes from Lota lota, assembly GCA_026745465.1. Classification (NCBI taxonomy): domain Eukaryota; kingdom Metazoa; phylum Chordata; class Actinopteri; order Gadiformes; family Lotidae; genus Lota; species Lota lota. Next base: position 8,731,788 of record JACYXH010000802.1, on the reverse strand, counting down.
AGCCTATGATATAAAATATGCTTCAACAAAGCCTACTATGATATAAAATATGCTTCAACAAAGCCTACTATGATATAAAATATGCTTCAACAAAGCCGATAATATAAAATATGGTTCAACAAAGGCTACTATGATATAAAATATGCTTCAACAAAGCCTATAATATAAAATATGCTTCAACAAAGCCTATGATATAAAATATGCTTCAACAAAGCCTATGATATAAAATATGCTTCAACAAAGGCTACTATGATATAAAATAAGGTTAAACAAAGCCTGCTACGATATAAAATATGGTTAAATTGTGGGATTAATAGTACTTATCTGTTGATACAACTTTGCTGCTAAAACCCCAAAACCCAGAACAATGGACAGGTTAAAGCTAGATTTAAGCTCTATTCTTGTAGAAAAATCAGTTGATAAAATTGTATGCTGGTAAAATCCCCCCAAAACATTTATTTGATCCAGAACACTTTTACAGAAGAGATGCTGTCACTTATAAATGGATGGATTGATTGAGTGGTTGTTTGTTCGCAATATCTGTCAATCAATTGATTGGTCAGACAGCTAAATCCATTGGTATGTCCCTAAAGGAACTGTCACCATCCAGATGTGGCTGTCTTACAGCATCATGCGGTACTAAAGGAACTGTCACCATCCAGATGTGGCTGTCTTACAGCATCGTGTGGTACTAAAGGAACTGTCACCATCCAGATGTGGCTGTCTTACAGCATCATGCGGTACTAAAGGAACTGTCACCATCCAGATGTGGCTCTGTCTTACAGCATCGTGTGGTACTAAAGGAACTGTCACCATCCAGATGTGGCTGTCTTACAGCATCGTGTGGTATTAAAGGAACTGTCACCATCCAGATGTGGCTGTCTTACAGCATTGTGTCGTACAAAAGGAACTGTCACCATCCAGATGTGGCTGTCTTACAGCATCGTGTGGTATTAAAGGAACTGTCACCATCCAGACGTGGCTCTGTCTTACAGCATCGTGTGGTGTTAAAGGAACTGTCACCATCCAGATGTGGCTGTCTTACAGCATCATGTGGTACTAAAGGAACTGTCACCATCCAGATGTGGCTGTCTTACAGCATCGTGTGGTACTAAAGGAACTGTCACCATCCAGATGTGGCTGTCTTACAGCATCGTGTGGTACTAAAGGAACTGTCACCATCCAGACGTGGCTCTGTCTTACAGCATCGTGTGGTGTTAAAGGAACTGTCACCATCCAGATGTGGCTGTCTTACAGCATCGTGTGGTACTAAAGGAACTGTCACCATCCAGATGTGGCTGTCTTACAGCATCGTGTGGTACTAAAGGAACTGTCACCATCCAGATGTGGCTCTGTCTTACAGCATCGTGTGGTATTAAAGGAACTGTCGCCATCCAGATGTGGCTCTGTCTTACAGCATCGTGTGGTACTAAAGGAACTGTCACCATCCAGATGTGGCTCTGTCTTACAGCATCGTGTGGTATTAAAGGAACTGTCACCATCCAGATGTGGCTCTGTCTTACAGCATGCAAGCCTCTCACTCTCCTTTATTCTCTCTTTATGGATTCTGATCATTTGAGGTAGAATCGTGCGGTATCAAAGGTCCCTATTGTACCACCAGGTGGCTAATTACACACACCTGTTGGTAAACGGTGTGTTTGTTGAAAAGGCTGTCTGTAAGAACTGATAATATCATAAAGTCATGTCAAGAAAAGGAGAGTATTTCAGTGCCAACACAATTATAAACCATAACCAAAGTGTGTGTGTGTGTGTGCAGGTACTTCCAAGGGAAAGAAGGATCAGTGCATGTTTCTGCTCTATATTGAAGCCAACTCAGTCAGCAACACTAAAGGTATGATCTCGTCAGCTAAGCACCCACCCTGTATACATTTTAAAACCGGATTACTGGTCATTTCTTTTCCTTTGCTACTCATTTCATGTTCATTGTTCGCTTTCTGTCTGTGTTGCTGCATTTACATAATTTGGTCAGTTTATATATCTATTCAACTTATGGCTGTCTTTATGTCTGCAGCATTCAATACAGTATATTCAACTGTAAAACTTTCTTGACACTTCTCATCAAGTTCACTCTTGTTCCATTGTTTAGTCCCAGTAATGGCATGCATTACATTGTGTGTTATATTAAAAGATGCATTGTATGTCAACTTAATTCTTTCTGTCTGGATATCTCTGGTGGTTATGTTAATGAGTTTGTCTGATGCTGTCTTCTAATAGGTCAGCGCACTGACCTGGGTGCTCAGGATGCTCGAGGGACTTCTGGAGGGGAGGAGTTCAGTCTGAAAGAGCTGTACGCCATACAGGAGATCCAGTCCCAGACAGACCTCCTCAGACTCATAGTGCAGTAAGATACTAGTAGTATGGGAGTGGTACTCCATACAGGAGATCCATTCCCAGACAGACCTCCTGAGACTCATAGTGCAGTAAGATACTAGTAGTACTGGAGTGGTACTCCAAACAGGAGATCCATTCCCAGACAGACCTCCTGAGACTCATAGTGCAGTAAGATACTAGTAGTACTGGAGTGGTACTCCATACAGGAGATCCATTCCCAGACAGACCTCCTGAGACTCAAAGTGCAGTAAGATACTAGTAGTATGGGAGTGGTACTCCATACAGGAGATCCAGTCCCAGACAGACCTCCTGAGACTCATAGTGCAGTAAGATACTAGTAGTATGGGAGTGGTACTCCATACAGGAGATCCAGTCCCAGACAGACCTCCTGAGACTCATAGTGCAGTAAGATACTAGTAGTATGGGAGTGGTACTCCATACAGGAGATCCAGTCCCAGACAGACCTCCTCAGACTCATAGTGCAGTAAGATACTAGTAGTATGGGAGTGGTACTCCATACAGGAGATCCAGTCCCAGACAGACCTCCTCAGACTCATAGTGCAGTAAGATACTAATAGTATGGGTGGGCAGTGGTTCAGGTTGGAGAGCGGGTTGTCTGGCAACCATAAGGTTGCTGGTTCGACCCCGGCTCCTCCTAGGTAAGTGTTTGTAAGGGTCTCACTGAGCAAGACACCTAACACTAACTGCTCACTGGCTGTTCCCTTGCATGGTTGACAAAGATACCTGATTGTGATTGGTTAAGCTGATTTATTTGCAGGCTAGAGCCGTCAAAAATAGACCATGGTGAGATTTTAAATGAATGTCTCTTTTTACCAAAAAGGAAATCCCGGCATATGTGTACAGTCCCATTCAGCTCCATGATTTTTCATAATTTTATTGAAAACATCGCAACAATCACGTCCAATTTAAAATTACCTTGACTTGTAACCTATGACTTATAGTTTAACAGACTAAATAAGGTATCTATACAGTTTATAAATCTATCAAGAACCTCATCCCTTGACACAGTGGCTTATAATAATATCTAGCCGCCATGATATCACTGAAGAACAGTAAACCAATGAGATGAAATCACTGGACATGAATGAACCCTTCGCTCTGTTCTCTGCTCCTCTTACCATCTCCAGCTCCCTGTGTCCTGCTATCTACGGTCACCTGGTGAGTTCCCTCCTCCACCACAATCCCTTCAACGTTACCATTACATAGAGGAAGTCATTGGATTAGATAGCTAGACTATAGGCTTTTAAAGGGCTGGGTATCCATTTATTGATTGATTTGACTGAGTCAAACGTGCGTTGGGTTAGCTGGTAAAGGCAGGCCTGGCGCTGGCCCTGTTTGGAGGGCGTCAGAAGCGGACGGAGAGGAACTGCGTGCCCATCAGAGGAGACCCCCATGTCCTGGTAGTGGGAGACCCTGGCCTGGGCAAGAGCCAGATGCTCCAGGTAAACATTGTCAAGGACCCCCTCTGTTCAGTAGCGCTGCACAATGACTTCCTTGATACTACTCAAAACCACCATGTTGGCCTCCGCAATTAGCTAACTGTAAAAGACAATATGTCACAAAGACACAGAGCATGTACAATTGGCACTGCAGTCCAAATTCATAATATTAGAGAGCGTTGTCTCTAATATACATCACAATGCAATGTCATGTGGTGGCAAGGTTGGCAAATTAAATCCATGATCTGTTAATTGTAATAAATAGTCACAATATTGGGCTAAATAATCACAAATAATTATTTTTGTCATAATTGTGCAGCCCTACTTTCCCTCCCAGAATCTATTTAGTGTATATGGTCATTATAATTCGATTTCCAGTGTTTTATCATTCAATTATTATGGATCCAGGATCTCAAATACACAATGTGACATTTGTTCAAAATGTGTTCAAAATATATTGTGTGTGTGTGTCTCTGTGTGTGTCAACTAAAGGCCTTGTGCAATGTGGCTCCCAGAGGAATCTATGTTTGTGGAAACAGCACCAGTACTTCAGGTATGTCTTTTGTATATATATATATATATGTGTGTGTGTGTGTGTGTGTATATATGTGTATCTTTTCTAATGAGCATTTGTCTGTGTGTTTAGGGCTAACAGTGAGTCTGTCTCGAGATCCGGGATCAGGAGACTATGCACTGGAGGCTGGAGCATTAGTCCTGGCTGACCAAGGTATGTTTGATGTGTTCATGCACGTGTTGGCATTTACAGCATGCGTGACTATTGTGTACTTCATCTCCTTCCATGAGCTCTCTAGGGTGTGTGTTAGAGCAATGGTCTGCTGGTTCTCTGTTGTATCTATCTCACCATCTGGCTCCATCTCTCATATCTCTTGTACGTACATTTTCTGCATCTCTCTTTCCTTGCCGGTTTGTGATGGCTCTCCATCATTTGTATTCCCCTCTCAGTGTCTCTCCCTCTGGCGCTGTGCCTCTTCCTCTACTTCTGTGTTCTCATGTCCTTCTGGCAGGCCTGTGCTGTATCGATGAGTTTGACAAGCTGGGCAGCCAGCAGCAGGCGCTGTTGGAGGCTATGGAGCAGCAGTCGGTGAGCCTGGCCAAGGCCGGCATCGTGTCCAGTCTTCCTGCCAGGACCTCGGTCATCGCCGCCGCAAACCCCACCGGGGGCCACTACAACCGCTCCAAGACTGTCTCTGAAAACCTGAGGTAGCCCACCCTGCGTGACATTGTGTGTACACTGTGCAAGTCAACACGCCGGAATCTCACGGTTAAGGAAGGAGGGGGACTGTAAGCAAAGACCATGCTACACATCACCTAGGTGGCTGCCATACTCCACCTAGGTGACTTTCCTTGGGATCCTCCAAACAAACGGACACAGGGTGGTGATGTTCAACCGGTTTATTGCCAAGGTTGCGTATGATGACACAAACAGATGGTGCTCCATGCTGCCATGTAGGAGATCTCTCTCTGAGTGTGTGGTGATGGCTGGGCACACTGATTGCTCAATGTGCAACAGGTGTGCAGCCTCACCCAGCTCCAGACTCCAATCAGTCTGACTCGGGCCAGGTGAGGCTGCTTAAACCAGCCATCATCCACACACACTCCCACAGGGACCAACCTGCAAGTTCTCCTTCTGCTTCTCGCTGCACATCAGTCTTGCTTCGAGCACGTTGAAGGCCTCTCGCTAAAGCGTTAGAAAAATGATAGGACCCATCAGTTTCAGTTCATGACGAAGAAGGAGCGCTACACTCCACTGAATTCCAATACAATGGAAAGTGCAGCAAAGGACAAAACAGTTTCCATTAAATCAACTCCATAACTATGTTCAAATATTAACAGAAATGGGGCTTTTCTCAGAGGAGAAAACTGATAATAACTGAGCTTTACTTTGAACCAAACTTGGCAAAAGCAAAGAGAACATGTTATTTAACCTGAATGGCTGGAGTCTTTGGCACAACTTAAGGGGTCGCCCACATGTGGAAATGAATTGCTGCCCATCTAAGGCCAGACTGATATGCATTGCTGGTCTCACAAGGCTTATGTATTGGTATTCTAGTATGACTTTTACATTATTGCCTTCCTTTTACAATATCATAGTCTTTATTGTTTAATATATTTTCACCAAATGTATGAATATTTTTGGTATATCAACTTGACACTTGGAAAAAATGAGTCACCAAAAGTCCTCTATAGGCCTATGTTTGGCTTTGAGGGAAGCCCGTTCCAACGTAACCCTAACCCTAGATGAAGGGACAGCGAGGTCAGTAGAGGAAGGATGTGTTTTGAATGAGCATCATAAATCTCTGGCTGAAAAGAATGGTCTTTTGTGTGTGTCTAGAATGGGCTCGGCTCTGCTCTCTCGCTTCGACATCGTCTTCCTTTTGTTGGACGTCCCAGAAGAGTCACATGATCGGCTACTGTCGGAGCACGTCATGGCAACCCGGACGGGAAGGGGCGGGGCTAGCAGTGCCACGGTTAGCAGAGCCAGTAACAGCGAATTGGAGGGATCCTTACTCCTGGAGGCCTCGGAGGCGCCTCTATCGGAACGACTGCAGGTGAGAGAGACTATCACATGACATCATCTGGTGGAGACACAAGACGCATAGAAGTGTGGGCAAGAATGCACGCTGAAAGGTGTGCAGAGTGGGGTCTTTTATGCCATGAAGAATGAGCTCAATAAAATGGCCAGCATACCTTTTACATTAAAGATGTGGGGGTCGATTTAACAAAATGACGAGATTGCCTTAACTAATGATGATTGACTATTGACTAATTAGGATTGCCTTAACTAATGATGATTGACTAATTAGGATTGCCTTAACTAATGATGATTGACTAATTGACTAATTAGGATTGCCTTAACTAATAATGATAGACTAATTGACTAATTAGGATTGCCTTAACTAATGATGATTGACTAATTGACTAATGACTAATTAGGATTGCCTTAACTAATGATGATTGACTAATGACTAATTAGGATTGCCTTAACTAATGATGATTGACTAATGATTAATTAGGATTGCCTTAACTAATGATGATTGACTAATTGACTAATGATTAATTAGGATTGCCTTAACTAATGGAACTTTCAGTGACCAAAGTTTGCCTGGCAAGAATTTCTTCTGGCACACGGCCAGCCGAAATAGATCCATTTATTTTGAAGAATGTGTGTCTGGTGGAAGGTGTCTGCGGGGGAACCTGTGGACGTTATCCCGGCATGCTTGTTGAGGAAGTATGTGAGCTACGCCCGGCAGTACGTCCACCCCACCCTCTCGCCTGAAGCCGCCCAGACCCTCCAGGAGTTCTACCTGTCCCTCAGGGTGCAGGCCCAGTCTGCTGACTCCACTCCCATCACCACCAGACAGCTGGAGTCTTTGATCAGGCTGACCGAGGTGAGCTCTCTGGAGTGTGTGTTAGAGCAATGGTCTTCAACTGGGGTTAGGTACACCTGGAGTCTTTGATCAGGCTGACCCAGGTGAGCTCTCTGGGGTGTGTGTTAGAGCAATGATCTTCAACTGGGGTTAGGTACACCTGGAGTCTTTGATCAGGCTGACCGAGGTGAGCTCTCTGGGGTGTGTGTTAGAGCAATGGTCTTCAACTGGGGTTAGGTACACCTGGAGTCTTTGGTCAGGCTGACCCAGGTGAGCTCTCTGGGGTGTGTGTTAGAGCAATGGTCTTCAACTGGGGTTAGGTACTGCTGGAGTGAGAGTTTGATCTAAACATTTTCATAAAAGAGAGCTGTAGATTACATCATTACTTTTCACCATGGCTAAGTTTTATGGTGCCCTAGAAATATAGATGAATAGATAGATAGTTTTCTCTTTGGACCAAGGGGTCAACCATAGGCTGAAAAAAGGTTGATTCCTATGGCTACTTGGGACCCTCTCCAACCATTTTTGTAGCTACTCCAATGCCAACGCTAAATGACTAAATCATAGCTAGTTGTCAGGATGAACCTCAAAGAAACACTAACGATTGACCACAAGAATTGTGAGCGGCATTTACAAAGAACAACGGCATAAATATTTGTGTTATTATACTATGGGATTTTATTTCGAGCACGCTGTGGGATGAAGACACAACTCCCACGAACATGAGTCCAGTGATTTTATTAGTTGTAATTGTTCTCCACTCAATATGTCCAAAAGACACGGCAGTCTGTAGCGCCTACTCAGAGTATAAATGCTGGGTGGACTCCATCTTGGCTCCTACCAGATGAGCTGGCTCACTCAAGATATTGGACAGTAATTAGGTTGCACCATGGATGGACTGTCCTCTTGTTTATACACCAGCAAGATGTCATTTACAAAACCTTAGATAACTGAAGAGGGCGGACTGAATGAATACATAAATATAATTCAGTAATTAAACTGAATGATGCAATAACCGTGGGTGTGTGTGTGTGTGTGTGTGTGCGTGCGTGCGTGCGTGCGTGCGTGCGTGCAGGCCAGGGCTAGGTTGGAACTCAGAGAGACAGCAGTGAAGAGCGATGCTGAAGACGTTGTCGAGATCATGAAACACAGGTGCCAACCGTAGAAACACACATGTTCAACTAGACTTACTTGGAATGCTGTTGTTTATAACACACTTGGTGTGTGTGTGTGTGTGTGTGTGTGTGTGTGTGTGTGTGTGTGTGTGTGTGTGTGTGTGTGTGTGTGTGTGTGTGTGTGTGTGTGTGTGTGTGTGTGTGTGTGTGTGTGTGTGTGTGTGTGTGTGTGTTTGCAGCCTAGCTGATACCTATTCTGATGGGTTGGGAGGCCTAGACTTCCAGCGTTCTCAGTTGGGCTCGGGGATGAGTCAGCGTAGCATTGCCAAGCGGTTGGTCAACGCGTTGCACTCACACGCTCAGAGGACCAATCAGAAGCACTTTGACATGCAGCAGCTGAGGTCGCTAGCTGAAAGGCTGAACATACAGGTAATAGCCCTGCAACTCAGAGGGAACACATTCACATTGAATGTTGGATGATGGTAACATGTATGCCCGCTTGTCTGTGTATTCCTGAATCATGTTTTTTCTGTTTCAGGTGCTGGACTTTGAGGGCTTAATCAGTTCTCTGAATGAGCAGGGTTTTCTGCTGAAAAGAGGAGCCAAGTTATACCAGCTGCAAACCGTCTGATCTGCCACTATTACACACAACTTGTACTACAGCCCTTGCTAATAATCAGTTTCTACTGTATTATTTTGACTTGCATCTACTGCTGGACTTGTGTCTCTCTTATTGGATGTACAATAGTGGTAATCTATGCCCAGACGTGCATATATTTCATATATTTATGTATGAAGAGTTGAATGGTTTTGATGGCTTCTTAAATGTTGGCGTCACAGTAGGACTCTTTTATAGGGGTGTTATTTATTCATTGTTTATTATAGTAACCTACCAACCAATATAATCTCATCCCTGTCCCTTTTTTGTTGAGCCTCCCAACATGTCCATGACGGACCTTCTAAAATGCATTGTGTGTTGCTATGTAAATATAAGCGTTATGACAAGAATACAAATAAAGTCAAGTTTGTATTTTAATTGTGTTCGTATCTGTTTTGTAACGTGCAGTTACCCAGTAGGCCTTTATTATTGACGGGTGTGTGGGACACTTCCGAGCTCTGGCGTCTTTACGACACTGTGACGTTGTGTACAGGTCTCAGAATACGGCAACATGGGAGCCTTCAGCAGGAGCTGCTATCTGCTGTGTTGAGCTCTAACCGGCCATAGCCCGAATCATGAAACAAGGAACGTATAGCACGTTGCCAAAGCTAAGGTAACCGCGGAGTTGAGATGTACTTGTACTGTATTCGGAGGAGCACTGTGCAACTGTGTAAGCGTGGCAAGGTACCGACGTTTCGGTGTCCGGTGGCAGCGCGTTGTGCTGTGACCGTGTGTCAACTTGAGACGTTATCATGGCGGAATACGCACACACCTGTCAACGAATGCGCAAGACCGAAGCGGACTGTGCCAACGACACTGAAGCAGTTAACGGTTGATCCACATAGATCTGCTTGCACGGAGACGAATATCACGCACTATTGCCCAACTACTCCGTGGCTATGCCCGAAGTGGAAGACTGACGTAAGTCCGCCCCTCCTCCGGGGAGGTCACGGCAGGCCGCTGCTGGCATCTGGGGCCCGAGGGCTGTGCACCGGGAAAGACACTAACACGTCACCGGAGCCAAGTGAAAGTCAACGCAGTTCTGTCCATATCCCGGGACATGGGCTGTTTAAGTTCAAAGAACTGGTGTGTACACTACAGCCCAATGACTGCTGTTCACCTGTTTGGAGCTGTCCAACTGGTTCCATTTATGCTTGTGGTGAATACAATTGGATACAACTTTATAACTATTGACTAGAATAAACAACATGACTTTGGTTATACCTAATAAATGTGATGAAATGCTTTTTACTTTAATAAGTATATTGAATACCACCAAATCTGTAAACCAATTCTGCGTTGTTCTGCATTCTCTTATCTAATTGTCTGCTCTTTGCTTAATATGTCACCACTGAATTGCCATGTTCCATGCAGCACGAGAACCCATGGACAATCCCCAACCTGTTGTGTGTGTGTCGGATTGTGTTGTCGCCGTACCTGGGTTACCTCATCATCCACCAGCACTTTTACCTCAGTCTGGCTTTGTTCACACTGGCTGGTGCCACAGACATGGTAACACACACACACACACACACACACACACACACACACACACACACACACACACACACACACACACACACACACACACACACACACACACACACACACACACGAGGTGCAGAGATAAATGTAAATGAGCAGTTGTCTTTGTCTAACATTAAAGCTAGAAGCCATGGTGAGTGCACTGTAGTGAATGCAGTGCACTCACAGTATGGCCAGTATAAATAATAGTAATAATACCTGGTTAGACAGGTCCAAATGCATTCTCTTCAGTAGCACATTTCATTGCTGCTGTATAGTTAGGCCAGCAGGAAGTTTATTATATAACTTTTACAGTGCACCTGAATCACCACGTGTTCTCGCTCCTTAACATGACGATACTATAGGAGTTATCTGAACCTGCTTGAAGTACCCATCTCTTTTCCTCTGTCTCTAGTTAGATGGCTACATTGCAAGAACATGGCCCAATCAGAAGTCAGCGTTGGGTAGTGCACTCGACCCATTGGCTGATAAGATTCTGATCAGTGTGTTGTACGGCAGCCTCACCTATGCTCAGCTCATACCAGGTAAGGCCAAGTGTGTTTAAGTGGTATAGACGGTAATTGCGGTCTTTATGTGACAACTGCTAAAGCATTGATATGGTTGTCTAGACGTGGAAGTGTTGTCATGTTGCTTCCCTAATACTTCACAGGTCCAGCCGACATAAAGCAACATTGCCGTGCCTACGTTTCTTACCATTCTACTAGTCTTAGATCTTACATTCATATTATTAAAGGTACAGTATGCAAGATTTGCGATTTCAAGCGAGGTTTGCTTTTGGAGATTTAACATGAGATTTCTCTGAGCTGCTGCAACGTCGGAGCAATTAACCTAGAGCCCTGTAGCCTTACAGGAATTCCTACTACATGTGTGCATTCTGAGGTGTAGGACCATCCGAAAGCAATAGAAACATGATGATTGGGGGCTCAACCCACTAAGGTGCTAACCACATGGGCGACCACCTCGTGGCCACCCAGGTTCAGACCTGCGGACCCATGCTACATTAGCCCGGTGACCAGACTAATTAGACGCATTTTCATTAACAACCAAGATGGCCGCAACTGACGTGTCACATGTTTCGTTGTTCTAATTGGTTGTTTGTCTATCGTGTCCAGAGACATTTTGGTCGGCCCCCGTTGATAACGCCCCCTGGAAATTAAAAATTAAGTGAGATTTTCCAGACACATGCACATTTGCGAATTGGTGTGGCGAGGTCAGGCTAATGTCATTCCCTTTTTCTTTCAACCCACATTCCTGTCTCTCTCCAGTCTGTAAAGGCATTAAAAGCCCTTAAAAAAGTAAAAACAAGAAACATGACTGTTTCCAGCAGTCTACGCCAATGCAAAAATGCATGGCAGGCCCCTCCCCTAAAACACATATTAACCAATAAGGTTAACCAATAAGGTTCTGCAAGCTGAGGCTGTCGCTGCTGATTGAAGGTAATCAACAAAACCATCCAGTAAACATTTGGCAGTGCAAGGTGTCCAGATTGTAATAATTTGTTTTTTAATCATATCTAGCATTAGCATTAGAATCACAGTTAGCAATAGCATCGCAGCTATCGATATGTAATCAATTAATGCTACTTTCAATCAATTACATTTAGCATACATGGTGAATAACATGTCATGTTTGTTCAAATACATAGCCTGACAAAACCGAGAATTATTTTCGGTCAGCTGCACTGCCAAACTGAAAGTGTTTTATTTTGCCACATTTTCTGATGAGATGTCTGATTCAATCTAGTGAGTTTAATAGTGCAATGAATTGTATTTTAGTCAATAAAGCATGAAATATAACCAATGACAAGGGTCTTTAAAGTTAGGGCGCAAACATTAATTTGTTTTCATATTGTACCTTTTTATAAATGATTGGTAGCATATCCAAAGCATAAACCGGGACGCCTACTTTGTTTCTCTCCCTTCTCAGAGATAGTGCAAACCATGGATGTAGTCCAAACCTGAAGCCTGGGCTTCCTCCTAACCTGCCCGTTAGGTTAGGGTTAGCCTTAGCCTTTCGTGTGGATGACTCAATCCAGACACTAAAAAGGGTTGTGGGATCGCTGTATTTCTCCAGTGTAAACAGGGCTTCAGGTGTTCCCCAGAGACGCTGCGGCCCTAGAGTCTCTTCAGTAGATCTCAACGATGAATTACAAAGACATTGCTGTATAATTCAATGAGCTATTTAGCTAGATTTGGGGTGTTGTATCTTGAGTTTCTCCCCTCTGCTCTCAGCTCCGCTAACAGCGCTGGTGATCTTCAGAGACATAGGTCTGATAGCCGCAGTCTTCTGGGTGAGATACAAGACTGTGCCTCCACCGGTAAGAACCCATGCTGTTTTCACTTTGTCCTGGGCTGTGTACCCGCTCACTTACTTTCTACTGCCATACCTGGATCAGTGCCTGGAGCAGGGCCTCCCTAAGAGGCCCCGGAGCAGGGCCTCCCTAAGAGGCCCCGGAGCAGGGCCTCCCTAAGAGGGCCCGGAGCAGGGCCTCCCTAAGAGGGCCCAGAGCAGGGCCTCCCTAAGAGGGCCCGGAGCAGGGCCTCCCTAAGAGGGCCCAGAGCAGGGCCTCCCTAAGAGGCCCCGGAGCAGGGCCTCCCTAAGAGGGCCCAGAGCAGGGCCTCCCTAAGAGGGCCCGGAGCAGGGCCTCCCTAAGAGGGCCCGGAGCAGGGCCTCCCTAAGAGAGGGGTGTCGGGGTGTTGGCCTTTATGAAAGGGTTTTATGAACCCTTTCAGCAAGATGCACAGCGACTCCATACACCAATGTGTATGGAAAATCAGTTTGAACCCTTTGTTCTCCTCTTTCGTTTCATTGCAGGTGACCCTCAGTAAATTTTTTAACCCCTGTTACACTACAGCCCAGCTCAAACCTATGTTGTTCAGCAAGGTTAGACAACCACACACACACACACCCCACACTCCTCCACAAATTGAGGATTGGCCTTGAAATATCCTGTTTTTGGTGCATCGATTGCAAACAGTGTTAATAAATAATGATTTAAAAATAATTTGTGTGTGTGTGTGTGTGTGTGTGTGTGTGTGTGTGTGTGTGTGTGTGTGTGTGTGTGTGTGTGTGTGTGTGTGTGTGTGTGTGTGTGTGTGTGTGTGTGTGTGTGTGTGTGTGTGTGTGTGTGTGTGTGTGTGTAGGTGAACACAGCCATCCAGCTCTTTCTAGTTGCTGCTTCCCTTGCTGCTCCAGTCTTCAAATACACTGACAGTCCACTGCTGCAGTCGCTATGGTAACGCACACAAAGAATATACATAGGACCGTTTTATCGTCCAGCTGCTGCAGTCTTTAAAGTTGCCACACAAATGTTACAAACAGCTTCCTGATGTTTTGTTCCCCTTCTCATGTGTTTTCTGTGAGAAGATCAGAGTACTGTGTTTTTAATCACGGTGTGCGATTACATTCAGAGCCTTTACCATGCTTGACTTCAGAGGGAATCAGGAGACTGGCACAGGAGCGATGTGATGAGGGATAGTGGTGTCTGCTGCGGCTTTAATGGTAGCTTGGGAGTAAGAGTAGAGCCGTCCCCTAGAGTGTTGCTGTTGGTTGACATGCTCCCCCCACAGACCGGTGGTGGATGGGGGTGACAGCAGACAGGGCTATTTGGATATGTTGTGCGACCGCCCAGAGACTGGTTGTATCGGGCGAAAGGTCAAGCAGAAAACAAATTGTACCGTCAATTTATTTTTCTACCGTCAAAATTAAAAACACCATTTTGCCCTAAGCTTTCATCAATTGCTACTAGCAAAGGTGGAGCAGCACTTTTGACGAGTCAGGTCTCTTGTTTGTTCTTGTATCTTGTAGGTATATAACAGTGAAGCTCTCTTGTTTGTTCTTGTATCTTGTAGGTATATAACAGTGAAGATCTCTTGTTTGTTCTTGTATCTTGTAGATATATAACAGTGAAGATCTCTTGTTTGTTCTTGTATCTTGTAGGTATATAACAGTGAAGATCTCTTGTTTGTTCTTGTATCTTGTAGGTATATAACAGTGAAGATCTCTTGTTTATTCTTGTATCTTGTAGGTATATAACGGCAGTGACGACGGCAGCCTCTGGCTACAGCTACTGGCACTACGGCCGCAAGACTGTCCAGGTACTCAACACCAAATCACCATGACGACTCCGGTGCAAAAAAGCACCAGGCAGCCTGGACAATGCCGCTGATTAACAACCAGAATGGACGTGGACCAGCCGTGGCAGTTAGTGAGAATAAGTGGGCCGATTTGACATGACAGACACATTGACGTACGGCGCTCTGATGCAAAGTTGCTATGACAACCACTTAGCAACATGATGACAATGCCGGAGCAACAGTGGGTTAACTTTAGCAGTGTCTGGCTTTGGTCTCAGAATGATTGTTAAACACAAATAACCAGATATGTACTCATTTTAGTCTGGCCAGTCTCTTATTTTGTTTTCTCATTAAAAAAACATCTACAGGTTCCCATGACAACCATATCTTTGTCAAATGAGTCCGTTTTGTAAGTCAATGGTTTATGATTAAAAACAAAGGAATAAATAAATGGTTTTTTTTGTGTTCTAACCTCTGATTGGTTAACACTAGGGGAAGTTGAATAAATTACAAGGGAAACTCCCATGTCATGTCACATATCGTTAATATATTTGGTCGATCTAACTTTTGAAATCATCCAATACTTCACACAACATTACACATTATTTGTGTGGCTTTCTAATTGGATAGATCAAAGTAGTACTTCAGGAGGAATGCAGGACAAAAGCAAAGAGCACATCATTGTCTAATGGGAAAAGGAATTCAAAATCAGTTACAGCAGCCCACAGGGGATGCCTGTGTTTAGACACGTATTGATTTAGGCATGAAAGAAATGGTAAATGTGGTGGGAGGTTAGGAACTAATGATCCACACATGCACTCACTTAATTCTGCTAAGAGTTAACTGATCCTTGCAGCTGCACGCCTGCATTACCCAGCTGTTGATTTAGCACCTAAAGCAGCGCATGAGAAACTCAAAACGAGGCCCATCACTAAAGGAGCTTGAGTGGACACGTTGCTGCAGACTGGCTTTCTGAGCTCAGCTTTTCTAAGTTATGGTTGTTACTTTGCTTTTTCTCATTTTAATCACGTGTTTATGGTTGTTTTTTTGCAAAAAGGTTCTATATAACATAACCTGTAACAGAAGACCAATATGGGATTGGATCAGATGTGATGGAGTTCACTTCTTGGGGCTAAGTAGCCATCAGGCTAGTGAAGTGTTTTCTGATGGCCTTATCTGTCTGCCACCATCACAAAATCAGCCCTGAATGCCCCTTGGATTGGGGCTCCCAAAAAATACTCCAAAGCTATTACTTTTTGAAAAGACAGTGGCCCAGTTACTCAATATAATCCTTGTTACCTTACTGAACTGACCATTTCACTTTTAAACCCCACGAGAACTGGATTTGGCCTAATTAAGCTGCAAAGGAACAGTGTCTGTACACTGCATACTACACAGAAAAGAACATGTGATCCCAACGTTACATTTTGTAGGGTAGATTGAAGTGTTTTACAGTACGTCATGGTTTGCCTGGATAGGCGTTTATGCTTATTGGTTTCAAATCTCCACGGTTCTCTTCTTGAGCGTTTTATGTTGTCAGCAACAACGTTGAACGAGACTTTCAGATGTAACGCAGAAGTGATCTCTCCTTCTGCCAGTTGTTAGGCTTGCATTATGAATTGATCATAGGGCAGAAATAAAATAGGAGCACAATAAAAATCAACCAGGAAAAATTGTTTGACTTCTTTGTCCCTAAGGCAAAGCCAAAGAAATCAAGAAGCACTTAAGGTTGAGAAACATTTTGGTAATGCTTTACAAAAAGGAGACAGTAATTAACCATTAGTTAATGCAGTAATAAGCATTTACTAACAATTAACGAACAGTTAAATAACAGCTAACTAATGGTCTAGTTATCATTTACTAATGGTATTCATGTTTGCTCATGGTGTTAAATAATGAATGCACTAATATCTTTGTTAACATGAACACCATTAGTAAATTATTACAAAAACATTAGTTAGCTGTTAATTAGCTGTTAGTTAATGGTTAGTTAATGATTATAACTGCGTAAATTAGTATTAAAATTAATGGTTAATTACTGTACCTTTTCTGTAAAGTTTTACTTCAATTTGTCTGTAATACATAATATATTAATAAAATAACAAAGCTAATCATGTTGTAAAATACTGTGACTGGTTTAAACTAAAATGGCATAAAACAAAATAATCCGTAATAGAAAAAAACTAAGTGTATTGATGCTGCTCCAGATTTGTGGATTGTAAGACTCAATCTAGAATCAAAAGTAATCAAGAACGTTAAAAACAATCCTTGACAACCCTTTGAACGAAGTTCTAGAATCCCCTCGAAGTTACCCCTTTTATCTCAAATGGTCGTTATCGTAACTTGTACAATTATTATCTCTTTAACCTTGGAACATTGTGAAGTCCTGTAATCAGGCTGTTTGAGGTACAAAGCTCTGCACTGCTTCTGGGAGTTATGGGATCTAATTGCAGTGGATCTGTTGGTATTTTCAGCATCATGCAATCAGTGCCTCTCAAAGTGTCCAGAGAAAGGCCTGCCTAACTTTATATCAAACCTGACTGGTTACGAAACAAACTGAATCAGAGATGTTACACGAGGGAGAGGTTCACACATTCACAGACACACATACACAAATCCATATGGATGGAAACACACACACTCTGGTCTCTTTGCTCTTGAAATAGCTTACCGCCTCCTACTCTCCCTTATATAAGATCTCAGCCCAGTGATCTGTTGCTGGAGATGTGTGTGCATGCCTGTGTGTGTGTGTGTGTGTGTGTGTGTGTGTGTGTGTGTGTGTGTGTGTGTACATGTGTGTCTGTGTGTGTCTAAATGTGTGCGTGTTGCCTGTGTGTGTGTGTGTGTGCATGCCTCTGTGTGTCTTTGTGTTTGTGTGTGTGTGTGTACATGTGCGTATGTGCGTGTTGTCAGTATGTGGGCAGCGGGAGTGTCTTTCCTAGTTCTATATTACTATTCTAAACTATTACGTTAATGTGTGTGTGTGTGTGTGTGTGTGTGTGCGCACATGTCACATAGTTTGTCACATTACACCTAACCGCTCTGTTTGATCAATTAGAGGTTGATTAAACAGAAGAAATGGCAACACTTTAAAATAACTGCAAGTTTGAGGCATTAATGTAGTAGTAGTCCCAGTAGTAGTAGTAAATAGTGAATTCATAGTGAATTCAGTATTATAAAGCATTGTTCCTGCATGAATAAGCCATTCACAATCAGTTATAAATTATTAACAAGATACTGAGAAAATGGTTTATAAGATCATTTAGAAGGCATAAATTAACAACAAGTAAACTATTTAAAAAGTGTTACTGATGCTTTATAAACACTTAACAATGCTGCAATTTATGATTAGTTTTACCACTAGTTATAAACCGTGAGTCAAGTTTTTTGTGTGAGCTCATCTTAAGTACTACTTGGTACTGCTGCAATGGTACTTTAGGCATTTATAAATGTTTAGCAAAGCTTATAGTCCTCCCTATAGATGAGCTCACACATAAGACTTAAATTAGCCTTTCTAACTACATGAATTTATCAATCCAGCCTTTAATAATAACAAACATTACCATACAAACCAAACCATACCAAAACATATACCAAACCATACATTTCCATACCAAGCCAAACCACATCATACTAATCAAACTGGACGATACCGGTCTTTATCAAACCAAACCATACCAAACCAAGCCTTACAACACCACACCATATCATTCCATGCCAAACCACATCAAACCAAGCCTTACAACACCAACCATACCAAACCATGCTAAACCATACCAAACCATACCAAACCAAGCCTCACAACACCACACCATATCAGTCCATACCAAACCACATCAAACTAAGCCTTACAACACCACACCATACCAAACCATGCTAAACCATACCAAACCATACCAAACCAAGCCTCACAACACCACACCATATCAGTCCATACCAAACCACATCAAACTAAGCCTTACAACACCACACCATACCAAACCATGCTAAACCATACCAAACCATACCAAACCAAGCCTCACAATACCAAACCATACCAAACCTGGCCATACTGGCATGTAGTGTGGTATATAGTAATACTGCTGCATCATCAAAAGGCTGTGGTAACAGGATGTTGCTAGTGCATTTTGAGTGTGGACACGTATTGTGGATTGTGATCAAGGAGCAGGGAGATGGAGAGGGAGAGTGGTGCATAGTCAGGAGCCACACAAGGCCATGCTGACGGTACCACTCGCTAAATGACTGCATCGTATGCCCTTGCATTTACCTGCTTATGGAAAGCATTTCCAGGAAGTCAAGTACCTGTTGTCCTAGATGTCTCTTCAAAAATGGCAATTTAATTCACAACTGCAAAACGAACGGACAATCACAAAAAAAACACAGTTTTGGAAAAAAAAACACAGTTCAAACTAATGATTTCCCAAAGTGCTAAATGTTTTGTTAATATTAAAGAATGGGGTTGAAGGCAAACCAAAAGAGTTCCCTAGTTAAACACCATCTCTGTATGATATACACAACATATAATGCATGCAGTTCTGATAGAAAAGACAACATTTTCATATTCAGTAAAAAACGTAATAAAATATGTACACATTGGGACAGGCATTAATGTCACGGGTTGCAAAGGTAGGTGTGGTGTGAAATCAGGCGCAGGAGTCAGAAGTCAAGTCCAAAGTATATTTTAGTGAAAACAAGTGGCAGAATCGACTCCTGAAACACGAACCAGGAGGAAAGCACAAAAGAGCGTACCAAAAATACTGGCAGCGTAGCAACATGACATGGACAATTACACACAACACCTAACTGACAACAAGGAAACTAAATAGATGCTGATTGATTACATAACACAAAACAGGTGTGACACACAGACAAAACCAATCAACAACAAACAGAGCGGTGGCAGCTAGTACTCCGGAGACGACGACCGCCGAAACCTGCCCGAACAAGGGGGCGGGGCCGCCTCGGCCGAAACCGTGACAGTACCCCCCCCTTGACGCGCGGCTCCAGCCGTGCGCCGCCCCCGGCCTCGGGGACGACCCGGAGGACGCGGAGCAGGGCGCGCAGGATAACCACGATGGAATTCGGTCAGCAGGGACGGATCCAGAATGTCCCTCCTCGGCACCCAGCACCGCTCCTCCGGACCATACCCCTCCCACTCCACGAGATATTGGAGACCCCCCATCCGGCGTCTCGAGTCCAGGATGGTACGAACAGAGTACGCCGGAGCCCCCTCGATGTCCAACGGGGGCGGAGGAGTCTCCTCAATCTCAAAATCCTGGAGTGGACCAGCTACCACCGGCCTGAGGAGAGACACATGGAACGAGGGGTTAATATTCTGGTAATCAATGGGCAGTTGTAACCTGTAACACACCTCGTTCAATCTCCTCAGGACTTTAAATGGCCCCACAAACCGCCGACCCAGCTTCCGGCAGGGCAGGCGGAGGGGCAGGTTTCTGGTTGAGAGCCAGACTCGATCTCCAGGTGCGTACACTGGCCCCTCACTGCGGTGTAGGTCGGCGCTCGTCTTCTGTCGACGGATGGCTCGCTGCAGATGGACGTGTGCAGCGTTCCACGTCTCCTCCGAGCGCCGCACCCACTCATCCACAGCAGGGGCCTCGATCTGGCTCTCATGCCAAGGAGCCAGAACCGGCTGGTACCCTAACACACACTGGAAAGGAGTTAGTCCTGTGGAGGAGTGGCGGAGAGAGTTCTGTGCCATCTCGGCCCAGGGCACATATCTCGCCCACTCCTCCGGCCGGTCCTGACAATATGACCTCAGAAACCTACCCACATCCTGGTTTACACGTTCGACCTGCCCATTACTCTCCGGGTGGTAACCCGAGGTAAGGCTCACCGAGACCCCCAACCGTTCCATAAAGGCTCTCCAGACCCTGGAGGTAAACTGGGGGCCTCGATCGGACACTATATCCTCGGGTACCCCGTAATGCCGGAAGACGTGAGTAAATAGAGCCTCCGCGGTCTGTAGGGCAGTAGGAAGACCCGGCATGGGAAGAAGACGACAGGACTTCGAGAACCGATCCACAACGACCAGGATGGTAGTGTTCTCCTGTGAGAGGGGAAGATCTGTAATAAAGTCCACCGAGAGGTGGGACCAGGGTCGTTGTGGAACGGGCAGGGGTTGTAATCTCCCCCTGGGCAAATGTCTGGGCGCCTTACACTGGGCACACACTGAGCAGGAGGAGACATAAACCCTCACATCCCTGGCTAACGTTGGCCACCAGTACTTCGTACTAAGGCAGTGCACTGTCCGGCCAATACCTGGATGTCCAGAGGAGGGGGACGTGTGAGCCCAATTAATCAGCCGATCCCGAACCTCGAGCGGGACATACGTCCGACCCACCGGACACTGTGGAGGGCTAGGATCGGTGCGTAAGGCTCGCTCGATCTCCGCATCGACCTCCCACACCACCGGTGCCACCAGACAAGACTCCGGTAGTATGGGAATAGGCTCCACGCACCTCTCCTCCGTGTCATACCGCCGGGACAGGGCATCTGCCTTCCCGTTCTGGGACCCAGGAATGTAAGTGATCTTAAACACAAACCGAGCGAGAAACATAGTCCATCGAGCCTGGCGAGGATTCAGTCTCCTCGCCGCCCCGAATGTATTCCAGGTTACGATGGTCGGTCTGAATGAGAAAAGGGTGCTGAGCCCCCTCAAGCCAATGCCTCCACACCTTTAGGGCCTGTACTACGGCTAACAGCTCCCTGTCCCCTACGTCGTAGTTCCGCTCCGCCGAACTGAGCTTTTTAGAATAAAAGGCACAGGGGCGGAGCTTAGGTGGTGTGCCGGACCGTTGGGAGAGCACTGCCCCGATACCGACCTCAGACGCGTCCACCTCTAATTGGAAGGGTAACGTGGGATCCGGGTGCGCTAGCACCGGAGCCGAGGTAAACAGGTCCTTCAGTCTCCCAAAAGCCCTGTCCGCCTCTGCCGACCACTGCAAACGCACCGGACCCCCCTTAAGAAGAGACGTTATGGGAGCTGCCACCTGTCCAAAACCCCGGATAAACCTCCGGTAATAATTCGCAAAACCCAAGAACCGCTGCACCTCTTTAACCGTAGTTGGGGTTTGCCAATTACGCACGGCGGACACTCGGTCCACCTCCATTCTCACCCCTGACGCAGACAACTGGTAACCCAAAAAAGAGACTGACTCCTGAAAGAACAGACATTTCTCGGCCTTGACATACAGGTCATGCTCCAACAGTCTCCTCAATACCCTGCGCACCAGGGCTACATGCTCGGCCCGAGTAGAACTGTACACAAGGATATCGTCTATGTACACCACTACTCCCTGCGCCTGCATGTCCCGGAAAATCTCATCCACAAACGATTGGAAGACTGATGGAGCATTCATTAACCCATATGGCATGACGAGATACTCGTAATGGCCGGAGGTAGTACTAAATGCTGTCTTCCACTCATCGCCCTCCCTAATACGCACCAAGTTATATGCGCTCCTGAGATCCAATTTTGTGAAAAAACATGCCCCATGTAATGATTCCGTCATGGTCGCAATCAGCGGGAGTGGATAACTATATTTCACAGTCACCTGATTGAGACCGCGGTAATCAATACATGGGCGCAAACCTCCATCCTTTTTCTTCACAAAAAAGAAGCTCGAGGACGCGGGAGAAGTGGAGGTCCGTATGTATCCCTGTCTCAGAGACTCGGCAATGTATGTCTCCATTGCCCTTTTCTCCTCCTGTGACAGCGGATACACATGGCTCCGCGGGAGCGCAGCTCCTGTCTGGAGGTCTATCGCACAATCCCCCTGTCTATGAGGTGGCAACCTTGCCGCTCTGGTCTTACTAAATACGCGTGCCAAATCCTCATACTCAAGCGGAATGTGCAGTGCTGGCATCTGGTTCGGGCTCTCCACCGAGGTCGCCCCTACGGAAACACCCAGACATAGCCCCTCACACTGAGCAGACCACCCTTTAAGAGCTTTCTCTCGCCACGAGATCGTAGGGTCATGGGTAATCAACCAGGGAAGCCCCAGTACCACCGGATACGCAGGTGAGTCGATCAGATAGAGTTGAATCGTCTCCTCATGACCCCCCTGCGTTATCATCCTAAGTGGCGCCGTGACCTCCCTAATTAACCCAGATCCTAACGGACGACTATCTAAGGCATGTACAGGGAAGGGTTTATCGACTGGAAGGAGAGGAATCCCTAACTTAACACAGAAATTACGATCTACAAAATTCCCAGCTGCGCCTGAATCTACTAGCGCCTTATGCTGGGAACGAGGTGCAACCTGTGGAAAACAAACAGGTAATGTAATGTGGCCGACAGAAAGCTCTGGGTAAGTAGGGCGCCTACTCACCTGGGAGAACTCCCCAATGTGTGTCCTGCCATCTACCTTACCAGGGGACCCTCCCCAGCACCTAGCCGCGGTGTGCCCTCCGCGGCCACAGTTGGTGCAGGAGACTGCCCCCCTCGGGTTCCTTCCTCTCCTCCCTCTAGCGTCAGCACCTCCAAGTTCCATAGGGCTCTGCTCGGAAGCGCTGGAGGGTGGAATGGGAAACCCCCCTCTGGAACGTCCGCGAGTCGCGAGCAGGGTGTCCAGCCGAATGGCCATGTCAACCAGCTGGTCAAATGTTAGTGTATTATCCCTGCACGCTAACTCTCTGCGGACGTCCTCCCGAAGGCTACATCTGAAGTGGTCGATGAGGGCCCTCTCATTCCAACCTGCGTCGGCCGCTAGAGTCCGGAACTCCAACGCAAACTCATGAGCGCTCCTCATCCCCTGTCGGAGGTGGAATAGACGCTCCCCCCGCCGCCTTCCCCTCAGGTGGGTGGTCGAAAACAGCACGGAAACGGCGGGAGAACTCCGCATAGGTGACTGTGGCGGCGTCTATTCCCCTCCATTCGGCGTTGGCCCACTCCAACGCCTTGCCGGTGAGACAGGAGATGAGGGCGGAAACGCTCTCGTATCCCGAGGGCGCCGGGTGTATGGTGGCAAGGTAGAGTTCCACTTGTAGGAGGAACCCCTGACACCCGGCAGCGGTGCCGTCGTACGCCCTCGGAAGCGCGAGCCGAATCCCACTAGGTTCCGGTAGTTGGACGAGCGGCCTGTCCGCTGGTGATGGTGCGATAGGTGGGGGTGTGGGTACCCCGCTGGTTTCCCATCGATGGAGGGTGTTTATTACGCGGTCCAAGGAGTGTCCGATATAGTTAATACGCTCCTCTTGGCCGCGAAAACGCTCCTCCATGATGTCGGTGGGGACTCCCGCTGATTCCATGAACGTGGTGTGTAATTCTGTCACGGGTTGCAAAGGTAGGTGTGGTGTGAAATCAGGCGCAGGAGTCAGAAGTCAAGTCCAAAGTATATTTTAGTGAAAACAAGTGGCAGAATCGACTCCTGAAACACGAACCAGGAGGAAAGCACAAAAGAGCGTACCAAAAATACTGGCAGCGTAGCAACATGACATGGACAATTACACACAACACCTAACTGACAACAAGGAAACTAAATAGATGCTGATTGATTACATAACACAAAACAGGTGTGACACACAGACAAAACCAATCAACAACAAACAGAGCGGTGGCAGCTAGTACTCCGGAGACGACGACCGCCGAAACCTGCCCGAACAAGGGGGCGGGGCCGCCTCGGCCGAAACCGTGACAATTAAATGCTTTACATGAAAAGCCTGTTTAGAATAACCTTATTTAAATTAAGTGAAAAACATGAAATAACATAATAGAAAATGTTGATAAAACATAATCTTTATAAATACACTGCAAAAACATTTGTGTGTAGCAATCGTTTGCTTAATGATGTAACTGTGATGGTTAGATAGTGTCCAGTCTAAGTAGAAAAGTTAGAAAGCAGTAGTTAAGTCTTATATGTGACCTCTTCTATAGAGAGGACTATACAAGCTAAGCATTTATACATGACATTTAAAGGCTGGAAATGCCTGAAGTACCATTGCAGCGGTACAAGTTATGAGTAAGAAGTAGTAATAAAAGGTAAGGCATACCCCTCACTTTAGACATGTCTGGTATGGTTTGGTGTGCTTTGGTTTGGTACTGTTTGGTTTTGAATGATTTGGTTTGGTCCGTATGAAATTGTTTGGTTTGGAATAGTTTGGTATAGAATGGGTTGGTTTGGTGTGAGTTGGTTTGGTAGGGTTTGGTTTGGTAAAGTTTGGTTTGGTATGGGTTGGTATGACATGGTTTGGTTTGGTAGGGTTTGTTATGATTTAGTTTGGATTGGTATGGGTTGGTTTGGTATAGGTTGGTATGGTATGGTTTGTTATGGTTAGGTTTGGTTTGGTATGGTTTGTTATGGTTAGGTTTGGTATGGTTAGGTTTGGTTTGGTATGGGTTGGTTTGGTATGGGTTGGTTTGGTAAGGTTTGTTATGGTTAAGTTTGGCTTGGTATGGGTTGGTTTGGTATGGGTTGGTATGGTATGGTTTGTTATGGTTAGGTTTGGTTTGGTATGGTTTGTTATGGTTAGGTTTGGTATGGGTTGGTTTGGTATGGGTTGGTTTGGTATGGGTTGGTATGGTATGGTTTGGTAAGGATTGTTATGGTTAGGTATGGTATGGTTTGGTATGGGTTGGTTTGGTATGGGTTGGTATGGTATGGGTTGGTTTGGTATGGGTTGGTATGGTATGGTTTGTTATGGTTAGGTTTGGTTTGGTATGGGTTGGTTTGGTATGGGTTGGTATGGTTAGGTTTGTTATGGTTAGGTTTGGTTTGGTATGGGTTGGTTTTGTATGGGTTGGTATGGTATGGTTTGTTATGGTTAGGTTTGGTTTGGTATGGGTTGGTTTGGTATGGGTTGGTATGGTTTGGTATGGGTTGGTTTGGTTTGGTATGGGTTGGTTTGGTTTGGTATGGGTTGGTTTGGTATGGGTTGGTATGGTATGGTTTGGTATGGGTTGGTTTGGTTTGGTATGGGTTGGTATGGTATGGGTTGGTTTGGTATCAGAGGGCCCCTGACTAACGGCTGCTGTAACAGCACTTAAATACTGTTTCCATGGTTGGAATATCTTTCAACCAATCATACAAGAGAGCTGTAAGCTGTAAGTGTGGGTTATCTACTCAACACACTTACAAACACACACATGTACAATATGTTTCTCGTATGGTAATTGTTTGTATACTCTATACTTATGAATCTATTGGCTGTCAGTTTTTCAACTCCTGCTAATTTTCTATATTTATTCACGTAGAAATTATATTTATTCAGTGTCAGTAATTACACTGAGTGAGGAACATGCCTAACTGTCCTTATGTGACTGTTTCCCTGTATTTAATATTTAAACCTAACTCACTCCATGTTCAAACACCCACTCTATATCTCTGCACTCTCCTCTGCTCCTTTTCTTTCCTCCCATCCTCTCCCTATCTCTTTCTCTCTATGCCCAGCTTCTCTCCTTCCTGTCTCTCTATATTTTAATCTCCCTCTCTCTGTCATCTACCTACTCTCTTGACCTCTTCCTATCGCTCTCTCCCCCTCTCTTCCTAGCTATATCCTTCTTGCTCTCTCTCTCTCTTTATTTCCTATTCTTACTCTCCTTACCTCCCCCATCCGTGGGAAGCCGCTGTGTTGTGCGCATGTCATCGATGAGTCAATTTGTGGAGGCAGCACACGCATGCACGCACACACACACACACACACGCGCAACACACACACGCAACACACACACACACACACATCTCGGAGCATCTGTTTAAGGCCATCCCTGAGAGACGCAGCAGCAGCAGCAGAAGGAGAGTGTGTCAGGAGAGGAGAGGAGGGACACACGGATGAAGAGAGAGAGATGCACACATTAGAGAAACACAAGAAGAGAGAGGAAGGAAAAGGAAGGAAAGAAGACGCCCGGGGAGTGGGCGGATCAAAACATTAAGAGGAGATTAGAAGAAGAAAGAGTGAGCAGAGAGAGAGAGCCAGAGGAGAAAAACTGCAACAAGCGTGAAGAGCAACCAGTCGCGAGGAGCTGCTTCCAGGAGCTGCTTCCAGGAGCGTATTGTGGAGATGCCAGTGTGTCACGTCTGCCTCCGTTCTGGACTGTAGAAACCAGCAGAGATTCAACAGCAAGGGACTCAACACGTGCGCTCTGCTTTTGTGTGTGTGTGTGCGCGCACGCGGCGGCTAGCACACAGGTGTTTACAGGTGTGCTTCTATATGGGAGAGGATGGCCAGTGCCCAGCCAGGGGTCCACGCTCTGAAACTCCAGACCCCCTGTGTTTGCAGCGCGTTGAGGAATGGAAGCAACTTCACCAAATGGGATGACGTGAGTAGAGAGAGACATACTGGCCGCACCGGTTGGACATTTCTAAAATAACAGTTTGCTTTTGTAAGGGTGAAGCTAGAGAATTTGCAAGTGCGTCCGTTTTGTTTTATCGCCATTGTATGGCACGATCGCTATACAATCCCACACATGCTCAGTGGTTAGCTGACCCAATGAGACTGAGTGAATTAAATCCAGTGAACTGGAAAGGAAGCCAGGGGTGCGCTGCCATGACATATTTCCATGACATGAAATATGTATTGACATGAAGTATTGACTCTTTTTTTCTATTGGTTGATTTATATTCTAAAACACAAACAGTAAGAGAGTAAAGAGGAGAAAGTGTTGCTGAAATGGACAGTTGTATAATTGTCTACCTGTAACTCTGTGTGTGTGTGTGTGTGTGTGTGTGTGTGTGTGTGTGTGTGTGTGTGTGGTTATGCTGAAGTGCAGTGCTTTGGGAAGGAGAAATTTACCCAACAGTTGCTATGGTAACTGCCATGGTTGTGACCACCTTAACAGGCTGATGTGCTTGTGAAGGAACGGATGTTTGGGTCTGCGACGATGTGCATGAATAGGTGTGTATGTGTGTAACATATTGTTTATCATGCTCAGACAATAACATTATTTGATGCTTGCGTGTATGTGTGTGTGTGGGTGCGTGTGTGCGTGTGCGTGTGTGTGTGTGCATGCGTTCGTGCGTGCGTGTGTGTGCGTGTGTGCATGTGTGCGTGTGTGTGTGAGTGTGTGCGTGCGTGTGTGTGTGTGTGTGTGCGTGCGTGCGTGCGTGCGTGTGTGTGTGTGTGTGAGTGTGTGCGTGCGTGCGTGTGTGTGCGTGCGTGTGTGTATGTGTCTGTGAGTATGTGCGTGCGTGCGTGCGTGTGTGTGTGCGTGCGTGCGTGCGTGTGTGTGTGTGTGTGCGTGCGTGCGTGAGAATATAGCACTATGTCCTTACAGCTCTCTCGTATGATTGGTTCCAAGACATTCCAGCCATGGTTTAAGTGCTGTTAAAGCAGCTGTGGATTATTAAAAAATAATAATTGGTTGCTATGCCAACCTTCAGAAAACTAGGCATCCAGTTAGCCATCTGTCCTCCCGCTTGTCTCCTGGGTTGGTTCCTCTGTATCTCCAAACTTAATGACTAATGTAATGTTTTCTACTGTTGAATGGATATGTTAGGGGTAATGTAGAAATCTTTAGATTTATACATTTCCCCTAACATATGTATCTTGAATGGGATTGCGTACCAGATGCCTGTAAATTATTTCTGATAAAATCCCATATTTTATACTATCTAGTCAATTCATTTTAATCCAGTAAGTCAATGTATGGCACGTACTGAAATGACAATGAGTTGTGTGAGTATTCCTTTAACGAGCGTCTCTTTCTGGAAGTAAGGTCATTTTCAAGGTCACCTCCGTCCACCACGGTGTTTTCCTCAACATGAGTCCAGAAAGGCTAGTTGTGTGGCAGTAAAGATCAGGTTGTGCATTCCACACCATGCTCTTTACGGTTGTTATCGCAACCAGAGAGGACTTAGTTACTACAGCCAGTGTGTGTCTGTGTGGGTATTTGCTTGTGTGACTGAGCATTGGAGAGATCTGTCAGTCTGTCAGTTCCAGTTGCCTATCAAGCCATGCAGATAGAGAGACAGAGGTCTATTGGCTGTAGCAAATTAGATAGCTGTTGGAGGTTGTCATGACAACCCAGAACAGAACTTTCACATGCTGTGTGAGAATGACAACTACCTTACGCAAGGAGGGGGGTTCAGCGGGAGTATGACAGTCCCGATTTGCCAAGTAATAGACGTCCAGGGTTAGTTAACTTCGATTACTTGTTGTCATGACAACTAGATATGTGCAAAGTACTACAGCACTGCAAGCCTATGCTTGTGTGTGTGGGGGGGGGCGTGTGTGTGTAGATGTTTTATTTCAAATACAGCGTGTGACCGTGTTCTCTCTCTGACCAGGATGTGTCCACCGTTGCCCCGGTCACACTCCGTGTGGATCCACAAGGATTCTACTTGTACTGGACTGATCAGAGCAAGGTAAATCCCCCCCCCCCCCCCACACACACACACATATATATTATATTCTATATCCCCTAACCCTATACATATATATATATATATAGAATCCAGTTGGTTTTATTGCCTCTTTCTGGCGTTTAAGCATTTCCCCTAACACAGACACATGAGACCTCCAACACCTCCTATGCATAATTGATCAAGAGCGCTCATTAGATAAATATCATTGGTATTACAACCACGGCATGGTTAGAAAACATTAAATACAGGAATAAGAGCAGAGTGCATCATACCATAAATCGTTGGACGCACACATGTACATACACAGATTGTGAACACACACACACATCTACACAGATATATCCAATGTCTTTCCAGGGGTCGCCCACGCAGGGGGCAGGAGGAAGCATTTAACCTGTCACATCAACAAGGAGTGTGCGTGTGTGTGTGTGCGTGTGTGTGTGCATGTGGTAGTGTGTGTGTGTGTGTGGTAGTGGTGTGTGTGTGTGCGTGTGGTAGTGGGGTGTGTGTGTGCGTGTGGTAGTGGGTGTGTGTGTGTGCGTGTGGTAGTGGGGTGTGTGTGTGCGTGTGGTAGTGGGTGTGTGTGTGTGTGTGTGCGTGTGGTAGTGGGGTGTGTGTATGTGGTAGTGGTGTGTGTGTGTGTGTGTGTGTGGTAGTGGGGTGTGTGTGTGTGGTAGTGGGGTGTGTGTGTGCGTGTGGTAGTGGGGTGTGTGCGTGCGTGTGGTAGTGGGGTGTGTGTGGTAGTGGGGTGTGTGTGTGTGGTAGTGGGGTGTGTGTGTGTGTGTGTGGTAGTGGGGTGTGTGTGTGTGGTAGTGGGGTGTGCGTGTGGTAGTGGGGTGTGTGTGTGTGCGTGTGGTAGTAGGGTGTGTGTGTGGTAGTGGGGTGTGTGCGTGTGGTAGTGGGGTGTGTGTGTGTGTGTGGTAGTGGGGTGTGTGTGTGTGTGTGGTAGTGTGGTGTGTGTGTGTGCGGTAGTGGGGTGTGTGTGTGTGGTAGTGGTGTGTGTGTGTGTGTGTGTGTGTGTGGGTGTGGGTGTGTGTGTGGTAGTGGGGTGTGTGTGTGTGGTAGTGGGGTGCGTGTGGTAGTGGGTGTGTGTGGTAGTGGGGTGTGTGTGGGTGTGTGTGTGGTAGTGGGGTGGGTGTGTGTGTGTGTGGTAGTGGGGTGTGTGGTAGTAGGGTGTGTGTGTGGTAGTGGGGTGTGTGTGTGTGGTAGTGGGGTGTGTGTGTGGTAGTGGGGGGTGTGTGTGTGTGGTAGTTGGGTGTGTGTGTGTGTGGTAGTGTGGTGTGTGTGTGTGTGTGCGGTAGTGGGGTGTGTGTGTGTGGTAGTGGGGTGTGTGTGTGTGGTAGTGGTGTGTGTGTGGGTGTGTGTGTGGTAGTGGGGTGTGTGTGTGTGTGGTAGTGGGGTGTGTGTGTGTGGTAGTGTGGTGTGTGTGTGTGTGCGGTAGTGGGGTGTGTGTGTGTGGTAGTGGGGTGTGTGTGTGTGGTAGTGGTGTGTGTGTGTGTGTGTGTGTGTGTGTGTGGGTGTGTGGGTGTGTGTGTGGTAGTGGGGTGTGTGTGTGTGGTAGTGGGGTGCGTGTGGTAGTGGGGTGTATGTGGGTGTGTGTGTGGTAGTGGGGTGTGTGGTAGTAGGGTGTGTGTGTGGTAGTGGGGTGTGTGTGTGTGGTAGTGGGGTGTGTGTGTGTGTGGTAGTGGGGGTGTGTGTGTGTGGTAGTGGGGTGTGTGTGTGGTAGTGGGGTGTGTGTGTGTGGTAGTGGGGTGTGTGTGTGTGTGTGGTAGTGGGGTGTGTGGTAGTGTGGTGTGTGTGTGTGTGCGGAAGTGGGGTGTGTGTGTGTGGTAGTGGTGGGTGTGTGTGTGGTAGTGGGGTGTGTGTGTGTGTGGTAGTGGGGTGTGTGTGTGTGGTAGTGTGGTGTGTGTGTGTGCGGTAGTGGGGTGTGTGTGTGTGGTAGTGGGGTGTGTGTGTGTGGTAGTGGTGTGTGTGTGTGTGTGTGTGTGTGTGTGTGTGTGTGTGTGTGTGTGTGTGTGTGGGTGTGTGTGTGGTAGTGGGGTGTGTGTGTGTGTGGTAGTGGGGTGCGTGGGTGTGGTAGTGGGGTGTGTGTGTGTGTGTATGTGTGGTAGTGGGGTGTGTGTGTGTGGTAGTGGGGTGTGTGTGTGTGGTAGTGTGGTGTGTGTGTGTGTGCGGTAGTGGGGTGTGTGTGTGTGGTAGTGGGGTGTGTGTGTGTGGTAGTGGTGTGTGTGTGTGTGTGTGTGTGTGTGTGGGTGTGTGTGTGGTAGTGGGGTGTGTGTGTGTGGTAGTGGGGTGTGTGTGTGTGTGTGGTAGTGGGGGTGTGTGTGTGTGGTAGTGGGTGTGTGTGTGGTAGTGGGGTGTGTGTGTGTGGTAGTGGGGTGTGTGTGTGTGTGGTAGTGGGGTGTGTGTGTGTGGTAGTGGGGTGTGTGTGTGTGTGTGGTAGTGGGGGTGTGTGTGTGTGGTAGTGGGGTGTGTGTGTGGTAGTGGGGTGTGTGTGTGTGGTAGTGGGGTGTGTGTGTGTGTGGTAGTGGGGTGTGTGGTAGTGTGGTGTGTGTGTGTGTGTGCGGAAGTGGGGTGTGTGTGTGTGGTAGTGGGGTGTGTGTGTGTGGTAGTGGTGGGTGTGTGTGTGGTAGTGGGGTGTGTGTGTGTGTGGTAGTGGGGTGTGTGTGTGTGGTAGTGTGGTGTGTGTGTGTGCGGTAGTGGGGTGTGTGTGTGTGGTAGTGGGGTGTGTGTGTGTGGTAGTGGTGTGTGTGTGTGTGTGTGTGTGTGGGTGTGTGTGTGGTAGTGGGGTGTGTGTGTGTGTGGTAGTGGTGTGTGTGTGGGTGTGTGTGTGTGGTAGTGGGGTGTGTGTGTGTGTGGTAGTGGGGTGTGTGTGTGTGGTAGTGTGGTGTGTGTGTGTGTGCGGTAGTGGGGTGTGTGTGTGTGGTAGTGGGGTGTGTGTGTGTGGTAGTGGTGTGTGTGTGTGTGTGTGTGTGGGTCTGTGGGTGTGTGTGGTAGTGGGGTGTGTGTGGGTGTGTCTGTGGTAGTGGGGTGTGTGTGTGTGTGTATGTGTGGTAGTGGGGTGTGTGTGTGTGTGTGCGGTAGTGGGGTGTGTGGTAGTGGGGTGTGTGTGTGTGTGCGGTAGTGGGGTGTGTGGTAGTGGGGTGTATGTGTGTGTGTGTGGTAGTGGGGTGTGTGTGTGTGTGTGCGGTAGTGGGGTGTGTGTGTGTGTGGTAGTGGGGTGTGTGTGTGTGGTAGTGGTGTGTGTGTGGGTGTGTGTGTGGTAGTGGGGTGTGTGTGTGTGTGGTAGTGGGGTGTGTGTGTGTGGTAGTGTGGTGTGTGTGTGTGTGCGGTAGTGGGGTGTGTGTGTGTGGTAGTGGGGTGTGTGTGTGTGGTAGTGGTGTGTGTGTGTGTGTGTGTGTGTGTGTGTGTGTGGGTGTGTGGGTGTGTGTGTGGTAGTGGGGTGTGTGGTAGTAGGGTGTGTGTGTGGTAGTGGGGTGTGTGTGTGTGGTAGTGGGGTGTGTGTGTGTGTGTGGTAGTGGGTGTGTGTGTGTGTGGTAGTGGGGTGTGTGTGTGGTAGTGGGGTGTGTGTGTGTGGTAGTGGGGTGTGTGTGTGTGTGGTAGTGGGGTGTGTGGTAGTGTGGTGTGTGTGTGTGTGTGTGCGGAAGTGGGGTGTGTGTGTGTGGTAGTGGGGTGTGTGTGTGTGGTAGTGGTGGGTGTGTGTGTGGTAGTGGGGTGTGTGTGTGTGTGGTAGTGGGGTGTGTGTGTGTGGTAGTGTGGTGTGTGTGTGTGCGGTAGTGGGGTGTGTGTGTGTGGTAGTGGGGTGTGTGTGTGTGGTAGTGGTGTGTGTGTGGGTGTGTGTGTGGTAGTGGGGTGTGTGTGTGTGTGGTAGTGGGGTGTGTGTGTGTGGTAGTGGGGTGTGTGTGTGTGGTAGTGGGGTGTGTGTGTGTGGTAGTGGGGTGTGTGTGTGAGAGAGGGAGAGAGGGAGAGGGGGACAGAGTGTTCTCTCAGCTGGAGGTGAGGACTGTAAGCAGCCCTCTAACTCCTGCTTTGTGATCCTCAGGAGACAGAGCTTCTGGACCTGACTCTTGTGAAGGATGTGAGAACCGGCCGCAGCACCCGAACCCCCAAGGTACCCTGGGCCCCCCAGCTCTAGTGGGGATTTCTCCATCATGTCAGGGACCAATAAGAATGGTGTGTTATCCAATAGGAGGCCAAGCTGCGTGAGCTGCTGGATGTGGGGAACCTGGTTGGTCGGTTGGAGAACCGCATGGTTACCGTGGTTACGGCTTCAGACCTCGTTAACGTCAACCAGCTGAACTTCATCGCTTCGCAGGAGGATGAAGCTAAGGTGCCAAAAACTGTCACGTTTAGTTTGAGATGATGATGATGACGACGATGAAGGGGAAAAAACATCTAAATGTCATAAATGTTCTAATTTAGGACATTTAGATTGAATAAGATAGATAGAAATTATCAATTGAATAAATGTCATCGTTATATCGATGATAACGATGATGTTAATGATGGCATTGACCATAGTTATTAATATTATGAGAATGATAGATAAGGATACACAACGTTGTGTTCGTATGAGCCTGTGAGAACAGTCAGTGTGATGATAAAGACCATAGTTATTAATATTATGAGAATGATAGATAAGGATACACAACGTTGTGTTCGTATGAGCCTGTGAGAACAGTCAGTGTGATGATAAAGACCATAGTTATTAATATTATGAGAATGATAGATAAGGATACACAACGTTGTGTTCGTATGAGCCTGTGAGAACAGTCAGTGTGATGATAAAGACCATAGTTATTAATATTATGAGAATGATAGATAAGGATACACAACGTTGTGTTCGTATGAGCCTGTGAGAACAGTCAGTGTGATGATAAAGACCATAGTTATTAATATTATGAGAATGATAGATAAGGATACACAACGTTGTGTTATATGAGCCTGTGAGAACAGTCAGTGTGATGATAAAGACCATAGTTATT
Organism: Lota lota; assembly: GCA_026745465.1. Lineage (NCBI taxonomy): Eukaryota > Metazoa > Chordata > Actinopteri > Gadiformes > Lotidae > Lota > Lota lota. The sequence goes on along the minus strand of JACYXH010000802.1, from coordinate 8,697,887 downwards.
AATATTATGAGAATGATAGATAAGGATACACAACGTTGTGTTATATGAGCCTGTGAGAACAGTCAGTGTGATGATAAAGACCATGCGTTTGTCTTCTCTGAAGATGTGGTGTGAGGAACTCTTTGCTCTGTCTTCCAACCTTCTGAGCCACAATCTCAATAGAGACCAAAGCCTCCTCAAGGCGTGAGTATATACACACAAGAACACAACACATACACAAACATACAAAGACACACACTCAGCTACACATGCACGCATGTGCACACTCAGGCTGGTTTCACTTTGTCCATGTCATTCTTTGGATTAGCATGCAGACAGCAAAACGTCCCTGTTTTATGATAGAATATATGAAATAAATGAAAATATCTGATAATGTAGAGGAAAAGGCCACATTATGACTGGAAAAGTGCCACTATGTGGCTTTATTATTCCTTATGCGGAGGGTCTACTAAGATACTAAGGTATTAGCCTGTAAATACCAGATTGGAAATCCAAACGGGAACCTTGTACCATATCAATAGGTACAAATGGAAATACTGGGCCTGTCAAATAAATCCTGAATCAAAATGTTGGACTTCTTTACTTCCAGATATGTGAAGCTGACCCTCCAGCCCAACTCCGAAGGCAGAATCCCCGTGAAGAAGTGAGTTCCTGTTGGATGTTACTTCTTCTTTTCCTGTTGTCATATGATTTGTTGACTTGTCCACTTGTTGTTTGCAGCATCATTCGCCTGTTCTCCTCAGACAGGAAGAGAGTGGACAACGCCCTGGAGAGCTGCAGGTTGCCCTATGGACGGGTAGACACCCAACATATTATAACATTCACCAACATCAATCCAAGGAACAGTTAGTGGCCAAAAGCAAGTTCTTGGAAGAC